>JARJCM010000080.1:0-406098 GCA_029233265.1 Mycena alexandri | reverse complement strand
CTTTTTATACAGCGCGATGAAAATGTAATGGATATTATCAAACGCTGAGCCGACCGAAGGAGCTTCTTCGTCGAGAAGGGCGATTTCCTTGGCGAGGTCTCCTTCAAACGCCGTGTACTGCTTGTAAAGTTGCCTTCTCGCATCGTGCAGGATGTCCATAGCGGGACAAAAGGCGTCTGATTCTTCCAGGGACAAGAAACCGCACGAAATGGCGAGCATCCGGTGCTCGAGTGTGATGTCCGAAAATTGAGATGGAAAATATCTATCGAAGAGCTCCTTGAACTCGGCGTCGTCTCGTCGATGATAGAGTATAACCCAAATACCGATCCACAGGGTGGATTCGACATCGTGGAACGGGTTAAACCGAAATGCCGGCTTCTCAGTGGAACGACGTGCACCAATTGGTTTGCACGCATCCAGAACATAGCTATAAAGACCCGCGGCCGCTTCGCCCGCAGTATAATTTGCTGTCCCCTAATAATACGAAGTTAGGATATGATGCTAACGCAGAGAAACCAAAGACTGACGATACAGTGATCACCAGGTTCTTGGGATAAACAGCCCTTAAAAGGCCGCGCAAATTCTAAATCAGAAAGTTTCCCCAACCCGTCGACCAGGAGGATGTTTCCTGCGCTGACGTCGCGATGTACGAGGCCAAGTCGAAAGAGAAATCGCAACGCTGGAGGAGAATTAGCGATGATTGAGAGGGCACATTATATTCAGTACAGACCTTGAGTGGCATCCGCCAGTGCGCGCATTACTTCGGAGAGGCTTTGGAGCCGATGTATTGGGGTTCCGACTTCTTTGAAGACAATGCGGTAATGTTTTCGAGGGCACTTGGGGGTAAATAAGGGGGGCAAAGAACCACGAGCCATGACGGTAAGCGTATGGTCGTCTGCACCATCCGACGTTCGAACAAAACCATGGTCGAGAACAGTTAAGAAGTAGACCTCTGGGTTTGTCACTTCAGAATCTGGAAGGGCATGTAGTTTGTCGCGCAGTTCCATCAACTGGACACCCTCTTGAATCGCGTCCGCTGTTGTCCACAAGTCTTTGACCGCCACGGAGATCTGGTTGGGATCATCTTCTCGATATGCTTCCCAGACCCGAGTTGTTCTACCGCAGATCGAGTCGGAGTGATTATCGGACAACAGCTTCTTAGTGACGTAGAAGGTCTCCGCTACTTTGAGCCTGATTTGTGGGCTCCCGGTCTCATCAGTGAAATGCGACATGGTCGTATCATATCCCAGTTGTTCCGGGGTCGCAAACGCAAGGGAAAGAACAAGTCGGATCATATCAGAGACGTCCTATAGAGATGGTCAGTCAAGGATAGTCTACGAGAATTACAATCGTAATTACCGATATGGCGTCGAAGGGCGAGGACACAAGTTCATGGGACCGGGAGAAGAACCAGATTCTGAGCTGTAGTCCATCGACCGTCACCCCAAAGGAAAACCGACGGCAGGGATCTTCGCGCAGAACATCCTGACAACTCCATATTATTTCTCTTTCATTCTAAACGGCGTGTCAGCAAGAAGAATATACAAAGACGTTTTAACTGACCGATTCGAGAGCCCTTCGCATCGATTTCAACCTCCACGGGACCGCAGTGGCATAGGGGGTTGTAAATGCAGGGCTCCTTGTAATGACCCGGATCTCCGCATCGCACGACGGCAGCTGAGTCGGTGCGGCTTGGATTGGTAACCCGATGAGGAGGGGAGCATTCGATGGTCGCTGCGAGACTTCTTCCCCTGCACCAACAATCTTGTCGAAGATATGAACGATCTCGGCTTCTAGCTCCCCGCTGCATGCCACCCGGGAGCTAGACGGATGTGGTGATTGAAGATTCCAACGACCAGCGACGATATGGCCAGCTTGAGCGAGCAGCTCCTCAACGGGGGCAACCCAGTCGGTTATGGAAGGTAGAAGGGAACGGTGAAAAAAGTCTAGTGGTACTTGAGGTACGCCGGAGATACGCGTCTCCGAGGCTGAAATCGGGACATGGCACTTGAGATGGGTAAATGCGCAGTGATGCTGTTCTTCAAAACAGGACATACAAGATGAAAGGCGCGTCGGGCTTAGGTGACGAACGCGTAAAATGCGAACGCGCCGTGACGGTACGTGAGAAGTTTAAGGCCGTAGCATAACTTGGGGGTATGGGCCGTGGCGGTGCCCGGCAGTCCTCGTATTTTTGGGTTTTTTTCCCGCGAGTTCTTCCGGGCGCGAGTCACGTGACCTTTCGTTCTGATGAGAAAAAAAAGGCTAACCACATTGCAATAGAGAAATGATTGGAAGTGGCCGGCAAGCGGCGGGCACAAACAGGGTTTTCGTCGCTGGGCTATGAAGTCGACGCCGCTGGCATAGTACAAGACAACGAGAGCTTCCGAGAGCTTCCGAGAGCACGGAGTCAGCAGAAATGACAAGTGATCACGTTGTGTGCAAGTCACATGTCGTTTTTCGCAGACATTTTCGGTCCTCTGAGCATGATTAGTAGTGGCCGGCAAGCGGCGGGGCAAAAACAGAACTCGGTATTGACTCGGAGTATGTAGTTTCAAAAATCTGTTTCATCACGGTGCCGCGCCGGTTTTGTTTTCAAAAGAAATCACTAAGTTTCAACTTTCGGCGCATTCGGCATCTCAACGCAAAGTGCTTTAGGTGGAGCCTGAGCCGTGGGTATTTGGTACCCATTTCGCCTTGTAATGAGTCGACTTGTTTCATCTTGCCAGCGGTACTGGACAGCAAAAGTTTGAATCTGCTGGGGCAGAGAATTCTCCAGAGAATTTTGGGTAGACACCGTTACTCGAACTCGCGTAGAGCCGCCAAACATTGGAGGTGCTCTGAATCAAAGTTTGATGCATCAAGCTTGTCCGTGGCTCAGTTCTACATTTGGTGTGCACAATGTTCAATTGCCTGAAATAGTATTCCAAGCTCAAGATCTCTCTTTCGGTTCTTCTCTGCCCTCTGACGTGACTAGTATCACAGCCCGCGCCGTGTGGCTTCAAGGCTTTAAGCTTATGTTTGCGCTTCAATGTCTCGGGCTCGGTTCAATTGCGCTGGCCTCCTGCCTCAAAGCACTAATCCAAACCGTTTCGTTAAATCTAATGGTTGAACCCAGGTAATATTCCTTTTGCAAATGACTATTCATGCCATCAGAAATATTCAACCTTGCCAGGCTATTGAGTCTGATTGTGAAAGCTGCCCACTCCCGAGCTCAAGTTGTTCAAATTATTGCAAGATTCGGGCTCGAGAAAAAAGCATTACTTACATTCTCCGCCGCACTCGTTCTCCTTCACACTCATTTACCTCTTCGAGGATCTGCTAAAAGTCCATGGGAGAGGGCATCCCGACGCGTCGCGTGCATTAAGCTTTCGACGTGTCAACGCGTAATGCGCGCGAAGACGAACCAGGTCACTCCTATTATGAAATATTTTCTACCTGAAATTCTCCCATCTCTTTAAATTCTACCCGAAGCTCTCGCATCAATTCTGCGCGGACTCTACGCGGAGTCTCAAGCTGTCTCTAGAGACAAATGATCCCAACAGATCCAAAGCTCTCCACTAGGGTGCGGGGCGACATGCTGAATGATTCAAATGATGGTCTTTTGACATAAAGACTCGAGTTCCTCGTAGATCTCTTTGAGACAATACAGCAGGGGAATTGCAAAATGCAAACCAAGACGTAGTAGATTTCTTTGGATTTTTGTGCCGAACATAGGGGCTGAATGATGGTATCAAAGATGACGTAGGGCAACTGGTCACGTTTTTAGCGGACATTCTTGGACATCTAGAGCAAATGATTGCAAGTGGCCGGCAAGCGGCGGGGCACAAACAGGTTCAGATAGTATGTTGTGTGGTACTATCATAGACCCTGATGTGTCCACGGTTTTGATGGTAAGCCATCCTCTTTGGAAAACCAGCCCTTTTGCCTAGCTTACTATCTGGAATGATGATTTGACCTGTGATACATTATCTACAAAAGTTTCAGAATATTTGCTAAGTGTGAGCTACTGTGCCGGTTTGATGACCCCATTTGGACCCTGAAGTGGAATCGACATTGCGGCTTTTTTGCTGCATGCAACTTTTCCCTTCCCTTGAAGCTGAATAGCCAGTACCCTTTAAGCCACATTCATAATGCTGGTGCTTTTTTTTCTGAGCGGAATGGTGCGCTACATGAAGAGATCCTGGGCAAGTGGAACCAGTTTTGATGGGAAAATGTGTTCTTTGGGCATCTTGATTTTCTGGAGCTCTCAATATTCAATCCTTCCGCAATAAATTCAAAATTTTGGACCAAGGCTACCGGAGCCCATGGCCACAACATCCTATTTTTGCTAAGGATTCCACGCAGAGGTGTGGTCAGGATCATGATTCATGAAGAATTCCACTTCTGGGTCCGTGGACACATCAGGGTCTACGATAGGATAAAATGTTGCTTGGACGATCTTTGGCGGAATCCGGATCGGGAAGTACCGATTAAGGGCGTTCAATAAGATGGTCGATATGCAATGGCATGAGGGAGATGGACGGAAAGACGTCAGCAGAATGACAAATGTACGGGCACGTGCAATTGATTGGGACATTCTCGGTGAACTGAGCACAAACCGTCACTTCGTTCCTGTTTGTGAATGTGACAGATAAAAAACTGTCTTAGGGTTGTATCATATATTTATTGCATTATTGGCGGTCAGAGTAGACGCTTCAGAGGCGCTTCGAAGGCGCTTCACGAAGTGTTTGAGAAGCACTTCAGAAATTAATTTAACATCATAAGCGCGGGCAAAGCGAATTTACCTTGACCGTCAAGTTTTGAAAAGCGCTTCAGAAACGCTTCACGCTTAACTCCACATCATTGATGTGCATCAGAGCTGAAGCGTTTCTGAAGCGCCTCCGGAGGCGCTTCGACGCTTCGAAAGCGCTTCACAATTTGACGCTTTTCCCACGTTTCGATAATCCTCGAAGCGTTTCTGAAGTGTTTGGTCGAAGCGCACTCGAAGCATCTACTCTGACCGCCACTATTAGTACGTACAGACATGGGTTTATACTAAAGGGAAATTTGTACGCTGAGGAAAGATAGTCTCTTATAAACAGACACTACAACTGTAAACTCATACCTCGTTTGTTGTAGTCTGTCGACTCCCTTTGACGTGTGATCGGAGGGGCCCCTTATCAAAATTCTCGATATTGAGTCACACTGCAGGACGTGTATTCCACGTGTTTTCTTGTTGATTCCTACTCACTAAATGAATTCTAATAACATGTACTCTTACAATTTCCCGCTTGAGCCGAGGCGTGTGATGCCGGATTTTAATGGCTTGCCGCTGACCAAGCTCAGCTTTTTATGTGTGCCCCGTCTAGCACCCGGGGAATATTTGGAGGACACAAATCGTAAGTGCACACTACTACTGGAGGATTGGCCTCTTAGCTTCGATGAATTGCAACGTTGCAGGCCCTGAATGGTAAGAGGGGAATTTCAAACTCCGAAGATTATGTAAAAACCCGACCCCCCATACATTAAGCGAAATTGGTGTGCTAATTATTATACAGGATATGCTACAAGGTTCAAGAAATATGTACTCTATATTACAGCCGAAATCAGTGCATTAACTGATATGCAGGTTCAAGACATAGGTACAGTATACTACAGCTGAATTCGGCGGGCTAGTTATTACACAGGATAACGCAGAATGTCCAAGAAATGAATGGATGTGCGGGTGTGTGAATGGACTATGAAAGGTGTAGTCGTGGTCATCAAGGGGCAGGCTGGAGGGTTTCAGCAAATGTTTATTGGAATGTAATAAAAGAATACTTACATCTGCGTGTTAGGCTCACCTATGGCGTCCAAGAAGGCACGCACACGCGGCTTGATAGTCTCAAGGGGTCCGAGCGAGGCAAGTGGCCAGAACTCCCAGTGCGATTTCTTGCAATGCCTGCCGGAGCATTGCTTGCAATCGCGAGGCGAGTCGCACTCAAAGTCTAGGTGCATCAATCTTTCTAAAATGGTGGGAAAAAAATAAAGGAAAAAAGAGAAGATAAAAACTCACCCAGTCTGTAGCGTTGGTCGGTATGGACAGAAAAGAACCATAAATGCTTGTGGCCATTCCCTTCACAATCCGCGTAGTCGCGCTGTAGACTCGTAACCAGTCTCTGTGTTGAGCAACAATGTTAGTAGTAGTATGCAAAAGAAATTGGAACCAACGGACTAAAATTGAGGAAGAAAAAAAAAAAGGCGGCAGGGTTGCTCGAACACAGAGACTGGGAGAACTTAGTACGGAAAAGGGAGATCAAAACGGTACGTAACTTAATCAATCTGACTTATAAAAATTTCAGTTTTAGGAATATTTAATCTGGATTAAACACAGTTCCGAGCCACAGAAAAGCTAAAGTAACCTTCAAAACCTTTGGCCTTGGGTTTCCCGACGAACCGCACGACTTGGTCAAGGCATAACTAATAAAATGCGCAAGTTGATGGGTGGCTGTGAAATCGGCCCACGGACCGTCCACCGGCCTGTCAGCGACCATTTCGACCCTTATGCTCCAGTTGTGATGGTTCAAGAGGGTTGGACATTAGGGACAAGCTTCTGAACCTCCCCCACAACTTTTGCACAGTTCAGAATCATGCTTGCAGGAGGCTGAATATCGGTGAGCTCGAAAATTTTCTAAGTCAGATTGATTAAGTTACGTACCGTTTTGATCTCCCTTTTCCGTACTAAGTTCTCCCAGTCTCTGTGTTCGAGCAACCCTGCCGCCTTTTTTTTTTTTTCTTCCTCAATTTTAGTCCATTGGTTCCAATTTTTTTTGCATACTACTACTAACATTGTTGCTCAACACAGAGACTGGTTATGAGTCTAGTCGCGCTGTCGCGAAATGATGACGAGTCAAAGCTCGCAGGCTGATGATGCATAACAACGGGAAATACCGAGGTTGGCCGAAGAGATGCCGGAGCACAAGCCAAAGCACACTGGAACAAACGAAAACCAAAGCTCGGGCACTCGGGTAGCGCTTTACCGGCAATGTAAACAAAAGGGACAGCCACTAATGGGTCAGTAATGATGAAACCTGCTTAAGCACTGCCACTAAATCTCATTCAACACAGCCACTATTTTCCGTTCCCTGTTTTCGTGAGACAATGGAAAAAACTTTGCATTCTGACCCCCCTTTTGTTTGGTAAAAGAACGAGATTTTGATTGCATCAAAAATACTCGTAACAAAGAAAAACATGGTTGGCATTTGGTGACTAATTAAAATTACGTACAAAATACCCCTTCTGAGTCGCTGCTTTCTGTGCCAAACGACTGCTCTTCCTGTTATCCCCAAACTGCTGCAACAGCGACTCGCGCCCTGTACTTGGACCCGCTGAGAGGGTTGTCGATTTACGTCTCTTCGCCCGACCATCTGTGTGCATTTTTTCCCGCTTGGCAGGACATCATCGTCACTGGATGTGTCGCTCCGCTGCCTTTTCCCTAGGGTCCCGTCTTCATCGTCACTTTCTGAACCTTCTGAATTGACTGGAGCCTTCCGATCTAAGGCTTCGCGGGAAGTCTCAAAGAAAATGACATCTTCAGACTCGTCTGCGGCATGTGTATAACGTTCGGCAAAAATCTCAAGTGTCCGCTCGAAATTGAGATCTTCAAAGTCGAGTGTAGACTCATATCGAGAATATTGCACAAACATAATGCCCCGTAAGTCAAGGAGTTTCTGGACGGCGGAGGAGAATTCTTCTGGGAAAGACTCGGCGAGAAAGTTTCCCCTTGGATGGCCAGTCGACGATCGCTAGTCCTCGCGCGCGGCCAAAATCACCTCCCTTTGGCTGGCTGAAAGAGCTCCGTCAACCATCTTGCATGTGAATATCCAAAGCGCTATCCAAAACGTCGACTCCAGGTCGTGCAGAGGGTTATAGCGAAAGAACGATAGTTCGTCGCCTTTTCGGCGCAGTATTGGCTCCATGGTGCCCGTGGTTTGGTTCAGGCGTTCTGCGGGCACGAAGGAGTATGCATTGACCGAGACCTCGACGGCCAAGAAGGCTGCGGTGCCCTAGGATGGTTTTAGGAGAGATAGAAAGCAAGAGTTTACCACTTACTGTCTTGTCTTCTCTGGGTTCTGCACTCTGGCGAGTTAGCTTCTCTCCAAGTTCCCCAACGGCCAACTCATTCCTGTACACCTTGGTGTATTCGAGATCCGTTATTTTTGCGACACCGTCAACCACGAGGATATTGCCCGGACTGATGTCACGGTGCACAAGTCCAAGTCGATGCAAGACTTTCAAGCCTGACGATCAATGAGTTTAATCCAAGTCTGCTCCAGCAACGCGACGCACCCTCTATTGCGTCCGCGAGGGCCTTCATGACTTGCGGGATTGATTCCAGGTCATAAATCGAGATGCCAACCTCTTTGAAAATGATTCGATAATGCGTCCTGTGCTCATACTGCTTCCTTTTACCAGGTGTCACTGCTCCTGGAGGCGGCGAAGGGGCAAGGCCACTATTTTCATAGCGCAATGTTTCCGTTCGGCCGTGTTTGGAGGATGCCATCTTGTGACTTCCAGATGCAGCATTCGGCTTTACCACTTTCTGCTCTGTGGTTCGAGGTACGAGTGGAGCGTCGACCGGGATGGTTTTGCCACCCATAATTGAGAGCGTGTTGTCTTCAGTTTCGTCTAAAGTTGAGACGAAACCGTCGTCAACAACAGTAAGAAAGTATTCACTCGGATGGCGGGTATCTGGAGTTGAAGACGATTCGACGGATGCGAGAACCTCGTGGAGAAGACGGAGCTGGTCCCCTTCTGTCACGGAGTCCTCGGGGACCCACACGTCCTTCAAGACGTAGAAGACGTCCGGTTCGCCCTCAGGATGAACCAACCAGACTCGCGTCGCTCTACCACGAATAGCATCCGCGCGATAGTCGGTAAGAGGGCGGATGGTGAAATAAGTTTCGCCTTTGAGGCAAATCTTATACTGAACTCTTCCCAGATCATCTCTGAACTGGGAAACAGTCGTATCGAAGCCGAGTTTCTCTGGACTAGCAAAGGCAAAGGTTGCGACCGCTCGTATGAGTTCTTGCGGGGTCTTCAAACAAACCAAAATTTCGTAAGTAATCACGCTAACTAGTGAGAGACATACCGAGATAAAATTGAACTTTTCAGAGGCCATGATTTGGGAACGCGACATGAACCAGAGACTGATTGATGTGTCTTCTATGGTGAACGCAAAAACAAAGCGACGCGCCGGGTCGTTTGCCAGCATATGTCCTGCACTCCAAAACGTTTTCCTGACATTCTAAAACGACAAATTTATTAATTCCGACGATGAACCGGGTGCCATGCAAGACTTACATCGAGCGCAGTATCCAACGAAAGCTCCTTCTTGAGCTCTGAGACTAGGGCAATAGTGAACCAGGAATTGTGAAAATCGGTCAGAATTGAGTGCAGATATTCGGGATCGACCAAAACACCCGAGGTGTCGGGGCGGGTGGCATTCCGCCTTTCACCCTGGGGAGCCTTGTGCGGCTTCTGGCAAACTTGAGCGTTTCTTTCACGCTTTGTTGTTTATTTCCCCCTTTTTTCTTTTTCCTCCCTTTGTTGACGACTTTATGGGTGGCTGAAATGATCGCCTTAAAGATTGCAGCCAGGGGGAGGAAAACCACATCCTCGTTTCCAGTCATACGGCTGGGGTTTCTGGAGTACTGAACCCATGAGCCATTGGCCAAGTGACCGCCCTTGACCAACTCCCTCTCGACATCACGCAAAAGATTGAGGCGTGTTTCCAGAATCGACCATTCAAGGACCGAGCCGTGAAAAAACTCGAGGGAGACAATTGGAACGTCCTCGGTAAACTCCATTACCGCATCCCGCCTCGTCTCGAGGGTGCCACCGGATTGAAATGCGGCACGGGTGGCAAGGGATTTGACCCGAGGTGTGTCTTTGAAAGCCTGAACCTTGTGGTTTTCAGCTCTCGGTGGAGTTTTTGCGCCAGAAGCAAGGTTTTGCTCTGACATGGTGGTGTAGAAAGACGTGTGATGGTGCCCACAATGCCACCCGGCATTGTGACGCCAGAGCGCGACCGTTACAGGGGTCACGTCACGAGATCGTGTTTGAACTTATTGTTGCCGCTTTTGAATTTTATTTCCCGGAGCTTCGACTCGGACTCGCAGACGGCTTCTTCCAGCGCGGTGAATCCCTCGCCCGAGTTTCGAATGGTGCGGAACTTATCATATTCATACCAAACCCAGATCGCCGCCCTCGCAGTTCGCCGTTCGGTCTCTACGGCGCAGGAATATGAACGGCGTCCGAAGGTTACATTCGTCTTAGCTGTCATTTTCATTGGTTGACGCGTTTTGTGATTCAGACAGCTTCTGTCCGTCGAGAATTTACGCTGATGAGTTGATGACCGAACATTTTTAATTTCGACACTGGTTGGGCCGACCGGCGAGTGAAACGGTGTGGCGTTACGGTAACCTTCGCCAGCGGACTCGGATGCCCATAAATTCGGCGGATTCCATACTCTAAAACCCAGCTCTCCACTCGCACTTCCCAAATTTCCTGCATCTCAGTGACTTCCACAACGAATCCAACCCATGTTGAAGTGGAATTTAAAGCTTCTATTTCTCCTCACGGTGGTCCTAGGGCTGGCGAACGCGGCCACGCTTAATCCGGATGTCTCTCAGCATTCAATCGCGGTATGAGTTGGTCTTTGATACAGTGTCTACCAAGAGAGGCTAACATAGACCAGTGTGCTCTTTGTGAAAACGAGTGCCCTGACTGCGATTTCTGCGCTCAGGCCGTGCGTCCCAGTGGTGAACAGAACAAACAACGCTGATATTTCAGCAGGGTTGTCATGCCCCGCCCAGCGGCGAGGCAGGACCTGTGCCACCCCCGACCCCGCCACCGCCGACCCCGCCGCCCCCGCCGCCCCCGCCGCCCTCGCCGCCACCCCCTGCGCCCCCGCCATCCGTGCCGCCAGCTAGTCCGACCTCCTGCCCGCCGGTCAATCCCGAAAACATCGCGTTGGACACTCAAATTACGAGTATTGGATTTATCACCTGCAATTTTGTCAACAAAGATGCGTGCACCTATTCATCAGACCCCGCATCTGTGCGTTCAGCATCCCCTCGCCTTTCAAATAATACTCATTGGCAAAATATACAGCCGGGTGTATTCGTTAACGGACCCGCGGATTGCCCGTCAGCCATTATTATCAAGGCCCCGCCGCAAGTTGCCGCTGCTCTGTCAGTGTTCCATTTCTCTCTCTCTATCCCAGCACATCATTGACCATCTGAGTAGAGGTGCCCCTGCCATTGATGCAGCCGTAGCTGGCTCCGCCCCCGCAGCTGGGGGCACATCAACTAAGGGTGATATGGTCATCTCGAAGCCGATTCTGGTTGCCCTTCTCGCCATGAACGCCGCCCTAGTCCTTGCGCTGCTCACGATGACTGTGGTGTGGGCTTTTGTCCGTCGTACTTCGGCCTCCGGTGGTGGGTCTGGGTACAAGAGCGTTCCATCTAAATAGGCGTCGCTCGCGCATTCGGATGATGATTGTGACCACCAGTATTTCTGACTTAACTACATGTATGCCCGTATTTCGGTACTGTAGTAGCATCCCCTCAAGCATACACTTATTTACCTGCGGTGGACTTGGCCGGCAACCATTCAACCGTGGGAATTTCACCTGATCCGACTTCCTACTGCGTTTATACGGATTAATATTCATTCAAGTCAAATTGTTACCAAATCGCGTCGTTCCCTTTGCTTCATGACTGTAATGCACTGCCCCGGTGGGAGGGCTATGGAGGAGATATTCCAATTAGAGGGAAATGAGTAGCGAAGTTGAAAGAATACAAACCCCCTGACCAATGGCTAGAAGCAGTTTCCGTGTGTATTGAGATGAGGCTGCTCCTCGTCGTCTGCGGGTTGAAAGGAATTCACTGCAGAATTTTGGGATACCTATCGTTGAGACTGGGGTCGTCGTAATCATCCGCTTCTGGCGTAGAAAAGTTGGCCCACTGAAACCAGGGCACTTGAAAGTCGTCTGGCTGGTCCTGCGGAAATAAATAGGAAAAACCGAAATCGTTAACAAAATGCCATCACACCGCGAAAAACAGAGAAAGCAGTCGGAAAGCAATCATGACATTTGTCTGCTCGTAATAGACGTCCGCACGAAGCGTCAGTTCGCTGCTTTTGAGCAATGAGCAAGGCTTCGACCCTCGATTCCCCTCCTTGTCTTGCCGGTCTGGGCCGCACAAGACTTCATTGTTAGATACGCAAGGGCGGGCTCGCTGTCGCAAAAGGCAATCAGTTCCTTCAGACAACGAGAGCTTGGTTGCTGTGCATGGGATGTTTAAAGGCGCGTAAAAACAGTCAGGATACCTATATTATAAGCAATTGGAATGGCGTACAGTAATACTCAAGAAATACAAACAGCTGGTACATAGGTGAATAAATAATCAAGTCCAGGATTTCGAAGTTTCCTTCGTTGGTTTCTTCTTTTCAACAATGCGCAAACTCCTTCTGGTAGTAGCAGTGGGACCAGCAATGGGGCTACGGCGTTTACGTGTTGAGGATCGGGTGGCCGGTCCCTTTGTCTTCGGGGAAATGCTTTTGAGCTTCTTCGACGGCCGCAGTGGCGATGAAGTACTGCAGGAACCGGAAGCCACTGACGTGCCATGCGAAGCCTTTCGCATTTCCGGCTCGGGAGTGGCCAAATAAACCCCCTTGGACTGGGCCATGGCCGTCTCGTAGACGTCGAATATCGTGGAATGAAGTTGGCCGAGAGAAGAAACTTCTTTGGACCCGTGGCCAGTGTCAAGCGTGAAGTAGTCATCGCGAAAATCGGCGGAAAATCGGATGAAATGTGAAAAAATATGCGCGCGAACCAAATCCAAGCTGCGAACGACTGGGAAGAGCGGGTCAGATGAGGATATTGGGAGAATGGGAGATTTGATGGCGACCAATCGCACTGCGACGGTTTTATCACAGAATTGTCGAGGGAAGAATCGATCCAATACATCGCGCATCGCCGCGCTCGTCCGGCGGCGGTGGTACGCGATGACGAAGAGAGCGATCCACATTAACGATTCGAGATCATGGAGGGGATTGAACCAGAACTGTGGAAGTGAACGCATGTCTTCGAAGCAAAGCTTGGCTGGAAATTCCAGATAACAATAAGCGTTTGACGCCACTTCGGCGGAGGTATATTCCGGGGTGCCCTAGGTAGAACCATTTAATTAAAAGGATGAAACGGAAGAGGGAATAAACGCACAACCCGGCGGTCAGACGAATCGAGAGGGGCTCGTGCCTTGAATGAGCGTATATATTCGAGATCCGACAATTTCCCAACACCGTCGACGAGTAAAATGTTACCCGCGCTGACGTCGCGATGGACGAGACCGAGTCGGTGGAGAAGCCTGAGTGCTGTGGGAAAAGTGAGCCCCTGTGGTTTAGGCGAGGATGAAAAAAACTGACCTTGAGTGGCATCGGCAAGAGCTCGCATAACCTCAGACAAACTATCTAATCCGTCAAGAGCCACTCCGACCTCTTTGAAGACGATTCGATAATGTTTCCTGGGACTGAAGTCTACTATCCCGAGAGGGAAGGATGCGCAACCGTGCATGATATCGAGGCTGTTGTCATCCGCTCCGGAGGATGTCTTGACGAATCCGTGGGCCACGACGGTCAAGAAATAGTCAGATGGAGGACGTGGTGTATCGGGGTCTACGAGGGACAGCAACTGCTGATGGAGATCCAGCAACTGCTCGCCCTCTTGAGTGGCATCGACAAGGGTCCAAACGTCCTTCACGACGACGGAGGTGTGATCCGGGTCATCTTCCCGATATGCCTCCCAAACACGAGTGACGCGCCCGCGACTGGCTTGAGCGCGATTGTCCGACAAAACTTTTTTAGTTACGTATGCTGCGCCACCCACAACGAGCCTGTACTGGATGTTTTTGGCGTTATCAACGAAGCAGGAGATACTTGGATCGTATCCAAGCTGCTCTGGAGTCGCAAAGGCGAGACCGAGGAAGATATGAATGACACTTCGCGGGTCCTGGAACCAAGTTAGAATAAGCTGCATGTCATGATGGTTTGCGAGTACCGATATGAAACTGAAAGGCGTCGTGACAAATTCATGGGAGCGAGAAAAAAACCAGACTCTCATAGAATCCTCATTCGTCGTGACCCCGAAGGAGAACCGTCTTCGCGCATCATGACGGAGAACTTCATGACAGCTCCAAATGAGTTCACGTTCAATCTATCCACGCATCGTGAGTAGGTAGCAAAGTTAAGGTGTTCATGGACGCACAGATGCGATATCCGCTGATGAAACCAATGTTTCTAATTGCCATGGGACTGCCCTTCGAAACGAGTCCGGGACATCCACATCTGAAGCCAGCATTTGAAACTCGGCACCGGGAGCCCTGGAACGTGCGGGGGGTTCTAGGCTGTAGCTAGTGAAAGTGACGGTAGGCTTCCGATGGAGAACACGCTGGGAAGTGCGGGAGACCAAGTCGAAAATTCGATCGAAATCCTGTAGAATTTGCGCCATTCTCTTCGAAGTATCATCCCAGCTTGAGAATTGCTCCCAGGAGCCGTTCACGATATGTCCATCCTCTCTGAGCAGCTCCAAAACTTGAGGGACAGTATCCGCGACGTAGCCCAGTACGGTGTTCATGAAGAAGTCCAGAGGCACCTCGGGCACCCCAGAAACGTCCATTTCTGTCCAAGGGTCAAGGAGTGGCAAGATATTGAGTATGGCACGACGGACTATAGTAGTTCGCGCGTAATCCACATGAACAGGACTGTAAGAGCGAGAGGGCGTCCCGAGCGCGCAGTCGCGTGGCAGAAAGAGTAAAGGCAGAGGCGCGTTCGGCGTTCACAGAAGGTCGGCGTCACATATAGGTCACAACGATCGACAAGAACGTTCCACCTAAATAGGCGTCGCTCACATTCGGATGATGATTGTGACCACCAGTATTTCTGACTTCACTACATGTATGCCCGTATTTCGGCACTGTAATAGCATCCCCTCAAGCATACACTTATTTACCCGCGGTGGACTTGGCCGCAACCATTCAACCGTGGGAATTTCCCCTGATCCGACTCCCTACTGCGTTTAATATTCATTCAAGGCAAGTTACCAAATCGCGTCGTTCCTTTTGCTTTATGACTGCAATTCACTGCTCCAGATATTCCAATTAGAGGGAAAGTGAGTAGCGAAGTTGAAAGAATACAAACCCCCTGACCACTGGCTAGAAGAAGTTTCCGTGTTTATTGAGACGAGGCTGCTCCTCGTCGTCAGCGGGTTGAAAGGAATTCACTGCAGAGTTTTTGGAATACCTATCGCTGAGGCGGGGTCGTCGTAATCATCCGTGTCTGTCAATCGCAAGCGAAACTGGCGTAAAAAAGCCGGCACACTGAAACCAGGGCACTTGAAAGTCGTCTGGCTGGTCCTGCGGAAATAAATAGTGATTAGGCCGTAGCAGAGTGTTTGAAAGCGGACGCACAAATTTCGGGCAGAGAATGGGCGCTTGTAGAATAGGAAAAACGGAAATCGTTAACAAGATGCCATCACACCACGAAAAACAGAGAAAGCAGTCGGAAGGCAATCATGATATTGGACAGATACAAAAACGATATGCAGTTGATGAGGGTATGGAATAATATGTATGAAAAAGCGTATAAAATTTACGACGAATAATATTGATAGAAACGTTCTAGTTGAGAAAGCCGCGGCACTTGGCAGATCCGCACAAACAAGGAATCTTGTCTTGCTCGAACGGAAAGTGATAGTCTGGAAACAACAGCTCAGAATCAGCAAGGAAGGAGAGGAATGCTCCGCACCATAGGTTATCTCGTCCCCAAGCTCGATTTCCTGTTTTGCGTAGATTACGATCTTCTTCTCCCCATTAATCGTAATTATTTTGGCTGTACAGTTAGGATCGCAGGAATGATTAATCAAACGCCTAACACAGACATGTCGGTCAGTATATTGCAACAAGTGAAAGCCAAAACGGCAGAAAGCGCACCCAAGATTGCCCTTCTTCGTAGCATCCACCACCAAGTCCTCGTCGATGCGAAACAGATAGCTGCTCCCGATCCCCTGCCGCTCGTACGCCTTCTCGCGCTTCTCGGCCACCTGCGCGCGGATGACCTCGCCCACATACTCGATGACCATCTCCCCGCGCGAGATCTTCTCCATCGCATACAAGCCCCAGTCGTGGATCGGCGAGCGCGCAAACCGCAAATGTTTCTTGCGCGTCTGCAGCTGGTTGAACTTGAAGCTCAGCTCGTTCGCCGTCGTCTCGCCCTTGGAGAGCGCAACCGCGCGCTGCACCTGGTTGATTTCCTCCAGACCCTGCGCCCGCCGCCGCGCATTGGCGCGATTGGAGCGCGATGACTCGACGTGCTGCGGCGCGGGCTCGTCGACGGGCACATGGGCCGTCTCGACGTTGGTCGCGCGCGCCTGGTACTGCGTAACATACGCGATCTTCTCCGCGTGCGTGATCTTGTAGAAGCCCTCCGTGCGCGCGGAGCCGGTGATGTGTTTGCGGAAGAACGGCGCGGTCTCCGAGTGCGGAGGCGGCAACGGGTCGAGGTTCGGCTCGATGTCGAGGCCGGAGAGCACGAGCTTGGCGTAGTAAATGTCCTCGTCGTCCTCGCAGATGCCCTCGTCCAAGACATTCGGAGGCGGCGTCGGCAGCCGTGGCGGCGGTGAGGGTGAGCGCGACGGCGAAAGGGAGGACTCGAAGCCGGAAGAAAGTCGCAGATTGGTGACAGCCGGCGCCTCGTACTCGTCGGGTAGAACGACGACCTCCTCGACAGACGCCTTGCGCTTCTTCTCGGGGACGACCTTCTTTTTCTTGGAGCCCTTCTTCACAGCGACCACCGCACCGTCCTTCGGCTCGAGCTTGACCTTCTTGCGCGACGGCTCTTC
Organism: Mycena alexandri; assembly: GCA_029233265.1. NCBI lineage: Eukaryota > Fungi > Basidiomycota > Agaricomycetes > Agaricales > Mycenaceae > Mycena > Mycena alexandri. Next base: position 389,183 of record JARJCM010000080.1, on the reverse strand, counting down.
CTCCTCCTCCTCTTCCCGCTCCTCCGACACAACCCGCTTCTGCCCCGCCCACACCTGCTCCTGCTCCTCATCCTCCGACTCGACATCCTCCTCCAACACCTTCTTCGGCTTCCGCACCTCCTTTTTCCGCTTCTTTTTCGGACGCTCAACGACAACCTCCTCCTCCTCCCTCTCCTCCTCATGTTCCTCAACAGCGACCTCGACCTCCTTCTTCGCCTTCTTGAACGACATTGTCTTCAAATCCTTCTTCTCCCTCGCCCGCCCTTCCCCGCCATCCCTTCCTCCCGCACCCGCACCACCCGCCACCCCCCGACTCCTCCGCTCCGCCGCCCACTTCCTCAAATGCGCCCCCACCACCCGATCCATGATATCCTTCTCCAACAGCGCCCTCAGCTCCTTCTCCACCATATCCTGCGCCTGCACGACCATCTCCCCGTCGTCCCACACCTTGGGCGCGGCGACGACGACGGGCGCAGGCGGGGGATGCACCGAGAGCGCGGCGGCCTGAAACGCGAGGCTGCTTCCATTCAGCATCAGCACGCGCTCCGCGCGCTGCGCCGCCTTTGCGTCCGTAAACGTCACATACAGCCCCTCGTCGTCGCGCAGCACCTAAACCCCCAAAAAATCAGTTCTCTTCTACAAAAAAAAAAGCAGCACGCGACGCACCTGGTCAACCCCAAACTCCCGACAATACGCCACCACATCCTCATTCCTCACGGCCCCCAAATTTTCCACCTGAATTTTCAAATGGTCCTTCCCGCTCGCCGCTAACGCGCCCCGCACCTCCACCCGCACCGCCTCCTCCGCCTCCTCCCGCTCCTTGCCCTTGCCCTTGCCCTTCCCCCACCCGCCCCCACCCCCGCTCTCCCGCTCCCGCGCCCGCGCCTCCTTCTCCTTTTCCCGCTCCTCCTCGCGCTCCCGCGTCTTCTTCTCCAACAACTCCGTATTCGGCGACGGCGAGCGCGATATCCGCGCCGCGCGCTGCGAGGGCCGGTAGCTGTTCGCCGGCCTCGGCGGGAGCTTCGGCCACTTGCTCCTCCCGTTCGCAAGCGGGGCCGCGGAGGCGGCGTCACCAGGCGCGATGGCATTCGCGCCGGAAAGCGGCACCATGGCGCCGACGCCCCCGCCGTGGTCGCGGTTCCGTCCCCGCCCCCCGCGCGGCCGCCGCGTCTGCACCCGCGCGTCCGGATGCGCGGCATGCGGGCTCGCATTCCCGTTCATCATCTGCGCACTCGTGCTCGCGAGCGGGTTCGCCGGCAGACTCGGGTGCGCCAGCCTCGCTCCTGGTCCGGGCGCGCCCTTGCCATGCGGATGGTGCGCCGGCGTCCCCCCGCTCCCGCTGGCCGCGGGCGTCTGCTGCTGCTGCGGCGGCTGCGCCCCCCGCTCCTTCGCCAGCTGCGCCTCCCTTTCCCGCTCCCTCGCCTCCCGCTCCTCGCGCTCCCTCTCCCGCTCCCTCCGCCGCCGCTCCTCCCGCTCCCGCGCCCTGCGCCCCTCGATCTCCTTCAACAGCGCCTTCAACACCAGCCCCTCCGGGTCCAGCACCGCCCTCCTTTCCTCCTGCTCGCCCCCCCCAGCCCCAAGAAGCAGCAGCGCACTCGACGCCGACGCAGCAGCGACCCCCGCAATGGCGCCCCTTGCCCCGTCCTCCCGCTCGACGCACCGCTTTGCCTCCTCGAGCGTCGCGAAGCGCACGGCGGCGACGCCGAGCGCGGCGCCCGTCGCCGAGTCCATCTGGCGGTGCAGGTGCGCGACGGTGCCGTAGAGGGCGAGGTGGCGCTGCAGGAGCGCGTTGGGCGTGAGCGGCGCGAAGCCCGTGACGAGCACGGTCGTGGGCGGCGGGTGCGGCGTGTTGGTGTCGTGCTGCCCGTGTGCGCAAGTCAGTACGTTGCATCGAGCCAGTTGCGAAAAATAAAAGTGAAGGGAGGATGAAAGCGGGGTAGGTAAAAGGGATGGAGGGAGCGTAGAGATGAAATAAAGTAACATAATAGAAAGAGAAAAGGGTAAAGAAAAAGAAAAAGAAAAACGCACCTCATACCCCACCACCGCAAACTCCGTCCGCAGCGCACCCCGCGGCGCATGCGCGCGCGGCGCACCGAACCCCGGCGCCTTGCGCGGGTCGCACACCACCACCTCGTCTTCGTACAGGTCCGCGTCGGGGTCTTGGTCCTCCTCCGCTCCTTGCGCCCCACCCCCACTTCCACTCCCACTTCCACTTCCGTCGGCGCCGACGCCGTTCACCTCGCCGTCCACGTCCATCTCCCCTTCCCCCGCATCCCGCTCTTTGCCTTTCCCATTCCCACTCCCATTCGCCCCCTCGGACGCAGCAGCAGCAGCAGGGCGCCCCATCACCTCCCCCTCAACGCGCACCAGCACCTCCCTTCCCGCCTTCCCGCGCACCCGTTCCGCCACCACGGCGGGCGTCGCGCGCGCGCGCAGCCGCGCGATGAGGCGCCGCCAGTACGTCGCGGGGCGCCCGTTTTGCATTTGCATCTGCGGGGGCGTGTGCGTGTCTTTGCTGCCACTTGCGCTTGCGTTGTCCGCGCGGTCGCCCTTCTCCCTGCCCTCCTTCGACGCAGAACTGGCGGCCCCCTCGCCCTTCTCCTTGGCCGCAGAAGCAGAAGCCGCGAACGTGGCCCCCACGCCCTCCAGCGCCGGGTCCCACAGCACGCGGAACGAGCGCGCGCTGGGCAGCTCGCCGCGCGGGGGCGGCCACGCGGGGAGGTGGCTCTTCCGCTCGGGCTCGGGCTCGGGCTCCGGTTCTGGTTCCGCTTCCTTCACCGGCGCGGGTTCTGGCTCTGGCGCGGGTTCGATCTGGGGCGACGGTTCCTTCACGCGCGGCTCGAGGATCGTCGGCAGCGCGTCCTTCGCGGGCGGCAGGGACTTGATCGTGGGCGCGTCGGCTTTGGGCGACGTCCGCGGCGAGCTCCGCCTGTCGCGGTCGCGGTCGCGTTCCCACTCGCGTTCCCGTTCCCGCGCATCCCGCTCCCACTTTCCGTCCCGCTCGCGCGCGTCCCAGTCCCACTCCCGTGCATCCCGTTCCCGATCCCAATCCCGTTCGCGCTCGCGGCCATCGCGGTCCCGGTCCCACTCCCTCCCGTCGCGATCCCAATCGCGCTCGCGCTCCCACTCGCGCGGCGCCTCCCGGTCGCGCCAGCTCCCCGCCGACGAGCCCGACGCAGAAGCAGACGCAGACGCAGACGCAGCGGCCTCGGCCAACAGCGACACGCGGTGCGCGCCGCCGAACGTGACGAGCGGCGGGGGCGGCACCGTCGGGTGGACCTCCTTGCGCGTCGGGTGGACCAAGGAGGCAGGCAAGGAGGCAGGCAAGGAGGAGGAGGAAGAAGGGGAGAGCAAGATGGGGCGCGCGGGGAGGAAGGGGGGGAGTTTTATCGAGATTGGTGGTGGTGGTGGAGGTGGTATTGGATGCAAGGAAGAAGGAGGTGGTGCTGGTAAGGTAGATTTACTTGAACTAGAACTGGAAGCAGCGTTATTTGAGGCTGGCAAGGGCGGCGGGACAGAAGGCGGCGGCGGCGGCGGCGGACGTCGGAGAGTCGAGGGCGGGGGGAGTGCGCGCGTGAACGCCGGCGGAGACTGCGGCTGCTGCTGTGGCACAAAACGCGGCGGCGGCGGCGGGGTCGTGGTCGGTGCAAAAACAGACACCTGCGCGGGCCGCGTCTCTGGTTTTTTCATGTGGATGGTGTACGGGATGTGTATTTGTATTGGCGGCGGCGGCGTCGGGGGCGGGGGCTCGCTCGGCGGGGGCGGCGGCGGGGGCGCGTAGTCCGGCTGGGGCGGAGGCGGCGGCGGCGGGCCGTCGTCCGGGGGCGGGGGCGGCGGGGCTGGCTCGTCGGGCGGGGGCGGCGGGCCGCTCGGGGGCGGGGGCGGGGGTGGTGCGTACGAGGGCGGCGGCGGCGGCGGCGCGGGGTCGGCAGGCTCGTTTGGGCGCGCCTTGGACGCGACGGCACGCGGGGTGAAGGCGACCTGCTTTGCGGGTGTCTTTGAGAGGGAGAAGGCGATGGCGGGGCGGGTGGACGGGCCTGCGATGCCGGGGAAGGCGACGGGGGGCGGCGGCGGGGGCGGGTCGTCTGGGGGCGGGGGCGGCGGGGACGGGGAGGGCGTCGCGTCGGGCGAGTACCCGTTCGTCGCCAACTATTCAATAAATATTTTTGCAACACAACGCAAACGACGGGGACGAACGTGGCTCTTTCTGGACTGGTGTCCATTGAGGACTGGGCTGTTCTTTGTGGTGAAGCCGTTTGTGAGACTGCGGGGCCCGGTGGGGGGCACGGCGCCGATGCGCTTGGCGGGCGAGGAGGGCAGCGGGGGCGGGTCAGTGGGGGGCTGGGTGTTGCCAAGGAGGGCGCGTGGGCCGCGCGGAGGGGCTTTGCCCGACATAGAGTGCCCTGCTCGGGCTGTCTGCCGGGCGTGTGCTCGCTGTGAGTGTTGTGGTCCAAGTCCGTCGACCAAATACATGTCCCTCTCTGCCACCACAATGGTCCAAGCGCTTGCTCAGCGCCAACACTCGTGCGGCCGCTGTCCGCTCAGTCTCTCAAATCTCAGGTCGAAGGCGAATACACCCTGCTTCGAGAGCGACGACAACGTGGCAGTCGGGTCTTTCAGCCTCAAATTCAAGACGGCGTACCCCCAAATCGAGTCAAAACGCGGTGGATGTCGGAGGACGTTTCAGTGCCAGCGCCGCCTTTTGTGCGCGGTGCACGACCAGCACGACTGCTTGCCTTACCACCGCTACTCTGCAGTGCAGTGTATACTACAAGCACGTATCCACCCTCCCCCTTCTCTCTCCCTGTGTCTATACACTCTGCACCACGATAATAGATTCAGATTCATGGTTTTTTTCTGGGCTGAAATGTGCATTTGTGGAGGAAGGAAGGCAGAAAAGAAATACCCAGGAGCGCGACGGGATTCGAACGCACGCCTTCGGAATGATCGTGGGAGTCCGTCATCCGCTCCAGCTCTTTGCCTTGGGGGTGGAAGCTCAAGACAGAAGCAAACGAGCAGCAATATAAATCCTGCTCGATGCATGATCGATTGCACTCGGTGGCGAGCAAGGCCACATCGAATCTAAGCCCATGATTCAAGAAAATTATTCGGCGATTTTAAAATTTAAGGCTGATTTGGCGCTAGGAACACACACACCAAAAAGCCCTTGTGCCGTTTCGCCCATGAGAGCGAGCCCAAATCACGGTATTCTGGTGTTAACCAAAATAAATTAGATGCAGTGACGAATACAACACCGTGCTGTAGTAGAATGTGGGGCTTTCACTGGGCTGGTGGAAACTTGGCGGCCAAACAAGAAACACTAAAGGGAACTCATGCCAATGTCAACAAGACCACAGTATGATTCTACAAGTGACCGTTGCCTATCTAGGCAACCAGATTGTAATTATATATATATTTCAATTTTTCTTTCAATTTTCACAATGTCACAATTTTTTGTAGGGAACCGACCCTACCGTTACCGTGACCCACCAGAAAATAGGCAACGCAACGGGTGGCCCATTACATTGCCTCCCTACAACTTGGTACAGTAAGCATCTGATCGGTCTGGTAAACCGGACTGGATCCGGAGGGAAGGAGGGAAAAAAGAAAATGTGTGTGGGGTTTCTGTTTTCAAATTTTCGAATCACTAAATATCCCTCGGTTCGTTGTCCATCGCTAAATATGAAAAGTGATACAACGGAATGCCGTTCATGAAACGGAGAGCTGGAGGGCAGTTCGGGGTTGCAGGCTTGCAACTCAAAGTCATAAGGTACAATTGAGTGTCCGGTCTGGTTGGAAGCACGCCGATTATGACAACAGGGCTCTGGGCATTATCTGCCTAATCTGGACGCATGCGGTTGTTTAAATTGTCAGTATATCTTTGATCGATTGATCGCGAGACTCAAACTTGGACTCGACACTCATGGCGGGATCCAAGTACGCGTATGTCCGCAATTTCGAACTCCCAGATCCTCTATTACCCGGAACGTTCATGGTCCTGCGGCTTGACGGCCACTCCTTTCATCGGTGCGCTCACTCTCCAAAACTACATTTGCGCCCGACGCGAGATTCAGCCTGGTTCCAGCTTCTCTGATGAACATGATTTTACAAAGCCCAACGACATACGCGCTCTGAAGCTCATGGACCATGCTGCAAAAGACTTGATGGAACAATATCCCGACTTGGTCCTCGCGTTTGGGGAATCTGACGAATTCAGGTCTATTGTGTGACTCGTGTCGCCAGATTTTGACTCCGCTGAACATTTATCTGTTCACCTCACGTAGCTTTCTCATTCGAAAATCGGCCTCCCTCTATAACCGACGACAGTCGAAGATAGTATCCACGCTGACGTCCCTGTTCACCTCCTCATATGTCTTCCGATGGGCGACCTACTTTCCCGATCATCCTCTCAAATATCCACCATCATTCGACGGAAGGCTTGTCCTCTACCCAGGAGCACAGGAAATTCGCGACTATTTCTCGTGGCGACAGACAGATAGTGGGTGAACATTAAAACTGTGACGGTTGAACTTGGAACAAAAAACAGCCCATATAAATAACCTGTATAACACGGCCTTCTGGGCCTTGGTGCAACAAGGTGGAGAGACCACGACGCAGGCGCACACCACACTAAAGGTGCATACGCCACGAATGCCTTGAGGGTAACTAAATAAACCCATCTGTTCAGGGCACAGTCTCAAAGGAGAAAAATGAAATTCTATTTTCACGTTTTCAGATCAACTACAATACCCTTGATGCCCAGTTCAGACAGGGAAGCACCCTGGTTCGTGAAGAGGTCCGTTTCCGAGCGCGCTATAATATTCCAGACTCAACAATGTCAATAGATCTCGGAAGAACCTCCAGTTCTCGGTATCTCAACAGCGATCGATACCTCAACGACCGATCCGATTCTTGCGTCTTCTCTGCCCAAAATGCGCGGTCGGACGAAGCCGCGCACGAAAGTTGTCGTGTTGCATTGTGATATCATCAAAGATGAATTTTGGGACGCCAGGCCCGAAATTTTATCGAGCTAGATCGTATTCTGCCTCAACACGCTTCTTTTGATCTCAGATTCTTCCGTCTGCCGAGCCTTTCTTTATGCTTCTTCGTTCAACCGACCCGACTGTTGGTTTGCGGGAAGATTGGTGTGGCGTTCTTTACTGCGCGCCGTTCTGTTGTTCAAGAAAAGTACTGCCACATTTTGTTTCCAATGTCGTATCGTTCGCTGTGTCTCCTTAAGGTATACGAGTCTTCGACTTCCGCTAGCCTCGATCCTCTGGCACGTAGTCATTTCGATGATAGCACAACCTTCGTTCGAGGCAAGTCACGTTCTCAAACGACTGGCCGATGTGTAGCGTGTTGGAGAATAACCACTAGACAACTCGCGCGGGTTATTACAACCTCCAACACTGCGTTTAGCGAGGAGCGCCTTCAGGCTGTTCTGCCAAAGTACACTTTGGTACATCACAAAATCCACCCTTGAGCTTGAGGGTTTGACACAGCAAGATATTTCAATCGTGTGTCGTCGGATCCTGGGCCTTCGCGGAAGGAAATATGCCTCATTCGTTGATTGTGCAAAGTTGTGCGATATTGTGCACCCTAAACAGTATCGATATTGCGGACTTTGGATTCAAGTTACCTGTCGTTTTCTTTTCGGGGCTGGGGGGAGATCAATGGACGAAAGAGAACGTCGACGGCTAGGGTCAGCGGAATATTTTCAGTGGCATTCAGAGGATCCGGGAACTCGTTTACTCCTTGCATTAGAAGCGTGAATTTTGTCCTACCAATTTCGGCCAGCAATCAAGAAGATACAACGCGTTGTGATCCAGAAGATGTTGCTTTCAATCGGCGTTGCAACTTGAAGTGAACGTTCAAGAGGCGTCTGTGATACACCGTCCGTCCACGATTCGGTTTGCTGAATTTCGACTGTCGCAGGAGGACCTTCTTTGTGTACGGTGTACTGCGATCATGTCGTCCGGGTGTAGCTGGAGCACCTTGGAGCACCCCATGCGTGGGACGTCGGCAAAGAAAACCACTGACTTTTCCTCATGTGCTAAGCGCTACCCGCGACGGCATGCGGACGAAGAAAGAAAAATCAAAGCCAGGACACTGGACAGCAGGAGGAGCGTAGGCAGATGTGAGTATTAAACATCCATCCTACGTGTATACAAGCAGGTTAAAAGCAACAGACGAGTCGATTGTAATACAGCGGCCAAAGCCAAGCAAGAATAATAGTAAGTGAGTGAGTGAGATTCCAGGGGCATCCTCCGCCGGTCAAATAAATTAAGTCTCCGCCGAGGCAGCGGGCTCTGCGGTACTCTTGGGCTTCGCGCGCAATTTCTTGATTGGGCGAGGGGAGGTGGGCGCCGGTGCGGACACGGGGTCGGCAGCGATCGCGTCTGAGTCGGGAGCATCGGCCAGGGCCTGTGTGGGCTCCTTGGGGTCTGCTACCGCAGGGTCTGAGACAATCTCTCCTGAGGCGGCCTCGGGGGCAGGGGCGGTCTCAGAAACGGCGACGGCGTCAGTCTCCTGTGCCTCCGAAGGTTCGCCGGTAGGCGGTGGGGTAGAGGCAGTCGAGGAAGCATCATCCCCGTCCAGTTCACCCGCCTTTTCTTCGGGCAGGGGCACGCTCTCCGGAACGGCCTGTGACTTCGTTTCGAGGTCGACCTCCTTAACGCCCTGCGTGACCTCCTTGACGCCGGCGGTCTCGGGAGCGTGGGGCAGAGGCGTCGACGAGCTCTCGCGCGCGTCAGGGAGTGCCTCGTCGGTGGCACCGCGGACCTTTTTCTGGCGCGCCTGCTCCTCGTCGTCTTCGTCGCGGTCCTCGTCGGCCATGCGGCGCTTGTGGCCTACCCTCGGCGCGTTCGACGTGGCTGAAAGGGCAGATGTGAGCACGCCATGAAACGGAACGGTATCGGGGTCAAGGGAATGAAAAAGAGCGTATCGCGAGGCGAAAAGCACGCGTTCGGGAATGAAAGACGTAAAGGGCGAAAAGAGAACTGTACGCACGGTCTTCTGCCCAAGGCCGATCCGGACGCGGGATAACAGAGCCAGAGAAGCGGCGGATCAGACCGAACATTTCGCTGCGAGTCTGGGGTGGTAAGGAGCAAAAGGAGAGGAATTGAGATCGAGATAAACGCGCGCGACACGGAACTTGGGTTTGGTCTTGTGGTGGTCGAGCTCCAACACGTGCGCGCTGATCCCGGCCCGGACCTCCCGCAGTCAAAATTACCAAAAATGGGTTACGGGAGGTGTTTGGATCGAATGCTTTCGCTGTTGATGTGCAATAATTCGAAATGCTCCTCTCATGTTCGCCCGGTTCACTAAGTTCCCACAAACAGCTGAATGAATACTTTCACGTCTCCAAGCCCCTCGTTCCCCAGCGAAAACTCAATACACCCAGTCATTTAAAGATAATGCAGCGATGATTCTCAAGCCAGCTTAGGGGGTATTCCAGGAGATTCCAGGCTCATCCTTCGTAAACAACACAGCCTCTTGAATACACGGACGCGCGTCACACACCTAAACACTTTCTGACTCCTTCCACCACCACCAACTCAAAGAAATTCTGCTATGTCTACCATATCGACTATTCTCAACATTACCCGCGCTCAGGGTCGTGAATCGGTTAAGACGACGGTCAAAGCGGACCTCCCACTCGATACACCCTTCGAGGAACTGGCAAAGATAATCCAGCCCTTTGTTGACATTGATTTTTCTCCTGGTATGAATAGCCGCGTCTCTCTAAAACTAGCCCTAATATCCTTCGAGGTGTAAATTCCTTTCCGTTAGCTCCGACAGTACCGTTGTCTTGACCGTCACCACCGGGGCCTCGACATACGATCCATCTGGCCCCGGAGGTCTCAAGATTAATCTGTGGGTATTTGCCGAATCATCTGCTGCATGTAGTCTCACTCGGCGCGATAGCGATGAGCCTCTTGTAAAGTATCACAACATGGATATGCTCCAACGCCCCAAGTCATCGAGCGAATCAACCGTCGGTCCGCAACGATTGTACTCTCACCATGGGGCCTGTGTCAGTTTGCATTCAACCGTACTCTCCGCGTCCCGGACGACATGACAGAATATGCGCTGCCTCCCGTGCGTTTGACTGCACTCGTTCTCACGTCGCGCAGGGTCTTGGGACTTTCCCACTCGCGGCGGCACCAGATCACGCCGCCAATCCAGACGTTACATAATGGTATTCCGCTTCTTGCCTTCGTAGACTGAGGTCTGAGCGGCTCTTCAGCCACTTTTTCAGCGTGAGGCCGTCTGGCTTAGTATCATGGGAGGTATGTAATGGTGGTTCGTTCGTAATTCGTCCTAGCTGACCCTTTTGAAGGAGATTGCGCCGTGGCTTGAGCTTTACCCTCTCAGAGATTAATGCGATGACTGGCGGAAAACGCGACGAGAAACCGCCGCATGGAGTGCAGGACTATGCTGTCGAAGGTCCAGGAAAGTAAATCTGGATCAACGGTTGCTGCTGAACCTGGAGTCGTGCGCCAGGTATATATTTGTCATGTCGCCTTTACTCCCCTTTCTCACTGCGTTTCGTTCTTAGCAATGATACGCGGGTACGGATACACGATCGAGGAGCAACTCTCATCGACCACGGACGGCGGCATTCAGATCGACGTCTTCCCTGCTCCCGTCGGGCGATGTGCTCGATCCTCAGTTGCCCCCCAGCTGCTCCCGTCGCCTGGCCCGCAAGGCGACTGCGTCGCACGACCCTGCGCTCACCCTGCATGCTCAGAGTGCCATGCCGAGTCCGTCGTTGGAGTGGGCAATTGCAAAGTGTGTGCGCAGAAGGTCGAGGTTTTCGTCGGATTTAAGAAGCCTGTTCCCCACGTCAAAAGCGGTGGCGGGGGAGCGAGAGTAATTGGTGGGAGGATGAGGAGCAGATCAATACGGTGTGCTTGAGGGTTGTTACAGGACGATTCGGTGACTAAGCTTCATGGGGCGGTGAACACCGCTCGTCGAGTCCACTGATGCCGAGAATGCAGTTCGCGCTGTTGTAAAGCACCTGTACCATAATCAGCGAAACGCTGTGTACTACTTAGTTCTCGTGACTCGAATTGACTTGAATAACTTGACTCAGTTTAAGCTTCAGCTTATGTAACACGGCGTATAAAGAACCATGACTGCAACCTCGATGTTCAATAACCATTCGTGCGCTACTCGCCCACCAGAAACCACCTTCGGGTCCTCGAGATATGACATTGGATATATTGCACTTTATCGACGCGAAAGGCGGTAACTCGGAGGAAATTCGCGACTCGCAGCGGAAACGCGGTCACTCGGTTGAATTGGTCGATGAGATTATTCAGATGTATGCCGATTGGGTTAAGAGTACATTGCGTCGCTTCTAGATGGTTAATCGCGGCTAATTTCTCTCGCGCCAGTGGATTTTGATGCGGCGAGCACAAAACGAGAAGTACATCATCTTCAGAAAGACATCTCGGCTAAGAAAAAGGTAAGGCTGCAGGCGCCTCAATCCTTCTTGCTTCGTATAAACGGCGATATTATCCAGAACAAACAGAATGCCGACGACCTGGTGGCCGCCAAGAAGGAGCTGGATACAAAAGTCGATGTGATTCGGAAAGAGGCGAAGGAATTCGAGATCAAGATGCAACAGAAGGTGGGCATGGTGGGAAACATCGTCGGTAAAGATGTACCTGTCAGCCAGACTGAGGTTTGTGCTACAATTTTTTATATTCTACGTGAAATGTTTATGGAGCGCTGGAGGCTGATAATGTAACCCTACGAACATGGCATCCTGTGCAAGAAACCGACGAGCCACCTGTGAGAACCGATATAATGCCGCACCACGAAGTACTACTCAGACTGGACGCGATTGACCTCGATCGGGGTTCGTTGTGTCTTTTTTTTGCTTGTGTACTTTTTATTGACCACCGCAGGTGTAAAAATTGCTGGACACAGAGGTTACTTCCTGACGAACGACGGAATAGATCTCAACCACGCGCTGATTGCATATGGCCTCGAATTTCTGCGGGAACGTGGATACAAGAAGATACAGCCACCGTTCATGATGAACAAGGACCAGATGGCCAAGACGGCACAATTAGACCAGTTCGATGAAGAACTCTACAAGGTGTGTGGTCACTCTTCCACCTCGCCTGTCTTTTGGGTTGATGAAGAGGCCAGGTCATCGGCTCGGACGATGAGAAGTACCTCATCGCGACGTCGGAACAACCCATTTCGGCCTACCACTCGGAAGAGTGGTTCGAGCAGCCCGACGTCCAACTGCCCATCAAGTACGCCGGATATTCGACGTGTTTCCGGAAAGAGGCGGGCTCGGCGGGACGCGACATGTGGGGTATATTCCGCGTGCATCAGTTCGAGAAAATTGAGCAGTTCTTGGTGACGGAACCAACTAAGAGCTGGAAGATGTTTGACACAATAATCGCCAACAGCGAGGCGTTCTACCAGAGCCTCGGCCTGCGCTATCGTGTTGTCGACGTCGTCTCGGGCGCGCTGAATCTCGCGGCAGCCCAGAAATTCGATCTTGAGGGGTGGTTCCCCTTCCAAAAGAATTACAGGGAGCTTGTGTCGTGCTCGAATTGCACAGACTACCGTAAGTCCATCTTCGATGCGACGCGTCTATATATGCTCACGGTCTATCAGAGAGCCGGCGGCTTGAAGTTCGGTGCGGTATGAAAACAAAGGATCAGACGCGCAAAGTTTATGTCCACATGTTGAATGGGACTCTCTGTGCGACGGAGCGCGCGCTCTGCTGCCTCGTCGAAAACTACCAGACGCCTGATGTGCGTCTCTGCCTTCCGAATAGTGTTGCACAGGTGCTAACTCGTTCTTTTAACAGGGTCTCGTTGTTCCGGAGGTGCTTCAGCCGTATCTGCGAGGACGAGCCTTCCTCCCGTGGGCTAAGGAGCTACCCAAGGGCTTGCAGAGGAAGCAGGCTTGATTATTGTGTGCATACTTGAATTGATTATTTGTGCCCGAGGGGTTGGCGAATGTCTCGGTCACGTCGGTGCAGCCGTACAAGCAACGTACAAGATAAAAAGTTGTCGGCGCTGGGAATTCTGATACCATCAAAAGAAGAAGCAAACTATTTAATCAGTACTACCCTGTACTACCTTGCGACGTTTGTATGGAGGAGGGACACTCTCCACAGCACCATGAAGTTTGCATACCGAGTCCTCGTCGAGCATAAGCGTAACGACGTTACGACTCCCCGCCGGCACCCCTCCAATTTGAGCCTCCGCCTCCCACCAATTACCCTCGCCTCTCTTCACCGTCGGCATGGGCTTTGAAAAGCTCGAGTACTGTTCCGCAATTTGCGAACAAACGACGCATTGAAGGCCATCTAAGAATGTCTTGCCGAAACACTCCGAGCAAACAATGTGGCCGCAAGGCCGAAAGACGGATTCTCCCTTCCGTTTTGGGTGTTGAAAACAATTTGGCGGTGACTTGGGATCGATTAAACCATCGTAGGGTGGCAGATGTGCATCGTCCCGTTGGCCAATGGAGCGAATGGTCTTGAAGGCGCCATGATGATCCGCTGCGGGAAGGTGTTCATCGTACAAACCAAACCAGGGGTAGTTATAACTCTTGTAAACTGAAGGACAAGTGTCAGTGGACAACCTTCCTCGTGTTGAGGAGAGCCTACGGTTTGGCGTAATAGGCGTCATTGGGCAGACGACTCCGGTAATCAACTGGGAGAGAAGTGTCAAGTTCGTAACAAGTACACGAATCGCAATCGCTGCCTACCTCCCACGCCGCAGTAGAAACTGTGTGGATAAAAACTCGGTGGGGATTCTCGTCGTCATAAACTACGGGTGAATACTGGTCTTGGTAAATTTTCTGGGCAATCTTCCCTCCTGCGGCGATACCCATTCGACCGTCTTTCAAAGGCTCGCCTGCGCATCGAGATATTCCAAGGTGAGTGGTTATAATTATAGGAGTGAGAAGTAGACCTAAGCCACCACCACGCAATCTGAGAACAAGCATGATTACGCTCTCTCTTTGGATATTGTAATCTTTTTGTCCGTGGTCAGAAGACACCTCGGGATGATTTGAATCGCAGATACCAGAAAGAGTTCTGCCATCCTCGAGTTGTACGCCACGGAATATAAATCGCTGTTGATCGGGTGGAATACCCTCCTTGTCTTGCACTTTGACCTTCACATCGTCGATTGTGTCGGAGCTCTCTACTTGAATAACGATACTCTTGCCGGTCAGCGTCTTTACCGTAATCGTCATCGGCTCCCTGCCATCGCGGTAGAAAACATCGAGAACCGGCTCGGTCGTAGCGTATCGAACCAGATCTCTGAGAGTCTTGAGCGGCATTTCTCTGTAAATAACAGCATTAGCTTCGATTCAGCAATTAAATGCTGGAAATATTTTACTTGCTAGTCATGACGATTTGTTCCTTGTGCTTGATGTTCGATTGACGGGGGCTCTTGTCCAGAGCTAAATCTTGTTTCTCGCCAACTCGAGAAAACTTGGTCACGTCGACCAAGGACGGGAACACATCGATTTGAATACCCCCGTTCGTGGTCGGCGAGAGTTGCTCCTCAATCGTGTATCCGCGGCCGAGTTTCATGGCCACAAACTATATGCAGCCTTGAGGAATCTGAGTGGTGAGATAAAACGACAATACCTGCCGCACGACTCCAGGCTCGGTTGCAATTCCGTCCAGCCATGGCTGCTTTCCTGGGCCTCCAACGACATAGTCTTGCACACCGTTCGGCGGTTTTTTGCCGCGTTGCCCGCCGGTAATTGCATTAATGCCTGCATTTTTTTTCAGCGACAGCAATGCAGGCGTTAAACATTCGACTCACCCCCAACCGAGATCTTAATGGCACAATGTCCTGCCAAAGATTAAGTCTCACAGGTCTGGCTAAAGGTCCAGGCTAAAGTCAAAGTCACCTCCATTGATGCTCATCCAAAGCGCCTCTCGCTGGAATAGCGGCTGGATCGGAGCTGCTCAGAATTTGGTACGAGAAGATCAGTCATGGAATAAATACCATTATATAGCCCCCACGCTCCTTGATGTGCTTAGGAAGGTTGGTCGCGTAATCTTGAGCTTTCGCGACGGGAAAGGTTCCTAGGCCCTACATGGATACATTCAGATTTGACAAGGTACAACAAATGTGGTTGTACAGGAGGTAGAGCATAGCTTGTTGCGTTGTCCGGTACACGAAGTGTACGGTTGAATTTGAACTGAGCTGGGCCTACGGTGACGGTAGAATCAGCGAAAGTCACCACTTTTTTATTCTTGTCGTCGTAGGCCTGTTTATTATCCGTGGTCAAACTCGATTCGCTTGAGGCTGCGGTGGTCGGGGCGTTTCCGTGATGGCGACGGTAGTCTTTGTAGTATTGAGCGAGAGGCTCGTCGCTGCGAAGATATCAGAGTCGTTCCGCAGGTCCTGAGGCCAATATGCCTACATATTAATCTTTAAACCTGCGGCGCAGGAGGGATCATATTTCGAGGCTCCCGTCGTTACAGTTGGAGTAATAGGACTGCCGACACACACACGATATTTCGCTGCGCGTCGAGTACGGTCAGAAGATAGATGAAGAAGTGGATATCGGCTATACAAGGAGGAAATTTCAGGTCAACAAATGGCTGAATGCTTGAGGCCAGCTTTTCGAGGGGAATATCGCCCGGAAGGTAGATTCTGATGGTAGTTTGGATGGAGCCGTTGTTGGCGTAACGGGTAACGTTGAGAGTGGTCAATATGGTAGACGCCATAGCGAATCCAGCAACTCGCCGAAAGATAGGAGAAGAGTGACCATGTCACGCAGCCCGTGAGAGTAGAATGCGATCAATTTCCTTCCTTTATCTTGCCTTCAAGTTCACCAGTTTTTGGCTCGGGCGCGCTATGCGCCTTCCTTGTCGCCCGCAATCAATCCCCTAGCTCAAACAAATTCCAAAGTGTTCGATCTCAACACCTCATGCCATTCTCGTGCTGCGTCTTCCGCGCAGACCGATTGGACCGAGCATGGATGCACGCACAACTTGGGTCGGAGCGTGCATTTTGGCTGTTGTTTCACACATATCCACCGTGCAATCCTCCTATCATCTCTCCGCCGCATGGTCCATTCTAATTTCTTGGCTCAAGTACTACGGCTCGAGTATCCCGTCGAAACAACTCGAAAACGACTTTTAAGCCCACTTTAAAATGCCATGAAGTGTGGTGCGCAAGATCACACCTGCAGATGACTGTCCACCGAGCTACAAACGGCACGGATCATAGTTGAATAACTGCGCTTTTCATACCTCGGACACTGGGCTTTTCAGTCGCTTACATGCTGAACAGCTCAAGTATTGCGATCGAAATGATCAACTTGTGCAGCACTTCATCAACTCACGCCTATCGCTAGTGAAGAACGCCACTCTGGAGTGGTGCCGTATAAAATGCTGTGATCGCGTTTCTTTATTCCACTTCTCTCATTCTCCCTCGCTCCGACTCTGTGTGGAAGCCCATGCTTGCATTCCTCTCCTTTTGGCGAAGGGACGACGAATCCCCAACCCTCCCAGTAGCGTCGAAGGAGCGAAGCCGCCGAGTAGATAAAGCCTCCATCGGGCAGCCCGTTCTGCGCTTCATCCCGCCTCGTTTTGAAATTTATGCGACGGAATGCCCACGGGAGCCACTCACTCGCAGTAGCTCGCACCACTCCGGCAGTCTACCCTCTCCTTCCGTCTCCCCTTCCAGCCCAACGTCACTGGTTGCTCGTTTTACGCCACCTGGGAGAGACAACTGTTATCCGCTCATTCGTTCGTATTCTCTGCCTACTCCAGTATGCCCGCCTCTTTCGACTCCGAATGAGAGCATAAACCATGAATCTTCTGCTTCTCCAGCAGCAGCTCGAGCCAATTCATTTTCACCGCTCCATGTCACCATCCACACACCCTTGTCTCCCATACTGGAAAATTGTGCTTCCCCAGTGTCCCTGAAGCCGACGAGTCCTAAAGACAGCGAAATATCCACTTTGGACTTGCCTCGTACGAGTCTGCTCTTTATTACCGTATTCCTGGTGTTCACGACGACCTTTAGGACCCGTAGTCCTCCCGCCGACATTCCTGCGACGCTCGTTGAGCAAGTCGCAGACCATCGAGGATCCACCGAGCTTGCCGGCACTCAATCTGGCTCCTTATTTTCCTGGCCCACATCCCAGTCAAGACGGAAATGGACCTCTGCGACGGCCCCCTCGAGCCTTGGCCGTGCCCGTCCGGAGTTCGGTCTACAGCGAGGGCGCCACGCGAAGCAGCAGCGGGTCTCTGCATGCGGAGAGCTTCGTCACTGCGTCAAACTCGCTGCATATCCCCGGCGACCCTGATCTTACGCCTATCCCCGGCGAACATCCTGACGCCATTGTGCGATCCGAGACGAACAGTACTGTCCCCATCTCGCATTCCCCTGTGCACCTAGACCGCAACAACACGCCCTGCTCCGCCAGCATGCGTCTCCGGCGGCAGCACTTCACGTTCGCGACGCCCGCGTTCTGCGCGTTCTGGCTCGGCTTCCTCTTTCCGCCGATCTGGTGGGTCGGCGGGTGGTACTTCACGTTCTTCGCCGAGACACCGCCCTCGCGCACGCTCTGGGAGCATTACGTCGTAGACACGCGCTGGTGGGGCGTGCTCACCTGCGGACTCACGAGGCGCAAGGGGCGGAGTAAGCATGCTATGCGCGCGGATCCAAAGAAGCCCCTGCTGCTCCCACTGTGGGTAGGCCGGAACAACACCCGGGCGTCGCTGAAGGGCATCTCATACTACTACCCGTACGTGTCGCGGCCTGCGCCGGGCGAGATAGGGCACGTCACGACGGGACCACCGCCGCTGGGATTCCGGTACCTGCACGAGTTCTTTGATTGGGCGACGGGCTCGCGCCTCGCAAGGGTCAAGCTTGACTGGGAGTCGCCCAGGCGGATAATCGACCCGTGGATACAGCGTTGTCGTCGTGCGCTGTGTTACTGGTGCTTGGCGCTCCTTCTGCTCGTACTCGCTATAATGTCGTGGAGTATCGCCGTTGGTAGCGGCAAAGCACATTACTGAACGGTCGTTCATTTACTTACTTATCACATATGTACTTGATAAATGCCTTTGACTGACTTTGTATATTCCACCTCACCTTTATTTTCGAACTCTGATATGGTGTCAGTGCTGTGATATGACCGAAACGTTCTCGCCCCAGCTCCCAGTGGCGAGAGTACCCAAAGCCTGCGCCACCTCGACAAACTTGGTCGCTGTGTTTCGACCGAGAAAACCGTCGAGAACCTCTTTGGATTATAAGTTTTCACGAGGGACGAGTGAAGCTTGTCTCCGTGCCGCGGCGGAGGTTGAGGCCATATTCAATATCCTTCGGGGACTGTGATATGGTAAGAACTATCACCGAGAACGATTGTCTTCTCGGTCGCCCCAGTATGAAGTCTAGTTTACGGGACGAGGTTAGAAGGGGATAATGCACCGATTTCTGAAAATTGACCGCATCCGAGGGCAGGGACATTCTGTGGCTTGCTACGGATCCGGAGCAAAAACGAAGGAGAGATGCTGGATGCTCCCTGCGAGTTATTTAATTCAGTTGAAACAGATTGGAGAGCCTGGGGTTATGATGTCGCAATGATTTCGGAGGTGCACAGTGCCCTTGGAGAGTCCCGAAGGCATGAAATTGAAAGCTAGTAAACAGAGTGAACGCTGGGGAGAAGAAACCAGATTGCGGAGGGAGAGTTGTTCCTGCTATTATATAGTAGTGGTATGTAGGTTGTCCGGTAACAAAGCAATGAGTGTGTAGGTTCGTCGTATGCATGAATCGTAAATTGTTCGTGAGTTGAATTAATTCTTCCTCAAGTTGCTGCTGCCACCGTCGACGTTCTCGACGAAGCGGCTGTCGGCAGCGATATCCGGAGCGCTAGCCTTCCCCTTGCCCTTGGACGCCTTTCCACTGCCGCTACCCGATATCCATTTGCTGAGGCTCCGCTTCCTCTTCTCGCCGGGCACAATCTCGCCAGGCTCTTTGCCCGCACCAGGCTGGAGCTGCTCCAGATCAGTCGCAGGGGCGACGGGTCCGTCCTTCTTCTTCAGCGTGCCATCCCGCTCTGCCTTCAGCTTCAAGAACTCCTCTCCGCGAATGCGCAAAAACTCCTCGAGAAGTGCGGCGTTGCGCGAGTTGGCTTTGAACGCTGCGAGGGCGACGTCGCCGGCAAAGGGGACGAGGCCCATCAGCACGCTCGCCGCGTTGTTGGTGAGCATCTTGCGCACGAGCCACGGCGGGAGGTCCGCTTGACGCGCCTTGCGAACGACAAGGAGGTAATTAAGGGAGGCGTCGGCCACATCACCCGCGCCGGGGACGAGACCGATGAAGAATGTCCATCCAAAGCGCATGCCGCATAGGGAGAAGCCCTTGTCGAGGTAGTGTGCGCGCCGTTGGATAGACTTGAGGATCTTGGTGTCGCGCGCCGACAGACCTGGGGGTATTTCACGCTGGAAACTAGTTCAGTACCAAGTATTTCGACCATAGGAGCAGAGCTCACTCTTCTCCTCCGTTTCTTACCCCGCTCGTCTTGTTCCTCAATATATAAAGGATCTTCGGGACTGAAGATTGTGTTAGCGAACGAAAGTAATTTTCTGGCAGCGCAGCTACCTGTATTGTGCCAAGTGTTTTTCGAATAGGGCCTTTCCGGCCTTGTTTAGTAGAGCGTTACTCATGGTGGATGTGGGGAGAAAGCTTCCATGGAGTCCGCTATTTGAAGGGAACGAGGCTCAGTGCCCCAATGACAGATACGAGGCAGTGACATCATCTGAAATAGGCGCCGATGACCCTTTGCACCGCCTCTACGTGGATCTCCAAAACAAAATAATGGACTCGATGCAGATGGATGCACGCAGACGACCTGTTTCTTGGCTCTTGTTTCCCAGATTTATAATGGAATTGATTGCCATCCACGACTTCCACCTGGGGCAAAATATCCATGGCAAATTGCGTTCCAACCTCAAGAGTCAGACAACTTGCATCGTTTCAAGACCACCATAAAAGTCATAGACCGGTTACGAGTGGCTAGTCTGCTTGGAGAGACTACTACTCTATGCACGTCACAATAAGACTACCACCGTGAAGCATCTGTTCTCATATTCGTTTTTGACCCCCAACAACACGGTCGTGTCGACGACACGTATGACTGCCACGTCGCCAGAACAATGCTTGACAAACGAAATCTTTGTCGAATATAAGCAAGTCGTCTGAGTACTCATTCTTCGCCTTATCTCGATGGCCCCTTCGCTTTACCTCACCGCTCTGCTATTCACTCAGCTTCTTGGATGTCGTGCAGGGACTGTGCATAAAAACAATGCCCAATTGTCTGCGGATCTGTCAGAGGACTCGGATTTGCTGGACGTTGTCCTCGTCGCCTCGGTCGATGGCAAATTATACGCACTTAATCGCTCTACGGGAAGTGCTCTGTGGTCTATGGCTTCGTTAGCTTCCTCAAGTGTCTCCCGTCCCTCGACCGCACCCCTTGTCCACACGAACCACATCGATCACGACCCGGACGACACAGCGTACCAGGAGACCTACATCATAGAGCCGCAGTCGGGGGACATCTATGTGATGGCCACGCCCTCCGCCCCACTCCAGCGCTTCCCCTTCACCATGTCTGAACTGGTCGACATGTCGCCGTTCAGCTTCGCGGCCGCCAACGACCACCGCGTCTTTGTCGGGCGCAAGGAGACGTCGCTGTTGCTCGTGGACCTCGAAACAGGGAACATCACGGCCACAAGAAACCCTGCCTGCCCTTGGCACCCATTCGAGCATAAACTCGATTTGGACAAGCTCGGTGAGAGCGAGCGGACCGAGGTATTCATCGGTCGGACTGGTGGGTTTCTGTTTATATCAACTACACAGAGACAATACAATAATTTGCTGCAGACTATCACATCGCCATCCACGGCAGGTCCCGGATCCCCGTACAGCACCTCTCCTTCTCGACTTACGGGCCGAACAACCAAGACAACCCGCTGCAGGCAGCGTACAGGAAACCCAAGGATGACACGTACATACAGAGTCTTCCCCACGGCGAAATTATCTCGTTCAAGGCGAAGCAGAATTCCGCCTCGGACTCTGTCATCTGGGCGTCGAAATTCACCAATCCCATGTTCGTGCCTTTCCTTCCTTTATTACGCTTCCTAATTGGCGCCTAGTGTCGCGATATTCGACGTCCTGCGCACCCCCGCTCAACACGCCTTCGTCCTCCTGCAGCCCCGGCCGCAGCTCTCCGCGATCCTCCCCAAGCTCAACCACGACGAGCTTCCCCACCTCGACTCAGCGTACATCGGCATGCTCGAGGAGACAGGCAGTCTATTCGCGATGAGCCCGGATCGATTCCCCTTGGTCGTGTTCGGTTGGGGAGGCGAGTCCAAGCCGAGAAAGACGAATGGCCCGACTGTGGAGCTCCCGCCCGAGATCGACGCGGTTACTGCTGCTCGCAAGGAGCGGGAGAAGGCGATGAAGGAGCGAGACTACGGGTCTGACGACGACAAGTGTTTAGACCGCACGTCGTTGTACACCGACCGGCGGTGTCTCGTTGGCATCCGCCCGCTCGAGGGCGGGGATGGGGACGGGCTGGAGATGCGCATGAAGCGGCTTATCGAGGGGGCGCCGCATGTCAGTCCTCCGAGTCTGTGAAAGCTTGCCCCGGACAACACCCAAAGTCTCAACTTCCTGTATTAAATATGTCTAGTCCCGCTCACGCGTCGACTTTGCGTGCGGTCGACCTCGAAAACCTTCTTCAGATTGTCGGCCTCCTCCGGGTTCCGGCCGGTCCCGCGTTCCGTATCTCCGACTCGGACCGAAATCCGACCAAGGAGTTCTCCTTCACTGTCAGCCGCGCCCGCCATCTTCCGCCTCCTTACTTTCCTGAACAGCCCTACTTCAACGGATGGCCTGCGCTACCTCGATTCAGCGTACGTCGGCGTCGTCGAAGAACCAGAAACGACGGCAGGCAACCTCTTCGCCATGACCTTGACTCGGATCGCTTTCGTTTCGTCTCAAGTACGGTGAGGGGAGGAGGTAAATCAAGTAGGTCCGCGCTCGTCCCGCACCGACCAGCTGGAGAACTTGGTGGAGCAGGAGCCCGATCCAGAAAGTCACAATCCCATGCCTCTGATCAGAGCTTCGTCCACCTCCTCGCCGTCCGACTCCCAGCCTCCCTCGAGTCCTTGAATAGTACTTTTTATGAACGCAACCTGCCCCAGATGTTGGTTTCTGTATTTGCTTAGATATCACGCTCTGACCTGCTACTCAGCCGCGCGCTACTCCGCAATATCAGTTAGACCTCCGTCTCCACGCCCTCGCCGCTCTGCATGGCCAAAAACTGCGGTTTGAAAACATTTCCCGCCAGGACGTAGAGTCCAGAGAGGAACTTGCACAGTCCTTTTCCCATCGCGAAACGGCCACCGACAAATTCATTCTGGTGGCACAGGCCATTGTGACTTTAGCGACCGCGGGGCCCATTGGCAAGGAAGACAACTTTTCAGTGATGCTGGGGTACTCGGACACGGATGCCTGTGTCCACTTGTTTTACGCTCAGAACGGCGGAAAGCCCAACGGCGAGGTCGAACATTGTCTGCAACGGATCTGGATTTCACTGCGAAACATTACACTATGGGGGCAAGTAAGGTTGAAATTCACCTGGGATCAACCTATGGTGGGATGAATGGGGCACGTTCAACCTATATAGGTGTGCATTTAGGTTGAAAAACGAGTAACCTATCAAGTAGGTTGATTCCATTTTCAACCTATAAAGTAGCTAGAGATAGGTTTAATGTGGGGCATTTTAGGTTGAAAATCCACCTGGCTTCATAGGATAAATTTGAATTGGGGCCACGGTCACAGAGATTCAACGGGCCGCACACACCGTTCTCACTACCTATATCTCAGTCGAACCTCCTCGCGCGTCCATTGCAACCCTTGTGAGGGAGCTGCCACGGCTAGCCTTCGACTTTGTTGAGGAGAAGGCTCTTCATCGGCCGAAAAAGAGAGCAACGTTATTCACTGCGCTGATGGAAAAGCAACCGGAGAACGCCCCAGAATTCGACCGAGATCTCGTTCAATATCTTGACTGGATTTCCTCCGGCCCTCGGAACGGCGCCAATCAGACTTGAATCAGACCAATGAGGACGATCGAACAAAAGCGGTGAGCTTCGTATTATACGTATACACATATCACACCACTAACATCGCATTAGAGTTCGAACTGCTCCGAAAACAACGCTGGAGACTTCGAAGAGAAAGAAAGCTGATTCGGAGACGCGGGTCGAATGAAGGACATTTTGTTTGATTCTGATTTTTGGCACAATATGGGGCGTGGGGTAGCAGCATAATGAATGTACGATGGACTACCACCGCCTCTGGTTTTTCTTTAGAAAGCAGGTAGATCCAGGGTAGATTTCCGATCATTCGGCTTGAAGTGTGGTCGAAATCAGTTGGACCGTAATGCTGAGAGGGTGGATTTATTTCTTTATGTAGACTATCTTGTCAATCTCTATACGACTCGGTTCTGCTCATGCATTGACTCTGTGCGTCGACTAGTCATTGTTTTGGACACAGCGCGGAAAGTTAAAACAATTACCCGCCGCCGGAACGCCGAAAGGCCGACCCCCAAGCTGAGAAAAAAAGAGGACCCAAGAGCGGACGAATAGCGGGGCGAGAATACTAAACAGGATTTTGTTTGCAAAAAGTTGCTGGCTCAGTTAAATGAGGAGAGTCGGAAAAGATATGCAAGGCACAGCAAAGGCACTATGGAGCTGCAGCAGGTGGAATTTCAACAAGTCGTAGGTTGATTAATACCCTTTAACCTATAGGCGGGTACATTATTTGCACAGGAGCTCACGATAGTTGATGGGCCATGACCGATCCGCAAGAAATCATACATTGAAAATACAGGGATAATGTAAGTAATAAATCCGCGGCAGGTAAGTGTAGGTGAAGATTCACCATGGTACAGAGGTACAATTGGATGAGTACATTGAGAAGAGATAATAAAATAATGCAATGTATCAATCAGCTTGGTGCATGCAGACGAACAAGGATAGCAAGAGAGCAGAGGGAGTCAGACACCATTAGTCGTGGAGCTCAAAGTACGATCTGAACATCGACTCGGAGCGCAGGGCGGTATCCCCGATGACGGAATGCACATGTAGGAATAGTCGAGGAAAGCGTCGGGTGAAATACGCCAAGAAACCTTCGGGCATAGGCCCAAGATGTCGTTTTACGTTGTCTGGTAAATCCTGGTAGTGATGTTTCTGGAGGACGCGGTGAGTGAGAAAGATATATGAGGAAGATGAGTGGTACCTTATTTCTAAGTGCACGCAATAGATCTTGTACCGATCGGGCGTCGTATTTTCTAAATTTCCCTAGATTCTCGATGAACAACCGGTCAAGCCGCGAAAGCCAGTCGTTCCCGACGATTCCAGGAGCGCCACGTTCCAGGACGAGCAGGTACGGATCCTTGGGATCCCTGCACATGATCTCGAATCGGTCGGACGCATCTTGCAGGAATGTCAGCCGTCGGCCTGGGTCCCAGAAGAAAGGATGCAGTAAACATGTCGTCGTGTCGGGACTGGGTCCCACGGTTCAGATGGCGAATTAATAATAAGAGTATCACATACCGTTGGTTTGCCTCCGGATGAAGCATCCCGGTAATCAGATCCACCGCCTCCTCACCCTCCTCCCCGAACCTCTCTAACCCCTGGAGATGCTTCGCATCCTTGATAATATTCGCCTCCCTGTCAAACCGATCCCCAAACGGATGACCCCCGTTCGTAAGCGTGTAAAAGAACAAACACCCCAAAGCAAAAATATCCACACTCTTCGTCAACCGTGTCGGCCTCCCCGCCGTAGCGTTCGACGCCCCCGACGCCGCGCTCCCCTGCGACGACACCGACGCATCGTCCACCGCATCGACGTCGAGCTTCACATCTCCCCTCAGAATCTCCGGCGCGCGCCACCCCACCGTCCCCGCCGCCATCGCCCCGTGCGAAGTCGGCAGGAAACTCGTCTGGTCGACGTCTAATTTTTTACACAGCCCAAAGTCGGATATTAACATCCGGTACGCCTTGGCGCCCCCGCGGCCCGGGCCCGCTGCTCCCGTCGAGACGAGGATGTTCTGCGGCTTGATATCGCGATGCACGAGCTTCAACCCGTGCAAATGCCGCAGTCCGCTCGCGATTTGCCGTAAAGCGCGCTTGGGGTCAAAGGCGACGGCGATGTCCCGCCACGCGTCGCGGTCGGGCGTCTCGATGAGGTCGGCGAGCGTCGCGGGGCAGAGCTCGAGTGCGATGTAGAGGAAATTTGAGTGGGCCTCTTGGTAGTAGTAACGGACGACGTTGGGGTGGTCATCGCTCTCCTGGAGGATACTTACTTCCCGTGCGGCAAGCGTCACGAAATCTTGTAAAAGACGTTTGACAGCTACTGAGCGGCCCTGCAGCGACCCACGGTAAACCACGGTTCCGTGTGAACCATAGCCTAGATGAAAACATGAGTACAAAACCAACAACGAAGGCGAGAGCTCGTACCCAAAACGCTGTCGGAAACGACCAACGACGGTTCGACCGGCGGCGCCGGCACTGGAACAGAGGCGGTAGTGAACGACAAGCCAGATGGCGTTTGAGGAATAACGCCGTTCTCCACCCCGCCATTTTGCTTTTGATTTTCCTTCTCGCTCGAATCCTGGCCATTCGCCTCAGCACCCTCGGCAGCTCCCGCTCCCGCCTTCTTCCTCCTCCTCTTCCCCCTCCGCACCTTCCTCTTCGTGCCCGTAAGCGCACCCGCGTCCCCATCCACGTCGCCATCGCCGTCCCGATCACTATCCTCCTCGTCATCCGCGAGCGCAGCAGAAGGCGGTAACGGCGGCAGTTTTTTTGTCGTGAGTACCTGAGGCGACAGAGGCGGCGTCAGCTCTTCTGTTGGTGTTGGTGAGAGCAGCGTAGGCATGGGCGGTCCAGGTTCCACCAACGATATTGCCTCGACGGGCTGCACGTGCAACATCGTCTGGATCGGCGACCCCAAAGTCGCGCGCTTTCGCACCTTCCCCATACCGAACCAGAGCCCCATCGCGCCCAGCACGACAGCGAATGCCACACCCTTCCAGAGCAAAAACTCGTCCGTCTTCTCATCCCCCACGACGTACGTCGGGTTGCTCACAGGCATCCGATTCCGCTCGGCAGACCCATTGGAGACGCCGTCCACAGTCCCCTCCAGACCCGTGTTCGTGTGGGTGTTGTCCGGGGCAAGCTCCCACGGAGGACTAACATGCGGCGCCCCCTCGATAAGTCGCTTCATGCGCATCTCCGGCCCGTCCCCATCCCCGCCCTCGAGTGGGCGGATGCCAACGAGACACCGCCGGTCGGTGTATAACGACGTGCGGTCTAAACACTTGTCGTCGTCAGACCCGTAGTCTCGCTCCTTCATCGCCTTCTCCCGCTCCTTGCGAGCAGCAGTAACCGCGTCGATCTCGGGCGGAAGCTCCACCGTCGGGTCCTCTCCCTTCGGCCCAGAGCCAATCGTCTTCATTTTCGGCTTGGACCCGCCTCCTCCACCGAATACGACCAAGGGGAATCGATCCGGGCTCATCGCGAACAGACTGCCCGTCTCCTCGACCATGCCGATGTAAGCTGAATCGAGGTGGGGAAGCTCGTCGACGGAGGTGGCGTGGTTGAGCTTGGGGAGGATCGCGGAGAGCTGCGGCCGGGGCTGGAGGAGAACGAAGGTGTGTGGGGGGTGTTGAGTAGGGGTGCGCAGGACGTCGAATATCGCGACACTAAAGAAAAAAAATCAGTGTTAGTGGGAGACGAGCAAGCAGGAACAGGAGCAAGCAGGAACACACGAACATGGGATTGGTGAATTTCGATGCCCAGATGACGGAATCGGAGGCGGAATTCTGCTTCGCCTTGAACGAGATGATTTCGCCCTTGGGCAGACTCTGTATGTACGCGTCGTCCTTGGTGCTTCTGTACGCCGCCTGCAGGACGTTGTCTTGGTTGTTCGGCCCGTACGTCGAAAAGGAGAGGTTCTGGACGGGAATCTGGTGCCGATTCGAGGGCCGGGTGTGGATTGTAATATGGTAGTCTGGAACCGATTACAATTTTTTTCTCTGTGCAGTAGATAAGAGGACCTACCCGTCCTGCCGATGAACACCTCGGTTGGCTTGGACATCTGCGGCTTGCTCCCGTCGAGCTCGTCCAAGTCGAGTTCATCCTCGTCGCGGAGGTCCTCGAATGGATCCCAAGGGCACGCAGAGTTGATTGTGGCCTTGATGTTCCCTGTTTCGAGCTCCACCAGTAGCAAGGACGTCTCCTTGCGCCCGACAAAGACGCGGTGGTCGTCGGCGGCCGCAAAGCTGAACGGCGACATATCGACGAGCTCGGACATAGTGAAGGGGAAGCGCTGCAGCGGGCTGGAGGGCGTGGCCATCACATAAATGTCCCCCGACTGCGGCTCTATGATGTAGGTCTCCTGGTACGCTGTGTCGTCTGTGAGGTCTGGGTCATGGTCGATGTGGCTCGTGCGAACAAGAGGTGCAAGCGTCGAGGGCTGGGAGACACTTGAAGAGAACGAGCCCATGGACCAAAGAGTACGTCCGGTTGAGCGATTGAGCGCATGGAACTTGCCATCGACCGAGGCGACGAGGACGATGTCCAGCAGCTCCGAGTCCCCTAGCGGATCCGGATTTGGACTTTCTAGTTTTGTTGGGTTTGAAAGGGCCTGAACATTGTTTGTGTGGGGTGTGCGCAGGTTCACTATCTCTGCGCAACATGCAACGAGTAGGGTTAAGAGGAAAGCGGTGATGTAGAGCAAGGGTGCCATTCAGTAAGGCATTCCCGCGAGTGAGACGACCAGATAGTATACAAGTCAAGATGGATCCACCAAAAGAAAGGTTATGAGCAGGCTGTATCCTGAGCTGTATCCCAGAAATTGACAGAGATCGAGAATTGCGGCAGCAAATTCGGTGTTTTGCCCTGTTAGGTTTTCCGCTCCTCGGCTTCCGTTCGGCTACGTGGCTAAATCCCGTTCGCCTTATTATGGCATTATTCCCGAATTCTGGCTTTTCTACTCCGTAAAAATCTAATTGAGTGTGACTACGACTCTGTGCAAATTCGGCGTCAGCTGCGTCGAAAGGGCCGAACGCCTTGCAATCCAAGTCAACTCCACAATACATAGTGTACAATAGGTTCCTCCGGCTGCCGCTTTACAACGCACAGATCTCGGCTGCCCATGCCTTCTCCTCGCTATTATTTACTCTGTTAAACGCACCCAGGAAGCCCATCTACACCTGGCTTCATAGCATCTCGGACCCGTCCTTATCGCCTCCTTGAAGCGGGTGCATCCCCACAAGGCATCTTCGGTCGACGGTCGAGTCGGGTTTGAGCTCGCATCGGAGCTCATCCTCCTCGTACTCCTGCTCAACGACACGAGGTGTCGCTGAAAGCCCTTCTCCTGGTCGGGGCACGGCCATGGGCTTCATCTTCCTCCTCCTTCCGCCATCGTACTTGGCGCCCAAGGGGAATTGGTCAGGGGTCATGACGAAGAGGCTACCCGTTGGCGTTTCTGGTTCTTCAACGATGCCGACGTATGCCCAGTCGAGGTAAGGCGTCAAATCAGTCCTGCTCATGAAAGTAAGGAGTGCGGAGGATGGCGGGCGCGGCTGAACGAGAACGAAGGGAGATCCCTGGCCGGGTTTTCTCAGGACGTCGAATATCGCTACGCTGGAAATTAGATGAGTGGAAGACCTGGGTAGCACATAGATACATACACTGGGCCCGTCAGGAACATGGACCCCCCGATCCCAGATCCTGCGCCGTCAAAACCGAGGACTATGCCGTTCGGGGCGCTCTGCATGTATTGATTATCCTTGGTCTTCTTATATGCCTCTTGGAGAATGTCATTTCGTTGATGTGGCCCGTACGTCGAGAACGAAAGTGTCTGGAAGACTTGGTTCGATGCCCCATGGTGTATGGTGACATGATAGTCTATTATATCGTTTAACATTTCTTTTCATTGAAGCGGAGGCAAAGAACACACCAGTCCTGTCGATGAACACCTCGGTCGGTTTTGGCGTCCCTTCCAGGTTCACGTCGGAATGAAACTCGCTCAACACCTCTTGATATGAATGTGAAGAGCAAATTGCGGAAGCGCAACCGACACCAGGACCGGCATTATCGTCGGTTGCAACCCTCGCCTTCCCCGTGTCGATATCCACCCCCACCATCCTCGTCTCCTTCCAACCCACGAAAGATCTGGGGTCGGAGGCGAAACTGAAGGGCGACATGTCGACGAGCTCGGGCACGGAGAACGGGAAGCGCTGCAGGGGGCTCTCGCCGGTAGAGGGCGCGGGCAGGATGTATATGTCGCCCGACTGGGGCTCGATGATGTACAGCTCTTGATCTGCGCCATCGTCCACGACGTCCGGGTGGCTGGTATTGACGAGGGGTAAGAGGCCCGCGGACTCGGGAGCGTGTGTACCAGTGCTTGGAGAAGAAGACGACTCGGACCACTTGGACCAGAGTACATGCCCCGTGGAACGGTTGAGGGCGTGAAATTGGCCGTCGACGGAGGCGACAAGAACGATATCCAGTAGTTCAGAGTCCTGTAGCAAATACATCGGCGATTGGCCGGTATTCGTGTTCACAATCTCGGCGCGACCCGCAAGAAGTTGGGCAAGCAGCAGAGCGGCGAGATAAAGCGAGGGCGCCATCGAGAAGATGTAAAGACAAGAATGGACACAGAACGACTTAAGAATATATACATTTTGTGTTGGCGCTCGGCGAGTATGCGGCACCACCATAAATCATACGAGAACAGATTTTGAGACGCCCAAGTCATACATGTTGACCAAAAGCGCCAAAAGCGATCTTCTGTGATTTTCATCGACGTTCCCGACGAAAGATCCTCGTCCGGCCTTCGGCCGCCTTCCCTGGCCTTGCCAGTTGACGAAGGGAAACTTTGTGGTTTGAGATCTAGACTTTCGCAAGCTATCCACCGAGTTTTTGCATGCTGTGCTTGTTCGAGCGGCGAATTGAATCCAATTTGGGCCCACCGATGAGAGGCGACGTGGATTAAGTAAGGTAGTTGGTGTATAGCGATCGGCCCGAGGGACGGAACGTGGGAATAGCTTGATCGGCGACCTCTCGAATCTCTTTCAGTGCTCATCTTGGCGCTTTATGTAGCCCTCGAAGGATCGTTGAAACGGAAGGTCTCATTGAAAGGTAGTTTCTGTTATTCTCAAGTGCTTCGAGCCTTCGACGGATACTAATATACTGCCTTTTCGTGGGACTCAATAAAAAGATTTAAATCTCAACGTTTTTTAAAGAATGAGCGGCAACTGTAGTTCCTTCGTGTCAACTTTGAACCTTTGCCAACTGGTTCAGCCACTTGAGGCTGGGCTCTGGGGGGTGACTCCAATCCTATCCAGTCGGTGATCCACAGAGGGGGGGTTGCCTTCGGTTGTCACGCAAATGTCATGATCGTGTTCGCTAAAGAGTTCAAGAGGCGGAGAGCTCTTCGTCGCACTCGCCCACCTTTCATTTTGCCACCATGGCCATGTACCGCTGGCTGGTATATTTGGCATTCTTCCCGGCGGTCTCCCTGGCGGCTTTCATCGTCGACAATTTGTGGGTCACCGTCTTTGTGGTACAATCTATGTCCTCGGAGACTGACTCGGATCTGCGTGCCATATTCGCAGTACCAAGCCTGCGTTAACCTGCGAGCCATTTCTTATTCAATGGCAAGGGGGAACGGGTGAGTCGTCGTTCCTTTCTGATTAGAGAAACTCAGCTAGCGTATCCTCGAAGCGCCATGGACATTGGTACGCACAGCTCAGTTTCGTATATCTTCGTTGCGACCTATACATTTTTAGAGGTTGGTCTATAGGAAGTCGCTATGCCGGGGTCCGGCGTTGAAAATATTTAATCAAGCGTTCTCCAAGTCGGCACATCCGAGCTCTTGGAGGATTTAGGGACATTCACAGTCACGTCCTTCAAGTGGGATGTTGACCTAGCGGCTGGTGGATCTCTCTATGTAAACTGCAGCCTTTGGTCGGAGCTGATCATTATTTAGGCACATCGGTTCTAATTCAACTGCGCGATTCCACGGGGGCAGTAGCAACCTCGCAGTCATTGACCATTCAACCCGGATGTAAGTTTTGTATATCCGCTGGGAGAGGATGAGGATTTACCTGCATAGCCGCGAATTGCATATTAACCACGCTGTCGTCCCCTCCTCCGCCGCCGCCGTCGCCGTCTAGTACATCATCGGTAACTTTGGAATCCAAGTCGACAGGGTTAGGTTCGATTCGGCAAACTATAACCTTTTCCGCTGCAAGAACCACATCGTATGTTTCATATGTTTCAAGAAGAATCGCTCTGAACAATCTATTCAGAGTTGCATCCTCCACGGGCACCGGATCACGTCCTGCATCATCGAATAGCCAGTTCAATGTGGCGACTCGGATCCGACCGACTTCGAGGTATTTGTATCATTTTAATCAGTCGGTATCCATCTGAAATTCGTTTGTCGTCCAGTATCTCTGTATCCAATGTTCCACCCACAATCAGCCTCCCCTCCCCTACTCGCACTTCAAGTCTAACAACGGCAAGTCTGAGCATCGCCACAGGTATTGTTTCTTCTAGTCTTGGCGCTCAATTACTCACTCGTTACAGGCAGCGGAGGCTTCACACAGTAAATATCCAGCAGGAAATTAGCATCCCTTATTCACAGTTTTGTAGATCAGGAGTTGGCGCATATTCAACAATGCTACCTGCGCAAGGCTTGAGCATACAGAAAGCAAGTCCGGTCGGCCTCATTCTCGGCCTTCTAATACCTGGGATATTATTACTGGGGTTCTTCTGCGTCTTCCTTCTCCGACGTCGTACAAGGTCTGCTCCCGCTGGCATTGAAGAACTTGCTGGTTCGTACCGTCATGCACTCAACATTTACCCTACTGAATCGCCTTTAGTGAAAGACAGACAAGATACTCCGACATGGTTCATGAAAACAGATCAGCCCAACCCTTGGACGGCGTACGGGACTCCAAGCTCTGGATCGTACAGAAATTCTTACCAGGAGAGCGAGTTCTCCTCGTCAACGCGAAGTGCCTCGGTTTCTCGAGTATCGCCATATCAGCTTCCTTCCTCGAGGCCCGATTCCGATGCCTCCAGCATTCGCTTTCTTTCGCTAGTGCCCCCTCCTAACGCGGGACAGCGGATTGAAACCTCCGTGTTTCCAACGGCTCCTGTAGAACCTCTCCCGCCACCAGCGCTTTAGTTGTTCACGCCTTTGATGTATCCGTGTATCACGCATTTGCCATACTATTCAATGTAATATGGCGGTTGACATAATCCAAGCATGCAGGTCAATCAAGAAGAAAAAAAGGGAGCCGGTGTATGGCTGCAGCTACGCCTTGTCGGTCCTACACAATACCAGGCAGCGCGTCCTTGAGATGTTCCTTCTTCAGATGCCGTGCAGATACCCCACAAGTCCTGCACTCCCGCTCCTGCGACTCAAACGAAGCTGCGGAATAGCCGCTTCCCGCCATGGCGGGGTGTCTGTCGCCGTGGTATGGCTTGCGACCATCCCCGTCGAGGTAACTGGGCGTGGAACGGCAGTAGCTCACTCCGAAATTGGCGGTAGGGCAGCGGCAGGTACCCGCGGGTCGATCGAAGTACGGGACACCTATGTGGAACATATTTTATTCCCAGCGAAAACGAAGACGTGAAGCGCGATGAGAAGTCCAGGAACCTACCTTGTGACTGAGGATGTGTACAGTCTCTACAGATTGTCCAGTCGCAATCCTTGCAATGTTTGAACGCGTCTCCAGCATCCGGAGTGTTTTCGTCTTCTTCCTCTTCCTCGCGCGGAGGAAAGCCACGGAAACGACGGAAACATCCGTCACACGCGCCGATAGTTTGGGGATTTCGGACGCGGTCCGCCCACACAGCCTGTTCGAGCGACTGGAGGCTAGCCATGACCGGATTTTTGTTCATCATTTTGTCGAGTTTATGGAAGACAGCTGGCTTGGTGCAGACACTGCGCTTATGCGTCTTCCAGTCTTTCTTTTGACAATCCGTTCTGAATTTTAATGAGACGCAGCCTTGTAATGGGTTGCCTGGGTCACTTACGAGCAATAGCTGCACATCGGAGAGAGGAATACGCGGTTTAGAGGGCCCGTTAGATGAAAAGGTTACGCGTCTGCGACTTACATGGTCTTTTGGCATTGCGAGCACCGCAGCGGCTTTTCGGGCTCTTTCTTGCAGACTGAACACCGTGCCATAGTGGAGTGCAACTGGTTGGCGAAGGAGGATGAAAGAGGATTTTTTGGCGCGAAGGAGAAGGTTGTTGAACGAAAACGCGTAAACAAAGAACAGCTTTCCCACGGCTGATGCACGTTGCAGCCATTGAGCTTTGAACGCATATCGACGCTCAACGCGCCGGTCCAATGTCGAGACGGATTTCCATAAAAGAGAGCGACTACTATTGAAAATGCGTGTCTCGACAGTCTGAACAGTTGACAGTGGACCTGTTCTGCTAAATCGTCATCGAATAAAATACACGGGAGGAAGTACAAAACGAATCTAGGGTATAGGGATGTATGTAGCGGAAGAATACCTAGCGCGCAAATTTGCTTTTGCTCCACGCCTGCATCTTCGCGGCCTCGGCCCTGGTCCAGCGAAGAACAGCTTTGTGATCCAAACTGCGGTTGTTGATGTTCGTGAGCTCCTCGACGTTGCGCCTGGACCGCCCATACCACTCGGCGTCGCGGGAAATGATGTCGAAAGCGTCTATCCACCGCCTCTCCGTCGCGACACTGCTGCTTTGGACGTTCGGGTGATCCTGGTTACCGTTCTCGCGCGAGATCGAGGAGGAAGGGACGACGGAATGCTCGCGGGGCGTCATGGCGCGTTTGGCTTTGGTGGCGGTGTCCGAGGCGGCAGCGTTGGGTGAGGCCGGAGGAGACGGAGGGGATGATGAATCTTGGTCAACGGCGGGGTTAGGGCTAGGTGGCGGGGCATTGGAATAGTCGGCGTTGTGGATTTGACGCTTTTGCTCGCGCTCTGTTCCTGCTTCCGAGGACGCGTCGGGTGAGGTCGGAGGAGACGGAGGAGATGATGAATCTTGGTCAACGGCGGGGTTAGGGCTAGGTGGCGGAGCATTGGAATAGTCGGCGTTATGGATTTGACGCTTTTGCTCGCGCTCTGTTCCTGTCCTTTCCGCTGCAACTGTAGGACCGTCCATTGACGGCGTGTCACTGTTCTTCTCGACATCGCCCTGACCATTGCTACCTGTCTCCTGAGAGCTCGACGGAGGTCGAACGACAGGACCTGGACCGTGTTTGAAGGAGCTCTCCCTGCCTTTATCCTGGGGAACAGTTTCTGAGGGCGAGGCGGCGGGGGAGTCCGTGGGAGATGAGGGAGAGGACGAGTCTTCATCAGAGGCGGGGTTCGGGCTAGGCGGGGGACTGTTGGCGTGATAGTCGGCGTTATGAATCTGGCGCTTTTGGTCAACCTTGGTGCTCGAGTCTTCGAAGCTGCGAGGCATGTTGAGTGATTGCGGGTCGGGGCCGGCGGTGTTTGTGACGGGATAGGACATGGCCATGTATGGCGATGGAAGCGCGTGTTCAGCCCTGACGACGAGGGCGGGCGATTCTGGGTTCTGGAAGGCAGCTGGATAGGCGTAGGCAGCGGTGGCACCCCAGACGAGGGCGAGGGGAAGGGCGAGCTTGTAGAAGTGCATAGTGTCGATAAAAGATGGGATAGGTTGCGGAGATGGTGGGAGTAGGAGACAAGACGCGTTCTTGGTGGCTGACTGTTGCGTGGCGTGGTGTTTGGCCCATCAATCGACTCAATTAGGGTTCGCTAACTTTGACCTCCACTCGATTAAAAGAGGCTGCAGCTCTTGCGCACACGATGTCGTCGATTCACCCAGAACTCCATTCACTCAAATCAATACTGCGCTCTATTCACGAATCCCTGGCCAATTTTCGTCCTCTAGCACTTCGGCCACCAATTCTAGACTCTTCAACTGAGGCATTGACGAACCACGAATCTGAAGACGCGCAATGGTTACAACAAGAAAACATTCCGGGACTCAAACAGCTGCGGGACTCTGTCAAGCTCGATCTTGAAGTCTTGGAAAGGGTTTGTCCCGCAAACTCTAACTGCTTCGACCTCGTCCTTTTCTCACCTGATATCTCTAGTAGTTTCTCAATGACCCAAACTCCGCGAATCTCCCGCCACTGTCCACAAATGCCCCATATCTAATAGTATGTCCCAATAGATCTCTTGAGTATCGGTCCATAATTTTACATTGCAGGCCGTATGGAATGAGGTTTTGAGTGCACCCCCGTCGATAGTCTCCATCTTGAAATCCTTCTCTTTTGTTTCGAGTGACCCACCAAAGACCATCCCAGTCAAGGTTGACGTTGTGGCGGATAGTGGTCGCCAATGGATCAGGGTTAATACGTGAGTTTTCTCTATGACCCAAATCTCGAACGCATTCTCACCCGAGCTCTATTTCAGGATCAAAAACACCCGCATTCTAGCAGAATTCCGCGAAATTGACTCGTACTTGACCGACTCGGAAGATGAAGATGATTCCGAGCAAGGACCCACTCTCGCGCAGACAGAGTTCGACAACTCCGTTCTGCGCATGGGCCGCGGGCTCATAGCGGCAGCGAAGGCGAATCCCATTGATACCGCAACTGGGCCCCAACCGCCCAGCGTCACAATACGCCTAACGCGCTTAAACCCTTCTGAACCTGGCGAAGATGATCCTCGAATAGCACAAACAATCAAGTGTTTAGGCACTATGGGAATCGACGTTGAGCTCGGAGAACGCGCAGGTGTTGAGATTCCCGCTCCATACTCTGCACCACAAGCTTTCGCGCTGAACCAGCTCGTCCCTACCACAAACATCAACCTCGATCTGTCTGTACTGATCGCACTGGTGTCGGATCTGACGCACGCACCTCTCCCCTCCTCCGTGGAGGAGGCCCACTCTCGGTTCGCCGCACCTCCACATCCACGCGAGTCCAAGCTCGCGCACAAGGACCAGCACGACGGCGACTCGAAGGAGGCCCGCGCACTCACCAGCCAGGTCCTACAGGAAATGCTACAAGAGATGGGGAAGGGGGGCTTGTTCCAGGAACTGAACGCGCGTCTACTTCCATTCCTAGCCGATTCACGGCCACTGCAGTTCTGGACAACGGCGGAAGCACGCCAACGCTTCGTGCGGATCGTCACGAAGATCGGGGGCCCTGGCGAAAAACGACGCGCGGAGGTTCTCTTCGAAAGTCCAACTATCTTGCCTGCTGCCGCAGAGGCTCAATTCTGGGCGGACTCCCGCTATCCGCAGGGGTTCATCCCACTACCTCCGGTCCGCATATATCCGGAGGAAGCCCCGCCGCCCGAGGGCGCGCCGGCACGCGCCCAGTTCTTCCGAGCGATGGAGAAGACGTGTCGAGACATCTTGGCCCATGAGACACCATCCGCCACAGCGCCGCAAAAGGGCGCGGAGCGTGTGTTGTACAGCAACAATGGGTACCGGCGCAACCCTGACAGCGAGCGCGCGACGGTGACGCGGGCAAACGCGCGGCTCACGGCGCACACGGTGCAGAGTATGCTGTGGGGGGCGCAGCATGGGTGGACAACACTAACGGCGAACAAGACGAGCGTCAAGGCGTTGCTGAGGGAGGTCAAGGCAGCGCGCATTGCGGGGCGGTTAGCAGAGGAGGGCGCACAGGAGGATGAGGCTGTTCAAGAAGAAGCCGCCATTTGGCTTCTCGACCCTAGGAGCTTAGCGGAGGGCGCAAGGGAGCGCGCCTCAGCGCAAACATTATGAGTGTTTTGCTGCGTTGTTTTATATATTGTTACAGTCGATAATTGTACAACGACCAGAATTTGACTAGCTCAATCGCATGGGAATGCTGCCTTGAAAGCAGGTAACGTATCTCGTCTTCCGCCTTTGATAGCGAACGTCACCTCGTCGAAGCAGCCCACGAACTCGCCTCCTTTATTCCCTACCCCACTACCGTCTCGGCCTAACAGCACGCGGCGAAACAGCTGTGCAACCTCCGTCGGCGGATTGCCAAACGCACCGCATCCAAACGCGCCCAAGACGAGTCGTCTACAGCCTTGTCCTACCGCCGCACAGAAAATGCACTTGACCTTCTCGCGCATAAGATCCCGCTGTGCTGCGTCTGTGTAATTTTCGTGTTCATCGACGTCGGGCCCGCGCACCGCAGCGCACGAGATCACGTCGACGAACCACCATTCTGCAGTCGGATTGACATTGGTTGATGGTATCGCCGTGCGTGAAGTATTGCCGTAGGTGCCGCGGAAGACACAAACGTCTTCTGTGTAGACGCACCCGAGCTCGGGGAGGCGGTAGAAGCCCTCTTGGAGGCTCGCGTACAACGTCGTCCGCATGCAGAGGCTCTCCTCTTGCGAGTTTGCGCCGGACAGGAAGCCGCCGCCTGGTCGAAGCTCGGATGCCATGGAGAGCACGGCGACAGAGCTTCCGCCGTCGATGCACATAGGGTACGCAACCTCGAGGGTGTCTCCCTCTACCACACTGATTTTCGGAGGCACAGGTGCATGCGCAGTTGCCTTGGAGTGGCTGGCCGGTTTCAGATCTCGCAGGACCTTCGAAGAACGAACTCCGGTTCTTGCGCGAGAAGAGGCTTGGAGGACCTCTGGAATGTGTTGGTTGATTGTTTTGCGCGCGAGTTGACTACGTTCGGTTTTAGTAGACATCCGAGTCAGTGGAGTGCGCTGGAGTGCGGCTGTGATTAACTGGACTGCGATATTGCAGTGCACAGTGTTGCTGGTTGTGATGCGCCCAGAGACTTGCCGCAAGAAGCCGATACGGAGGAAGCAGCGGTACGACAATTCTAGATTCGACAAAAAACAGAAGGACTGAGCGACCGTTCGGCCCGAACTTCCGGAGCATCTCCATTGAGGTGCGGATCAGAAATATCAAGCCCAAAATGGAATCCTGTTGGAATCACCCCGCCGTGATAGCGATGCAAATCGTCTGAAGTCTAAAACCAACTTGCCTTCTTAAGAGGACAAAATCCACCTTCCTTCGTACAAGGCCAAACTTTAAATCAAGGCCTTGGTTCTCATTTCACGAGTACCAGCCGAGTCATGCAGACCCACTTTACCGGAAATCCATTATCCGGTGAAGTTAGATCAGGCGATGATGACAAGACGCGTCTGATTTCAACACACTTGTCGCTCCCAGCCACATCGCAATTACGGTATCAAGGCTTAGTGTTTTCTTCCCTCACCATCAGGGCCACTGGCGATGTTGAGCGCCAAAACTTCGACATCTACACCTCACGTTTGAACGATTGGGTGTCGGGCACCTCCTATGAAAGCATCGGAAAGGCAAAGAGATATGTTATGGCTTCCAAACGTGCTTTGGAAGCGGGATGTTTTGAACATACTGTACTATTTCAACCAAGTGTTCACAAAGTTGGAAATTTTCGATGCCCGATAAATTTTCTTTCGGTTTAAGGCGATTTTTGCACACATCAAACAAAATGGGGTGTGATGTGCGATGTGAACACTTGGTCGAAATAGTACAGTACTTCGAGCCCCTCAAGATGTGCATGTCCGCTTGGAGGTTGAGTCGTACAACCGGTTCGGGCGCAGCGCGAAGATAAACATGGATATTTGGATGTCGACACTAGACTCCGATGAAAAAATCGGTCAAATGAGCTGACCCCAGGGGTGACCCGGGGTCAGGTCAGGTCAACTCGAGGGTACACCGCCAAAGTGCCCTCACATAGGGTCCACCCGACGCGACCATGCGACTGATGTGTAGTGCGAAAGCTGGTGATCGGCTGAAACCCAGCTGGATTCCAGCTGCACGCGTCAGCTGATTTTCCAGCTGGCCACAACATGTTTCCGCACTCACTGGCCATACACCTGGACTATATCAGTTCTAGGTGGATTGTCACCGGGGGCAAAGACCCAGGCACATGGTTTTCATGTGCCTTAAATGCACATCCATCGCACATGCGCCGCAGAGGGGGCGCACAAAGGAAAACAAAGGGACCAAATATTTTTTTCTTTGTGCATCCCGTCTGCGGCGCATGTGCGATGCATGTGCATTTAAGGCACATGATGTCCATGTGCCCGGGTCTTTGCCCGCGGTGTGTATTTTTATAACTACATGCTTTGAATCATCGTCTGAACCTTGTCCGAACCTTGATACAATCGCCCTCTGAAGGCAGCACTTCATCAGGAATTTGTGCTTACATCTTCCAAATGTATCTTTCGGCATCTTTGTCTTGGGATCAGCCTCTTAGCCTTGAGAAACTCGTCTTTCGGCGTGCATCAAGTCTTTGATCTTTTGATGAATTTCTGATTTCGGTCGAATCTTTCCCGGTGTCGTAGATTCACTTCAGAATGTCCATACCTAACCCTGCAAGCTCCCTCAAAATGAAGACCAGTTACCTTCTAGAGGCGACACAAAACACCGTGAAGTTTTAGAAATCAGCCAAGTGTTTGAAACTCCGCTGATGGTCCGTGCGCGATCAACGATGTAATCACACACGTGATTGGGGGAGCTTGCTCCCCCTCTTTCTCGGGCTGGGGGGTCAAAAACGCTGGTGGCTGTGTCGAGGGCTTTTCCCACGGCGCGACCATCAAAGTGATGGTCGCGCCGTGGGAAGTAACGTTACGGCGGCAGCTGTCTTAGAGTACCTGATATGTATCCCATGGATTCTGGTCCGCTCGTGGCACCTTGCGGGAATTTACAGTTTAGATTGAAAGACCAATGCCTGAACACTGGGTCTGGATTTTAACATATGTAAGCCAGCTTGAATCCGGCTACGGCAGGCCTTTCCTGCAGGCAGAGATGAGATCCTCGGGGATATTCCAGCAATCATCTTCGGTGACTTTTACCAACTGCCTCCGATTGGTGATACTCCACTATACTCGACCAAAGTTTACCCGGGCGGTCGGGGTGGCCTCATGAGTGAAGGCTGAGATGTCTTCGAGTCTTTTCATCAGTCGGTGACCTTAGAAGAAAGTGTTTCGGCAGGAGGGCGAGGATCCAGAGCAGGTGAAATTCCGTGATGCGTTGATGAGACTGCGGGAGTACAAGAGCTCTCAAGAGGACCATGCACTCTTCTCTGAACGCTTCTGGGACCGCCTTTCACCAGAGGAACGTGAGGGCTACAAGAACACCTTACATCTCCTGCCCACCAAGGAAGCTGTGAAGCAGTTGAATACTCAACGACTTGCAGCACTTGGGAAACCTGTTGTTCTATGCAAGGCTCGGCACAATGGCACTGAGGCTAAGAAGGCGTCGGAAGAGGATGCAGAGGGTCTGCAAAAGGAGGTCTTGCTGGCTGAGGGTGCCAGGGTCATGATTACTCGCAATGTGTGGACTTCAAAAGGTAGTTGGCTTTGGTTTCCCTTGATTTTCATGCTCACAAAGTACAGGGTTGGTAAATGGGGCACAAGGCACCGTCAAGAAAATCTGGTATCAGCCAGGCTCAAATTCCCAAATGAACCTTCCTTCTGTGGTGTTTGTTGAGTGCGATGAGGGCTGCTATTCAGGTATATCTCTAACTTTGTACAACCTAAAAGGTGCTCAAATTGAGCACAGGGCCAAGCCTGCCAGAGTGGGAGGGAATTGACCCGTCTTGGGTTCCAATTGTCCCGGTGACCTCGAGATGGGATGACCGGGCCGGGAAATCCCTCACACGAACTCAACTACCGCTCACTCCCGCATGGGCAATCACAATTCACAAGAGTCAAGGACTCACCCTCCACCGGGCGGTTATCGACTTGGGTGATAAGGACTTCTCGTCTGGCTTATCTTTCGTGGCAATCTCACGAGTAAAGAAATTGTCCGGGATCGCCTTTCAAACATCCTTCACCTTGCGGCGTTTACAGCGGGCGAGTGTAACAGAATCAATGCGGGTGCTGCAGGAGGATACCACACGTAGAACTCAGCTTGGTTTCACTTTGGATACTTATGGAATGGACCTTAGTCAATATGTATTCAACGCAGATTAATTTAAAGATTAAGTCAAAACAAAACTCGGAATTAGCTGCAAGCTCCCCCTGAAGTAAGCCGGGCACCGGCATACAAAACATATTTGGATGTTCGTTGGCCCCACTTCCTTTCTCTTCCTCCTCCTCCCTCGCCGCGAACTCCTTTCAGCGGACTCCACCCACGAAGCACGCAGCTTTGAAGCACAGGCAGCCTCTCGACTGCAGGCCCCTCCCGGCGGCACGACCCGTCATCAAACCGGACACGGACGGCGGCGCTACGTTCTCGAAACCCTCAAGTCCCTCCTCGCACGGTCAACACATCTTGGGGCTGGAGCTTCCGCCGTGCGCTCCAGAACCGCAAGCCGAATTAGGCTCGCACTGGCCAGTAAAGGCTCTACTTTCATCTCCATATCACCACCACCCATTTTCTTTCCACACCACGTCCGCTCCCGCCTCCCTTATTCAAGCACGCTAGCCATTCCATCAACACCATCAACCGCAAAACAATCCAAGTCCCCAATAATTGGGTGTTAGTGTCTTTGTGGGCTGCGGCTCACATGAATATCGGCCGCCTCAAGCCTTACTGCCGCAGTGCCGCATCATCAAGGCTCCCGCTGCTGCGCCAACACCTGCAGAGAAGTCGAGCGGCGACGTAACCCTCAAATCATCTCAAATCTACAAGCCTGCAGCCCAAGCAAGTCCAAGTTCTCTTCGCACATCAAGATTCGCAACGTCAAGTTCGCAATGTCAAGATTCGCAACAAGGCCGAGGGTGACTCTGAAAAAATACCAGGTGTGTTATCCATTCAGTTCTCGTCGCGTCGCCGTCTCTCATTACTTATTGTTCGCTGGGCATTCAAGCACATTCTCAAAAAGGACCGAGCAGCCCACGGCGCGGACAACTACAAGATTGACAAGCATTGCAGCAATATTGTTGATGTAGCGAGCACGGCGGCGGAGGCGTCCCCGGAAGACGACGGGGAAGTTGTTGATTAAGTAGAATACAGGCTAGATACCGTTCGGAATACATTTGTTTCTGACAGGGATGATATTTTGGTGTGAGATAATATGTGAGAAGGATAATGAACCGAATGGATGCCAGCTTTCAGCCCAGCTGGCGGCCACTCTCGAATGGCTCCACTGTGGAGCTATTCGGAATTCACCTGGAATCCAGCTGAAATCAGCTGGTGACCAGCCGCCGCCAACATGTGTCTATCTCCTCGCTTCCACGTAGCCGCTAGCTGGGGGCGCTTTGGCGGTGTAGCCGACCCTTGCCTCTTGACCAGGGGTCACCGCAACACTGCCTCGTAGATGGTGAGGAAATAAAATTTTCAAGCAGCCGCGGGCAAGCTTGGTTCCCTATAACTAGCTGTTTACCTTGTATCTTGTATATCATGCGCACAGGCTGAAAGACAAGGGCGCATGATCCAAAAAATGGAGATCTTCCGTTCGGCCGAAACTGTCCGATCATTGATTGAACATTTTCTTTCTGCACCATGCCCGACATCCCTGTCGGCGCCCAGATCTTCGACCTCGTCTTCCACCCGAGGCATTCAACCGTTTATACAGCTCTACTGACCGGCCACGTCAAGGCCTTTGCGTACGACGCGGCAACACACCAAGATTCCTTTTCTGTCCGGCCCTCCAAGCGCTCTTGTCGTGCACTCACTATCAACGAAGATGGCTCACGTCTATATGCTGCCGGGAAGGGGAAATCCATCCAGTTTGCCTAGTTTGTCGTCCGAATGGCCATTATGTCTCAAACTTGTAGTGTAGCACGATCGACACCGTAACGGGAGAAATTGTCGAGACGCGTGCCGCGGCGCACGAGTAAGAAGCATTGGGCTGCAGTGTGCTCTTAGAAGGCTCAGATTTTCCTCCCTTCAGTGATCCAATAAACCGCGTCAAACATCTTACGCCCTGGTTGTTTGCTACTGGGGACGACAACGGGGTCATCAAGGCACGAGTTTCAGTTCGACGCGTTCAAAACCAATAACGAATTTCACGGGCAGCTCTGGGACCCCCGGCAGCAAGACTCCATTCGGACACACCGACAGCATTTCGACTACATCACAGATTTTCTGTGGCTTCCGGATAAGCACCACTTACTCGCGACCAGGTGGGCGAAATTATAATCCTTATGGACCCCTGCTGAAAAACAGGCAGCGGCGACGGGACACTTTCCGTAATGGATGTGCGGGCGAAAAAGACAGCGCCGTTCGCTCAGTCGGAGGACCAGGAGGACGAACTCCTTGCTGCGACCACGATAAAAGGGTGAGCTAGTTTTTTCGAGTTATTGTCACGAATAACATCGTCTTAGCGGCGCAAAAGTCGTCGTAGGCACCCAACTCGGGATTCTTTCAATATTTAATCGCTCCAGTGGATACGGCGACTGTGTTGACCGGGTGCCTGGGTTCGTACAATTTTTTCTGTGTGAATCAATATGGAACCTCTCTGTCTATTTTCCGCCGCCCATTATCTTATTTTCTTCAACCTATATTTCTCGAGACAACTAACTTTGTTGCTCCAGCCACCCATCCTCTATCGACGCGCTCTGTGCACTCCCATCGGCCTTCTTGGAGTCTACAGCGTCCTTCCCAGGAATGGAGAACACCGTCCTAACAGGTTCCGCCGACGGGCTCGTGCGTGCTGTGCAAGTATTACCAACGCGGCTCATTGGCGTGGTGGCTGATCACGGAGACCTACCTGTTGAACGACTCGCGGTCGGAGGCGGCGCTGGAGTGCTCACACCAGGGGACGAAAACAAAAGTGAGGATAAAGACGGAAGTGTGGGGAAAGGTAAGGGGAAAGCAAAAGCAGGTAGCGATGATGAAGATGAAGACGAAGAGGCGGATGAGGCAACGGGGAGAGAAGCGGGCCGCTGGTGGGTCGGAAGTGCAGGCCATGACGAGGTGTTGCGGCTCACGGACCTCGAGGCGTTTTTCCGCGACCCTAGCTCCGGAGCAGGGGAGGGAGAGGCGTCAGAGGATGGGGACCAGGATGCTGAGGGGGGTGGAGATGACGAGAGGGAGGAGACAGGCAAGGATAACGAAGACGATAACGAAGACGAAAAGGAACAGCCCGAGGAGGACTCTGATGGCGATGATTCCGACGCGCCAGAGGCGCGGAAACGAAAGCGGAAACCCGAGAAGGACCCGCTCGTCGTCCGTCGAAAGAAGGGGAAGAATGAGGTAGATGTCCAGGGCGCCTTCTTTGACGGGTTACAATAGCGGACGAGAACAGCCGTGTCTTGGTGAATCGTAGCCTTGGCCTCCGAATGGGCCGAACGCAGGTGTTTCGCCCTTTTTTGTAAACCA
The DNA here is from genome assembly GCA_029233265.1 of Mycena alexandri. Classification (NCBI taxonomy): domain Eukaryota; kingdom Fungi; phylum Basidiomycota; class Agaricomycetes; order Agaricales; family Mycenaceae; genus Mycena; species Mycena alexandri. Next base: position 344,823 of record JARJCM010000080.1, on the reverse strand, counting down.
CCGCTTGTTCCCACACGTTTTAAAAAAATAATTGTCGGCTATCTGTCCTTGCCCCGCATGTCCAAGTCACCTGCGCAGCGACGATGGTGAAATGTCAGCCTACCTGTACCACTGCACGTCTTGTCGGCCAGTCTCATCTCATTGTCTTCGTATCGTACTTGCCATGCTTATTGCTTGCGATAGCATCGCGACACTCAAGACTGGCGTCGGTTAAAGACAACCACGGATAATCATCTGCGCAGCAGGAAAGGACAGGAAAGGCCGCGCTATAATTGGTCGAGTGGCAATAATCTCGCATGCGGCTTGTGAGTGTCGAATTCAGTGACTATGTGAATATTCATGGGACCGACTTGTTTTCCAACGTGAAGTGCTGTTCGGTGGTTGTTGAGCGGACCCGGAATTGCGGAACTCGGAAAAATCTTCCGATCCACCTACAATTTACAACAGCCTACAAATAACGGAATTCGGAACGGAGCTGTCAACAGTCTGCATCCGGCATGAGGAGACTTCAACCGTGGGTATCGTGGGTTCTCGGTTCTTGGCGCAGATTGCTACTATATGTCACCGGGTACTGGGCCACCTTAGCACTTTTTCCCTCTGGCCAGCTGGTCTAGCAGTTTATATACCCCAACGTCGACCCTTGGGTGAAGACTGACATACCAGGAGTGAGTTAGAGTATTTTAGGGCATTTCTAGGTTGTGTTTGGGGCCGCCACTGAATTTATTTTCGGGTGTACCCCAAAATAGCAATCAACGGGGCAGTGGGCCACCGGCCTAATTAGTAGGTGTCGAGACATGGACCGAGCAACTTGAGTACTCAGAACGACTCAAGGGGTCCTAAGGCATGATTATATACCCTCATAATTGGAACCAAAGGTGTACAAGGGTTATAACTAGTGGTACTTCCGGCAAGGGAGGGCGGCGGAAACTGGGGCATCGACGAAATCGGATGTGCTACAACGCAGACAGACTGATCTTGGGCGAAGCTAAGTATCGGGACGGTAGATGGGAAGCTATGGCACATACCTAAGTAGAATAGATGGCGCCTCCATGCCCATAACCCTTCAAACAAAATCCATCTATGTACGTCAATGAAATTGGGTGGTTGCGTGGAACGACCTTCGGTGAACGCGAAGTCGGTTGGTAGAGGCCTAAAGCAATGGGGAGGGCCTCTGAATGCATGTTATCAATGTACATACCGAACTCTAGGCCAACAGCAATGTCGAGTGGGTCGCCATAGGGCGGTCTGTCGCGCGCCGGTCAAGCGAAGGCCGGGCTGTTCTTGGACAGCCTAGGGAGAATTTCGGGTCGCCCTGGGGTCTAGCGACACCACAGACCATTGCCTTGGATATAGGCAACAAAACGAGCTCGCAAACGTGGAAATCGGCGGAGAATTGGTGGAGAATGAGGGAAAAGAAGAGGGCGAGTGGCGTTCGGAGATAAGAAATGATCAATTCCCACCCTGCCCTCGGAACCAAACGGAGCACAGCGTATGATCAACGCATCACCCGGCCTCCAAATTTGGTCTGCATCAAGCTCAGACATCATACTCCCTCCTCCGAACACCAAACCACGCAGTTCCGCAAGATAGCAACCTGTATCATCCGAGTGGCCCACTACCCCGACTGGCCCAGTACCCAGTCGCTAATAGTACAGATTGCCGGACGAGTTTGTTATTAGAGTTTGTCCGACCCCGCAAGAAAATTTGGTGATGCGCCTTGGGGGATCAGCGCGGATCGGTTGCATCATTCTTCGAAGCCACAAACACATGTCAGCGGCGTTTCGGAAACAGTGTCGGAGATGTTCAAAACCTAAGTTCAATTCATTCGCAAGAATTGCAGCTAGGACAATTAGAGCGTGGTGTTCGGTTCGGAATCAGTCTATTCGCCGGGTTGTTTTGCAGGTGAATTTCGCGACGGATGCGACAAGTAGACTGTCGTCCGTGGTCCATCAGTTCAAAGTAGAAGCTTCCTTTTTGAGCCGCCGGCGTTTTTGACGGGGATCAACTTCCAAATAAGTGCAACCCTGATTCGAGATCGGAGATCGCACACCTCAACCAGACGGTCATCGACTCTGCAACGCTGGAACCTCCGATAGGACTTGCTGCAATCCAAGACCTGATACCTGATTATCATGATCGTCTCAAGACGCGCTCTACGCGCCGCATTGGGATCCTCACGCTCCTTGTCCACTCGAGTCGCAAATATATTGACCGCGCTCGATATCCCCACCCATGGTGACGTCTGCGGTGTGTATGATGGGGAGTGGAAGGGTTCTGGCGATGTTATCTCGTCTGTCTGCCCAACCACCAGCGAGGTCCTTGCGCGTGTCAAAACAGTACGCAAAGACAGCAACTGATCGACATCCACCACCTCAAACACAGCCTAGGCCTCCCCAGAGGAACTCCACGCCGCTCTGTCAAAGTCCCGCGAGGCGTACACATTTTTCAGGAGTACGTACCTCTGCCTCTGCTGGGTGCGCCTGGAACCGATGGCGATCAGATGTTCCGGCGCCACGTCGCGGAGAGATTCTCCGACAGATCAGAGAGGCGCTCGCTGCCAAGGTCCGTGCCTCCAAGACGCATTGACTCGTACCAACGTCTATTGTGTCTATGTTAAGCGCACGGAACTCGGAGCTCTTATTTCACTTGAGATGGGAAAGATCAAGACCGAAGGTATCGGAGAAGTTCAAGAATTCGTTGATATTGTACGCACGAATAAGCGCCGGACTATGCGCTGATGCGCTATTTTAGTGCGACTATGCTGTCGGTCTCTCCCGGATGATGAACGGCCGCCTCGTAGCCTCCGAACGCCCGGGCCACTCCATCTTGGAAGGTAAATTTCTTGACGCTGACGTTACTCGATTCTATTACCGCGTATATTTTATTCACATCGCCACAAGTTCCCAATCCCCTCGGGGTGGTAGGTGTCCTATCTGCGTTTAATTTTCCGATGGTGAATCTTTGGCTTGATGAATCCTCCTCCGACTACGCTAATTAGACCTCAGGCAGTTTACGGATGGTAAACAGTCTTTGATTTTTTTCTTCTTCTTGATCCTAATTGTCGGTATCCAGGAATCTCGCTCTTTCACTCGCCGCAGGTAATGCAACGCTCTGGAAACCTTCCCCTACCACGCCCTTGTGCGCCATCGCCGTAACAACCATAATTGCCCGCGTCCTCGAACAGAATGGCAAGCATGAACCCACTTGACCCACCAGGTTAAAAATACGCAGATACAGGTATCCCAGGCGCTGTCGCCGGCCTCGTTACCGGGGGGCAGCATACGGGCCAGGCCATTGCAGAGAGTCGTGATGTGGAGCTAGGTGCGCGCCCTCGTAGGCGATCTGCAGCGACCTAATTATGTCGCAGTTTCATTCACTGGGAGCGAGCATGTTGGTCGTATCGTAGGCAAGACCGTTCAATCGCGCTTCGGAAAGGTTATTCTGGAACTCGGTGGGAATAACGGTAAGAGTTTGGGATTTGATCGGACACTAGAACTAATATGTGCCAGCTGCGATTGTTATGCCGGATGCCGACCTTGAGATGGCGATACCGTCAGTATTCTTCGGGGCCATTGGCACGGCTGGTCAGCGGTGTACCTCGACCCGGCGACTCTACCTGCATCGGGAAATTGCGGATGAATTCCTTGATCGCCTGCAAAAAGTATATTCCGCTTTGAAGCCCGGGGACCCACTCGATGATGGAACGCTTCTGGGGCCTGTCCATAGTCCCGCGGCAGTCGACACCTACCGAAAAGGAATTCAGTATCTCAAGGATACGGACGCCAAGATAATCGCAGGTGGGGCGCGGTTCGGTGCGGCGGACTTGCCAGCAGCTGGGCATCAGGGTAACTTTGTACAGCCAACAATCGCCATGCCCAAGTCTACCGATCCATCCGATGCGTTGTGGCAAACGGAGTGCTTCGCACCGATTCTCAATTGCGCGGTCTTTGACAACCTCGAGGAAGCTATTCATTGGAACAATGCGGTGCCGCAGGTGCGTTGGAAGGGTGCAGTTATTTTTTCTATGTTTTATGCTTCCTAGGGACTGTCTTCAAGCTTGTGGACGCGTGATCTTAGGAACGTCGGCACATGGATTGGACCCACTGGGTCTGACGCCGGGATTGTGAATGTATTGAACAACTTCTGTTTCGTTTACTTCTGCTCAAGATATTGAATAGGTCAATGTCGGAACGAGTGGCGCCGAAATCGGGGCAGCATTCGGCGGTAACAAGGTACGAGGCAGGGATTCTTCACCTTGAGCTACGCTAACCTTCTGCTTTCACACAGAGCACCGGCTGGTTAGTCTCCGCAATCACTCTTCTCTGAATTGTTGCAATGATACGATCTAGGGGACGAGAGTCTGGAGGCGATGCGTGGAAACAATATGTGCGCTGGAGCGCCTGCACTGGTAGGTTGTCTGGGATATTGCAGGACGAGTATTACTGACACGGAAAAACATGCAGTGAATTTTTCGGACGCGGCTCCACTCGCTCAAGGAGTGGATTTCTCCGTCTGAACCAAAAGCAGCAAGCAGCGCCGAGAGCTCAGTTCGGAAAGGGCAGTGCGGTGCCATCTCAGCAGTATATCAAAGAGCTTAGCGGTTCTCCTTGTAGTAGTTTGATATACCAACCCGTGTTGTGTATACTTTGGACAGTCATCTGTTCATCAGACTCCAACGCACGCGAGCCGACATACGTGAGGGCGTGAGGGGGTGGTTACCACCATGTGTTGTCAACATGTCGATGATCGATCATACAATCAGTTGAGCAGTGTCTTTTGGTGTCGCAACTGATCTCGCTGCGCTAAAGATAACCTTTAAATCCCGACGGGAACTACGACGTCGCTTGAATTTCTGCCCAGTCTCTTTGTGGCATCCCTGCCACCCGTCCCGCCCACTGCGCACTTGTAGCATCCTCCCTATCCACAATTTATTTTCCCCATTATGGCCGCAACCGACGATCTCCCGTGGCCCGAGCTAGGCAATGTTTCGCGCGGCGCCACTCGCGGAAACCAGGGGCAAAAGGGCGTCCTTGGGCCCGCAGACCGCGAGGGTCGCTGCATTCTCCAGCTCAGGGTCCAGCCCGGCGTCCTTGCCGTTCGTCTTAATCGCCAGGCAAGCGACTGGTACCGCACCCTCGACAGCGAGGTTAATCGCGCCCTGAAACTCACCAAAACGTACTGGCGCAAGGCCCGCAGACGCCAGGACTACGATGCGCGCGCGGACCAGGACCACATGGAGCTTCACGAATGGCTCCAGCAATTAAAGGACAAAACCATGTCCCATCTCGAACTCCTCATGCAGAAGGGCGACATCCAGGGCCCACCGTACGCGATGCCAGACGACATCGAACTCTCCTTCTTGCGTAAATTCATAGAACGCCAGACCGCTGGAATCCCTCATAATCCTCGACTGCGCAACTCCAATGGCGAGCACCCTTACCCCATACGACAGCACTCTGTAGAATCACTGTCCCCGGAGCCGTCTGAACGGGGATTCATGGAGCAGCAACAACCACCACAGCAGCCACAGAAGGCCACGGCGCCTCGTAACCCTATGGGTGAGTTTTCGGCCATACTTGATCCCTGGTTTGAGGCTTATTATTTTGCGTTAGACCACATTTCTGAAGCCTCGAGCATACACAATATCCCCCACTCTTCACGGAATTCCAATTCTCCCTCTTTGCGCAACGCCGAATCGTTATCGCAAGAAGCTACAACATCCAGTATGTCCTCCTATCTTTTTATCCAGGGTGTCTCCTTATTGAGTTGTAGAACAAGCCTTACAAAACGCTCGCAATGCCTTCGCTCGCGCCCAAAAAGACACCCAGGACGCCTTCCTGCGATACACCAACTGTCTCGAGACTGAGCGGCAAGCAAGGGCCGCCGTCAGCACCGCGGAAAAACGACGAGATGACATCAGTGTGTATTCACTCTCTGATTTGTCTGGCGCCGTCTCACTAATCAGCTTTTCAAGTGGCTGCCCTTCTTACGCGGAACCAAGCTGTCGGTATGTCCTCTGTGCGCATTATCTTCGCCCAATTTTATTTACTCTACCTTCAGACAGCCAGTCAAGACATTCATCAGTCTCTGGTGATGAACCTAGTCCGCGATACGACGTAAATATCTGGGCATTTACTTCCTGCTTAATTCTCATATTTTCTCTCGTAGGATTTCCGGACGACCGACCCCATGAGATCTGCGCTGCCGACTCCGAAGGCAATGGACTGGTCAACAGTTGATGGCCAAGGTCTCTACTCGACTGAGCCAATATCGCACCTCGAGGTACGTCCCGTGCGCCGATTTTTCCATTCTCGTTGCTGATTCCGGGCTATCCTTTAGGACCAGTCGAAGTCTCGGAAGCATCAACGCACCTGGGAACACAACCAGCTTCAAGGTGAATATGGCGATAGCAATACTGGCCCGGGCTTGCCGCTGAATCACTCGGCAGATGCCCAGTATGGCGATGCTCAGTATGCTTGCCAGGTACGTTCATGCTCTGTCTTTTTCTTCTCATTGAATCAGGCTATTAATGCGGCGCTCGTTGTCTAGGATATGGGCCTCCCGCCCCGAAAGCGTCACCACATGATGCCTGGCTTCGATGTCCTCAGTAACGCGGCACTTCAGGCGAACATGACCCTGCAGTCATAACGCTCACAATTATTACCCTTAATGACTTATACCACCCCCGCTTTGCTGTTTTTTTTTTTTGCTTCTTGTACATGTGGCTTTACTGAATGACAAACAGATAGCAGTTTGCATTGTAGATGTAGTTTACCTATTATTATTTCCAGCTGTATCATAATTATCGAATATGAATCATTGAATGTCTTGAACCTTGTAGGGTACACAGTGATATACATGCCATTGTCGCAGCGGGAGCTACCAAGCGCAGCGCCTTTCCGGTCGAGCTGTCATTGAATCTATCTTGTTGATCATAGTAGGAGTATTGTCGACGTCCGCGTTCCACTGGTACAACTTAAGGTTTTCACCCTGAGTTGAGGCCTGTTGAGGCAGTTGCAAGTCGCCGTCAACTTGACAGCGGACAGTGCCTTTCTCTGGTGGCAGTGGGTGGATAAGACTCAGGATAATATTAGAGCTCGCTATAGTCCCATAATTCGGAACATTCCGAGTTCCACCATGGACCAGTCGTTGAATCAATCTCACTTCGCGATAATTGCGGAAGTTCTATTCTTTGTAACAGTACGTTTGAACTCCGCTCGGACATCACCATATCTTTTGAACTCCGCTCTCTCCCGACCACCACACTCTGTCCGCTTTAGCACGTTACCCCGGTTCCGCTCCACGAATGTTAATGCTCGTTCGAATCCTTCCCTCTAGATACGTCGCCTTGAAGTTTGTTCTGGAATTAATTCCTGCCCACCGACCTAACTTCTCTTCAACCCGCGGAACCTCATCCCACGACTCATCCTCTTATTCCGCGGATGGCCTCAAATGCACGTCGTCAATTAGATTGAACGCATGCGCGCGGCGCGTCCTTCTGCTCCTCTCATGTGTATTCTCCGAGTCCAGCTCCCGGTATAATGCGGATGGCAACCCTGGGACATCATGTCCGTTCACCAAGAAGACCTGGCCACAATCAACACCACCGGAGGGCTCTCTACCCTTGTGAGTCACAGTCGCGTACGCGTAACATCCCGTGCTTCGTGACTAGCTGTCAATCATACGACTCGGCAATCAAACTCAATGTTCTTCCTTTCAACAACTCAATCTACATGTACCTTGCTGTGCCCACCAAAAGCTGTCCCCGTCCAACAATGGAATTCGTTCGCATTCAATCGGTGTAATCAGCTCAGCCCTTGAAATCGGGGACTATCCGCACTTGGAATGATTACCGTTGAAGGTTTCGAATGCAATGTTGCATCAATTTTCGAATGTCGGTGCGAAAAGCAGCAATACTTTGCCAGAGTAAACTGGGAAGCGAAAATACCCCGTAATGCCTCGTGGTCCAGTATGGACTTGGAGGATGTAGATTCAGAATGTTGTTCAATTCCGTATTTCCGAGAGTCAGTGCTGCGGAATCATGTTTTTGAAGCACAATAGCAGGATCTTCTTCCTGGCCTCAACAACTTACTCCCTTCGGTTAGGGCCTATTCCTTCTCAAGTTCTTTTTATATTGGGTTAACAAGTTCTTGGATCGCGCTTTTCAAATTTCAGCTCGTCGAATCTCTATTATCTGGATAAGACTCGGAGGAGAGATCGTCAGTCGGGATCGCTCGGACTTTTTTCGAGATATGCACAACTTGAACGGAAAGACAACGGATATAAGATAAACGCAAAGTTTTGTGAGAATTCATCATTCCAACAGAAACGTTCTCATCATTCCAACAAAAACGTTCTCACCATAGCATCATCGTTGCTACGGCTCGCTTGGTCCTTCTGACACATTTTTATATTACTTCCCAAATGCTGGTCCCATTTGGAGCCGTACCGGAGCTAACAATCCTACACAAAAATTGCCCCTGTTCAGGCACATTTACGAAAATTTAAAGGAACAGCAAATCCCCGCACTATAGTTTTTTTGCGCCAAAAAAGATTGAAACGCTTTGAGGTCGTGTAGGCTCGATCCTACATGGCTACTGTAGCCTAGCACAGCTTGCACCGTTATGCGCGAGATCCCCGACTCGCCCGACTGTATCAACCTGTCACGAACACCGTAAGTAGGGTACAGTATTGAAAACATCGTTGGGTTAATAAAGGGCGCCAAGAGAGAAGTCCAAGTCTGTACCACCGTCGCTGGGAGGAATAATGCGGAAGTGCGATCAAACCGTTGAAAGGGGTTGCGGCTGTAACTGCGAGTCAATCTAGTCAACACTAGTACATTCCTATCGGAAGTGCAACCACATCGTTAGACACCGACAAGCGTGAGTTCTTCAAAAATAGGTTCGTCGAAGGTAAAGTAAGCATCGGCGAAGCTCAGAGGTCTTGATTCAGATTCGACGTCGTGGGGAATCGCAAGTTCGCGGGGCACGAATTCGAATTTTGGCGCGAATTTCCGTCGGCGAAGGAAAGCATTGAGGCGAGAGTCGTAAGCAGCCCGTTGAAATGTCCGGTGGGTGCTGGACGATACGAATCATGGAGTTCTGGAGAAAGTTCAAACTTCAAAGAGCGTGGGACGTTGTGCATAATGGTGTAGTGCTACATGATAAGAGCTCGGACTGCATAGCCGAGCTCAGCTCAAAAATTGTGTCGTGTGCGGCCAACATTAGTGGTGCGGCCACTGAATGGGGCTGTAGATATTGGGTTGCCAGTTTTCACCCAAATAATAGTCCCACGCTAGTGCGCTGTCGCGATTCGATTTGGCGTTGGGTTGAGTTTCGCAGCTGAAATATTAATAAATACGACATATTGAACTAATCGAACATAAGTACAACCCGCAAAATATTACGCCGACGTCAGAGGTTGGACTGGATCGATGCAAATGTTCTCCGAAACCTTCGCACCGACATTGCCCACTCCCTTCTGTGCCTTCGCTTTTGCCAACCCAAACCTGAAGCCAATCCCAGCCAAGTCCGACCGCTGTTCGAAACCCGACACGCCCGACTTGTGCTCGTTGACTGTTTTGTGCAGCCCCTCGAGAGTGGTCCAGGCACCTTTGTAGCCTAGACCACCCTTCTCCGGCGGCAGCCGGGCGCGGGAGTCATCAAATATGAGGTGGACATTTACTAGGTTGAAAAGTGAAGGCTGGAGATTCATGATATCGCTAGTCAGAGCTGGAATTTTGTGCGCGACGGGATATCCCGCTGCAAGGAGCCATGCACGCGAAACATAATACCACTCGATCAAATGCTAGAGGGAAACGGATTGAGCCGGTAAATAAAGGCGGAGAGGTAGCAATTCCTACTTACAGATATCAAAATCATGAGCGTCGGGGAGAGGAATGGAAAGGTGGTTTCACCCTCCGTCAATGTCGACAGTACGGAGTAGACGTCTCCATATGTGGGAGGGGGACCAGGATCACGAATCACAAAAGCTTGGCCACCGATATCAGGGTTTTGGCTTCCGTTAGAAAGCTCGATTAGCCGTTGTTCGTACAGTAAGTGAGCAACAGCTGCGTTCTCCACATAGGCAAAATTTTGAACCACTGAGTTCATCCATGTAGGGTTGACTTTTCGAACGAGGTAAGCGCCTGATGGGTATGGTCAAGATAAATTCCGACTGAGAGACACGAAACCTGCCACATAACATATCTCCTCCAGGACCTGTTTGTTTTAATTAAGTCCAAGGTGAATTCAGGGTAAGAGAAAGAAAAACACACCAAATACACCATTTCCGGGGCGGAGGCACCCAGTTCGCAAGACACCGTCACGGGACCCTGTTTTATCAGCTGCTCGGACACGTCTTTCGGCATCCATTTTTGAGACAGCATAGTTGGAGAAAAAATGGTGATGCTGCTTGGGAATAATCGCCTCGTCCTCATTTATGACCTGAACGAAGGACGGAGGTTCCTTTTCCCAAGGCCACAACAAGAACCGCGAGCGTCGGATAGAAACCGAGCCGGAGGAGGTGTACACCATGATGGTAGCTCCGATGGCGCGAGACGCGTTGATGATATTTTCTGTGCCCCTTACGTTCACTCTAGCAGAATGAAACAGTAGGGAAACACTCTTCTCGTAGAACCGGATACTCGCTGCCGTGTGGAAAACCGTGATCTGAGGTAGGGGACCTGGGGAATTGTCGTCCGGCCAGGGCGCGTTAAAGGCCGCCTCGACCGCCGCCGAATCGGATATGTCGCCCAGAATAAAATGGACATCTTTAGCAGGTCCAGTCGTGAGATCGGCACGGGCTGGAGCGCGAATATCTAGAACCCTTATTCGTCGGGGATCTTCCCCTCGGTCTAGCAGTTTCCTAACGATCCATCCACCCAGAAATCCGGCCTATCCCAATGTTGAGCGACGCGTCAGTCGCACGATTCAGATAACAAGATAAATCACTGACTCCACCGACTACGAGGTACCTGCGCCCGGTTTTGGGGGGGATTTGATCGAGAATTGATATGGGTGCCGCCTGAAGTCTAGCAGCGGTCGCATGGATTTCTTCGGTGGTGCACCGGGTGGGGGAAAAGGCCAATGCGCCGTCAGGAATGCGGGTCAGCCGTGAATCGTTAAGATGGATGTAGAGAAAGAGTAGAACCACCGCGAGAAGCGGACCGACGACCCACGATTCCATCCCAGTGAACTCGGAAAGAGGGAAAGGAAAGTGGTATCATCTAGTATATGGCGGCCTTAAGTAATTCACCATTCACCAAGCAGATGACTCAGGCCGATGAATAAGACCGCGATTCAATCGGGAGACGGCTCCCACACCTGTCTTCCCTGGTTTGTTCCGACGTTCTTTAGTAGCCCGCGATCAAACTTCATCATCTCTGCCTCGGCTTGGTCCTCTTTTGATCTCAGCAGGGAGCGGCACACCCGTAGATCTGGAGCCGAGATTGACGGCAACACTCACACTGTACTGCCGCCCGGGCCCGTTGCCACGGTTCCACGGGTCGCATGGCACGGGTGCCGTCTCCGTTCCGTTGAGTGTTTGAAACATCTTCTACGGCACGGCCACGGCACGTGCTCAAGCCGTCACGGCCGTGAGACGGGTGCTGCCCGAATAATGTTTCTGTCAGTATTTCTGCACCAAATCAACTAATATAGATGTACTAGTATCCCGCAGTATCTTTAATCCAATTTCTTACTCACTCCCCTGTAGAACTTGGAAGTTTCGAGCTCGGACAGCAATTTCCGAGAGTGATGGCGGAGTTTCAACTTTGAACCACGAGACCGGCCTTCCACTTATTGAAAATCGGGAGGCCATTCTTTCCTGAGCTTTAATTACAGCTGTTCCTAAAAACCTTGACACTCGATCGATTTTTTTCTTTCCCGATCGTTCCGAAAACGGATGCGTCCCAATTCGGAATACTCGAGTTTACACCAGATTTTTGAACGAAAAAGACATGAGGAATGGATCTGCGACACATTACTAACCTCATATACCATACCCCAATGCATACCGGCTGAAAACAGCGAGTTTTTGCCGATCTCGGAATCGCCCTCGGCGATCAATCAAATCGGGGGCCTGCCAAGCACGGACCGAAATGTCCGGTGCCCTTTTTGCGGGTGACTTCGGACCGTCATTCTTGAAGCCGGAATGGGGCCGGAAAGGTAGGATGAGTGGTAGATATGCTTCTATCGGCGTCAGAGGGTGTATAATGCCACAGAGTCAATATTTGAAGTGGTCCGGAGGTATCCGACCAGATTTGGATAAATCCATTTTGGGAACGATCGAAGAAAAAAAAAGTGACGAGTGTCAACCTTTTTAGGAACAGCTGTAAGACATAATCCTCGCAAATCGTGTTATCAGATTCCTTTCAGTTTCTAGCACTCAAATTTAACCTGGGTTTAGGCTTGGTTTAGGCTAATTTCTTGCCGTTGCAGCATCCAGCGAAAATCGACGAAAGCACCTGGAGCCAGTGTAAAATGCACTTGAAACTCCTCTAACAATTCATTTAGAGCTCTACCCACCCGTTGTGCCGTCGACCATGTTCGAGGTCTTGGACCTCATCCTACGGCCGTCAACTTCACGGCTCGTGCCGTGCTAGTGCTAGGCTGGTGAACCAGCCGGCCCGGTGATGACTGTCTGCGATGACACAGACTCGTGGAACTCGTAACAACCGGAACCACCTGTTGTTTGACGTCCCATCATTATTTGCTCTGATATTGTGCGTATTTGTTCTCTCTCCCAATTTGGCCTTACCTCCGCTCAGTGACTGTAACCGCTGTGGACGTCGACTGGCCCGCGAGTCTATGCTAGTGCCGTCAATTCCACGGCCGTGCCCATCACGTGCACGGGCGGGAGCCCTATTCTCACAGCTACACAAAGCCTTGAATACAAGCCAATGGGAACTCTCATCGGTATATAATGAGCGTGCGATTTCACCTCAATTCCCCAGCAAGAGTTCAACATGTTCTTTGACCGCTCTTCTGTAGCTCTCACCGCGGCATGCGTATTCACCTCCGCGCGTGTGTTTAGTCCATTCAAGCTAGGTAGTAGAAATCTCTGAAACAGCTGGAACACAGGTGTACGCTGATGGCTGCAGAGTTCCTTCACAGTTGACTTGCATTGACTCAGAGGTCGCAACAAAGTCATCAAATACTTAACTTGAACTCGGTTCAAGTCGACTTCCGTAAGTCGACTTGACACCGTCAAGTCGGAAGTCGGGGAAAAACTACGCTATTCCCTGGGCAATTCTCCAAGTAAAAAGCATATCCAATGCAAATTCAATATGCTTTCAACTTGAATCGAATTGTTTCAACCAAATAGCCCCTATCGTTGCCACGATCGACGGTGGCGGTGCAACTGTCATAACACTGTCATCTCCCACCTCCGCAAGTTCGTAAGTTCACCATCTCGTGCCGGCCGCCATGCTCACGACTTTCACGCCCTCACGATTCGTGGTTGCGTACATCCTCGACACAGTTGTTCTCCTTGCTCTCTTTCTCTTTCTCTTCCCCGGACGGAACACGCAAGACAATATTTTTCGTACTCAAAAGATTCCTCCTGTGTGGATCGCCGGGTTCATCTTTCGTCGCGTTTTGGGCTACTTGGTCGATTTAAGATTTCTAGGGCTCAAACTTTTTATGCGTTGAGCGTTCGGATATCTCTGGGTTGGAAGACTTTCGGCGTCCCCCACTCGCCCCAATCATGCGGAACCCCGAAGCACATGATATAACGGGCCGACAAACTGTAGAGAAACCATAATGTCTGGCTGCAACACCTCCACCTCCACGTCAACCCCTCAGCTCTTGTTCCTCGCTGGACTTGTTGCCGTGCTGCCCGGCTGCTTTATCTTTTGATCGATGAAAGACACCGGATTGAAAAGTTTCTTCAATTGCGGGATGCGGGATACGGCGAAGGCATGTCAAGAGGTGTTGAATGACTCGAAAACAACGGTGCGCCCAACGACTGGTTCATCGTACGATGTGTCAAATTCTCGAAAAATCGCAGCTTGAAGCTATCAAGACTGCGCTCAAATGCCCTCTTTGTACAGAGCCCCTTTCCCCGTTTCTCTGTTCCTTCTTTTTTCCGGGGTTCATTCTAAGACGGGCGGCTGTAACAGACTAGACCCCTGCGGCCACACATTCGATCTTGTCTGCCTTCAACAGTGGTTTCGTACGGCGCCAGCGCTCACAACCAGCCGACGATGGGCTTTTCTCCCCTCGGTCACTGCCCCGTTTGCTGCACACCTGTCTACCTCCTCGCACCATGCTATTCGCTCAAGTCCATTGTGTCCGCTCTGAGGTCGGGTGGAAGCGGTGGCTGGAGCCTCGCAGAGTCCAGACGAGTCCGATTATATTTTGTTTGAAGATCTCGATTCGTGGTCGGTATTCCGTGTTTTCGAGAGAATTCTCCTGCTCATGTCCCCGGCCAGAACTCGTTAGATTTGTGAAATATGTCGGAAGAAATAACACGTAGTCAAACTTAGTTAACGTTTAGCACGGATCGTTGATGGTAGCACAGCCACATCCTACAATTTCGTTTGTGTGAGACCACGTCCACGCCAATGCTTGGCCCAAGCGGCGCTCTGCCCTTTCACCGGTCCTCGGCGGTCAGGGAGAAAGAGGAGCTACTCTCGAGCACCAACCCCGGGTGGTTCCAACCTGTCCTGGTCCCAATTCCAGGCGTCCGATCCCGGCGACTGCGCATACTTTTCCCATCGCTGCGTCTGCGCCGCCAACGGGGGCCGTTGCTCCTATGCTTTGCATGCCTCGCCGTTATCGTCACCTTAATTCTCGTCTCCCGCGGTATCGGTAGAAACCACTGGGACCAAGACTCATCGGAAGAGCCTCCGACGCTCGTCTTTCGCCGTGAGGACCTCCAACGGATATGGAACTGGGAGATTGCAAGCGGGCATTACCCCAGCAGACAGAGCAGTGCGTTAGCAGCTACGGACGGCGTTTTAGCAACTGAATTTTATAATACCAGTTCCGAAGGAGATCGGTCTCTCCGATTCTCCAGCAAATCCAGCACTCCCTCCAAAATCACGCACGATAAGCCCTTCACGGTACAGGCCTCCCTCTACCCCCGTCGGCGGCGGCGCAGACACAGATACCCTTGGTGTAGGCCCAAAACGAACATATCTCGACATCCAGAGTTCGCCTCCGAATGTCTCATACCCACCGCGACCAGTTCCTGGAAGTGTCGCGGATTTAGATGTCGTAATGAAGCACTGTGACTTTTCACAGGGAAAGGTACCGCGATCTTTAATTTTGCTACAGCTGCCGGACTAACACGCGTCAGTATGTGCGAGATTGCCTTGAAGTGCTGCGGGTGGGAGCAGGACTCGACAACAACAAGCGCACGCGACGAGGTTCCTTCAGCGACTGGAAATATATATATGTAGAAGAAGCTAATTCCACGGCGTCCGAGCAAACGACCGTCCAGCAAGAGGACCCACTCCAACCTCCAATATACCGACCACGCGCTGCCGCAAAACACAAAGAGGAAGACGAAGATCCCAATGCTGGACTTGCACGAAAACGCGGTGCTAAATGGGAGGCTGCCGTGTCCCTTCCCCCGACACTCACTCATCGGCCCGCCGCATCTTTGCCTGAACCATGCGACGCTGACAACCCCCGCGTGTTCCATATGTTTTGGACGGGCCAATTTTCCGATAAACCTGCCATGGCTCTGGTGCGTTTTTGCCTTGTTTTTTCTTCTTTTTCATTTCATTTCCCCAAACTGACATTCCCGTAGCTCTCCTTCCTCTTCACCCAAAATACCGGCCTCCACGAGCCACACAACGCCCCTGCTCCCTCCGTCTGTCGCCCACAGTTCTGGATGTGGATTAATCCCGGTCCTGCGGCCGCTGTACCTAACCCGACTGCTCTCCACGATATGTTTGCGCAGTTGAAGCAGAGTCCTTGGGCGGCACCCTTCCTGCACCCGCGCTTCCACGACGTGATTAGCTTCCGTTTGTGGAACACGACTGAGCAGCTTGATGGTGTGCCCGAGATTCGGGATGAATGGCGGGACCTGAGGGAGACACTGTTCAACTCCGGGGGGCACGTCATTAATGTGCCAGAAGCGGAAGGAGAGGAAGAAGAGTCAACGGCTGAGGATGGAGACGAAAGTATCACCGCTAGCATACACCCTGCGAAAAAGGGGGACGGGGATGACCTGCTCCACCGTACGGGATCGAAGTCCTCGACAGAATACGACCGGCTTTCAGTCATTCTCTCGGACATGGCACGTTTCGTACTGTGCCACCGTTTTGGCGGCGTGTATCTCGACGGTGGGTTCACTCGTGTCTGTTTCTTGTACACAAATTTAACCCGTCTCCAGCGGACACGATTCTCCTCAGAGACTGGGAAGAGCTTTGGGGCTGGAAGGGCGCTTTCGCATATCGCTGGTCGCGGCTCGAAAAGTACAACACGGCCGTACTTCGTATGAACCGTGGCTCGGCACTAGGGAGCTTCCTATTCCGGACGGCGCTCCGCAACGGGCTCGACTTTCATCCTGCAAGCATTTTTTGTCGTTCTGCGTGGGTACATTCATCTTACGCTGTGATAGATGACAGTGTCGCGATACACCAAGGACGCGCACCTGGAGGGACTACTCCTTCGTCTACCCGATGCCCTATTCGACGGTGCCTGGCTAAATACAGAGTTTTACCAGCGGGACCGCCCGCCACAACCGTATTTCACGGAGTTCGTGCTTTCTTTCCTTCTCGTTGAATATAATACCATGCTCACATGCCCCAGATTCGGCGATTTCTTTGACACACCTGAGCAGAGCAGCGCCGCCCCGCAAGCGCTCGGTTTCGACGGATTCTTCAAGGGCTCGTATTCTTATCATTTTCATAATTTCTGGTTCGTCTACTTGATCACAATTTGACTCGCTTGCTTATACTTCACAAGGTGGAAGCCCTTTGATCCCGCACGCAACTGGCCCGACCTCGGCCCTCAATTCCTCGCGGGCGAGATGGCTGCGCGGCGCGCCCTTCAAGAGGGTGAGGCTGGGCAGGTGCCTATCGTGCTCGCCACAGACGGGGCGGATGAGGATGTCCGTGTCGATGCGGATGAGAAAGAGAGCGTGGAGGACGACAAGCGCGATCTGGACTGGGCGGCGGTGCTTAAAAGGACATTTGAGTCGTATATCCGCGGGGAGCGCGCTAATATGTACGGGGAGTGGCTGGTGTGGTAGCTGGGGACGCAGCATATACACACAGAGAGCGCGACGAGGACGGTGGATGCGACTGAGGAGTAAGTAATTGTTTATTTATACTTTACTTGTATGCCACATACTTAGCGGGGATTGCTACTTTCACGTCGTGTATGGAATTAGAGCGGTGTAGAGGTCACTATGCGGAAGTGCGATTAATTTTTTTTTTCGATTTTCGGGCCGTGGCACGAAACGAACAAGAAAAAAGAAAAAAATGGTAAACTACTTTGGAGGAGCTAAGTACAATATACATACAATACGGTATTACACAAAGTTCATGTTTTTACAATTCTTTTTACAATTCAATCCATGCCGAAGCCGAAATTCAATCCAAAAAACCGAAACAAAGAGCGTGGGCTTTCCCCGTCCGATCGCTCACCTACCCACGCCGCGTCATCGAAGTAGGAAAGGGCTGAGGTAGAGAGGAAGGGGGGGAGCGAGTGAAGGGTGGGGAGGTATGTAAGGGAGGGTGGTAGTCGATTCATCGTCGTCGCTTGCTTCTTCTTTTCCGTGTCTTGATTCCTTATATCGACAGGTCCGCCGCCCCCCTGAGCTCACACAAAAAGCGCGGAGTCAACCCCCAACCCGCCCGCAAAATCCAGCACAACGACCTTCCGATCGTGCGACGTGCTGTAATTCAAACAGTCTCAGCGTCGTTCGATGCTTCAAAGTGGGAAGGAAAAGGCATACCTAACAATCCTCCCCGCGTCAAACTTGACATCAAATATATGGCTAGTATGGCTGTCGCGCACAATACGCAGCACGCGCCCCGTCCCGAGGTCCCACACCCGCACGCTTTTGTCGTAGCTCGCGCTCACTAGGCGGCCTGACTGCGCGTCGAACGCGAGCGCGCGGACGAGCGCCTCGTGTCCGACCAGCGTACGGAGGCACGCACCCGTGGCGGCGCTCCAGATCTTGATCTTGCAGTCGTTGGAGCCGGAGATGATTAGGTCCTCCTACAACATTGTCAGTATTTTTACGCAACAAAGAACAAGACGGATGAAGGAAGGAAACAAACCTTAAACTCAATACACGCAAGCCCACGATCATGTCCCTCAAACGTCCGCACCCGCTCCCCGCTTGCAATATCCCACAAAATCATCTTCCCGTCTCCACTCGCGCTCACCACACGCCCACTATGCCCGTACTCATCGCCCGCCTCCCCCGAATAATCCCCACTCTGCAACCCCACGGCATTAACTGGCCCCTCGTGCCCCCGCAACGTCCGATGCAGCGTCAGCGTATCCCTCGCCCACACCCGAATCGCCGCGTCCTTCGAACAGCTCACAATCCACCGCTCATCAACCCGCAAATCCAGCACCCCGCCCCCGTGCCCCCGCAGCACCGCGCGCACCTCCGCATGCACCGGTGCGTCCTCCCCCGCATGCTCCGTCCACAAGTCCCACACCCGCACGGTGCAGTCGCTGCTGCCGGTAACGAGGAACCCGCGCAGGAGCCCCGTGGACGCCTCGGGCTCGAGCTCGAACTTGAGGCACAAGACGCTCCCGCGGTGTCGGCCCGCAAAGGTGCCCAGCAGACGTCCCGAGCGGAGGCCCCAGACCTTGACGCTGCGGTCGCGCGAGCCAGTGATGATATGTGTACGCGAGAACTCAAGGCAGTAGACGCTGTGCGGGTGTTAGATTCGGCAGTTTTTTAATTGATTCAGGGAGGAAACGGACCTATCGGCGTGTCCTGATAGCGCAGTCACGCGCGGCTCCCACTGCGCATTCTCGGAGCCGGGGACGCCTTCCCAACGGCGGTCGAGTGCAAGGCGCGTGCGGTAGAGGGCGCACCAGTCGAGTGTGAGGGGTGCGGGCGTCATCGATGCGGGCAGGGGCGTCTCGTCCGGGGGGAGCGCAGGCAACTTCTTCATGCGGGGGTCGAGCACGCTGCGTGGCGTCGGCGGGGGCTCGTATATTGGGGCGCAGGGAAGTCGCGGCGGGGGGCCCCAGCGGCCGACAAAGGCGGCGCGCCAGACGGCGTTGTCAGAGGCGAGGCGGAACCACTTGCGGGAAACGCTGCGGCAGGCGAGGATGGCCTGAAGGCTGGCAGTGGTTTCGATGGCGTGATCGGCGATGCCTGCGAGGACGGTGGAGGCGGCTGCTTGAGGACTAGGACGCACGGGGGAGAGGAGGAGGGCGAGGATCTGTAGGGCAAGTTCGGGAGGAAGTAGAGTCAAAATATCTGGGGAAAAAGTAGGGTCAGTCAAGAAAGAATACGACGGGGGTAAGGAGGGAAATGTGGAGCTTCTAGGTCATTGGAAGCCAATTCCACGAACGATTCCGAAAAAATGAACAATGCAAAATTGATTCCGATCAACCGCATAATGCCCGGAAAATGTCGGAATTACTGAAAAAACCACGCACCGATGCCCGTGAGCGCCCTGACTGGGGGACAGAAGAAACACGCCTCGTCGTCGACGAGTTCGCCCTCCTCGCCATCGAGTGGCGCCAATTGAGCATAGTCGATCTGTTTAGGAGCCCAGATAGAGCTGTTGCTGTAGTTGTAGGAGAGCGGTGACTGCCTGCGAGGTGGCGAGGAAGAAAGAACGTCCCAGATACGTGGAATGAGCGAGCGAAACGGCGAAGAACGCTTGAAGGGCCAGTCGTCCTCCCCGTCCTCCCGCTGGACCACTTCAAAGCCGTAGAGCGAGGGGGGTCTTGTAACGGTCTCCTCGTGCAGTACAGCAGTGTCGTCGCCGTCGATGAGATCGAGATGGGGGGGCAGAGAGGCCATGTCGGTGGTCGTCAGGAACGGCGAGCCCAATACCGACGTCAACAGACGGCTGAAGCGGGCCGTGGAGTTTGGGGTGACTGCAGGCGAGCCGCGACGACGGAGACGGTTTGTCGGCGTCGAGGGCGGCGTCGAGGCGGTGAAAAAGAACTGCTGGCCGTTCATGGTCACTGTCCAGCAATGAAAACAGTTGAATCTCGTGACTTATTATACGCGCCGTCACTTTAGTATTCTGTCCTCGCTATCCCCTTCAGCGTTCATTCATCCTTGTTGTGCAGTGTGCACCTTTATCTCTCTTTCATTTACCTCTGGTAACCGCCTGCATGGCCTCCCGCGAAGATCCACGCGCCGCAGGCGTTTGTACACAGCTTCAATGCAGTTTCAAAGGCACAAAAGGCGCCCTCGTGGAGGCTCCGTGCCAAGCTCGTACGCGCTCTATGCACCCTCATACTTCATTCCCTAGAATCCATGGGGTCTTCTGCAGGATGCATTGCAATTGCAGCGCAAATGCATCGCCATGTATGTAGTTCCCGACAAAATGACAATGCATGAAGAGCGCGCGGGATCTTGGCTGTATAGAACTACAACATGGCTTTTGTGCGGCGTTGAACCATAGATACCACCAAACTCAACGGCGTCGTCGCTTCCATTCTGGGTTCGATATCTTTGATCCGCGTTGCCAATCACTCGCAACTCGTTTGATTTTAGGCTTGGAAATTAACTGGGCTCGCGATAATGGTCAATGCTGGATTCGTGCAGATTCATAAGAGAAACAAAAGACGCTGTGTGTAAAACAGCAATGAGGAAGCTTAATGGCAGCGGGTGGCTTGGGTCGATTCCGAGTCAAAATATTATTTGGTGTGGATTGTACGGCACTGACAGTTTACAAGTACTGAGATATTGATAGCTGACGACAACGAGTCATAGAAAAAAAGCGCAGTTTGAGAATCAGCGTTTAACAATGGATTCGGTTTTCGTAGGCAGACATGGTCTTTATCCATTACAACGGAGACTACTAAATATGAACACAATGATCATAGCGCAGGTGTGACCGTCAAACAGAGGTGCACCAGAAGGAATTCATATTGTCATTCACCGCGACTTCGACGCCCGGCTCAGGCCTTGAGGATCGTAAGCAAAAAAATCAGGACTCGGAAAGCAGAATAACAGACGAGTAATACACAGTGCGCAGATCTCCGGAGCCAGGATTGGCGAGGTACCCATAATCGGAGACGCATGAGTAGTCGGGCCTGAGTTTGGAGTCATGTATGAGTCAGATTTCAGGCATGCACAGTTGTAGGGACCCACGCCAAAAAGCAACCGGTTCCTACATCTGGGCCAAAACTGGAGACCTTGTCTTGGTGGCCGGCATCGAGCGTCTGGCGAGAATGAGTGCGCGTACGAGAAAGCAGGAAGCACCCACATAGCACTGGCCGGAGACAAGATTTTTCCAATGCACGCAATCAGTGACCCAGTTGATGTCGTTCTGGCTTAGGTCAGAATATTGAATTCAAAAATCGTCAGAGGCCGACGTACACAGAAGTATGCCCCGAGCGCATGGACGGCCTACACAAATGATCAGTGAAACCTCTCAGCACCAGAGAAGAGAGCCCACCTGCAAGTGAACAGACAGCGCCGTCGCCAAAATCACAGGATATTTGTTGAGGAGCATCTTGGAAGTTTCACCTTGTGCTGGAGGATTATCGAGTACTAAGCCCTACTTATACACCAGCCAGTGGTTAAAAACTTGACAGCAATTTGAACATAGTGAGCAGGGGGTATTGTTCAATAAGCCGCAAAAAGGACGGCCGGGTCAGGAATCTGCTTAAATCCAGGCACAACGCGATATGCAACTTGAGCCCATAACCGGCCTTCCAGGACGTTAGGGCCGACATAGATGAAAGTCGTCGGAAGCTTGAGAGATCCCTAAATGCGAGCACAACGCGATACCTAACATGAACGTGCCCGAAATACGCATCAGTATAATCGGACGGATCCAGGTAGATTTTGCGCAACGCCGCCGTCGGAGCATCTAGTCTTGAGCCAGTTATCACGTTAATCGTATCAACCCGAATTCTCTCGGACTGTTGCTGACAATTGTCGTTTCTCGCCTGATTTTCCGCGCTTGTAGTCTCCCTTAGTCTCCCTAGTCAAATGATCAGATTCGTTTTCTGAAAAATTAAAAGACAAGATCAGATCTAAGATCGATCTACCCGCCGCAAGTGCCACCAAACTGATTGACAGATCATCGCCACCGTCGATCTTCCTGACAAAGATAGGGGCTGATAGGGGCTGTTTCCACTTCAGCTAATAATTCGAGTTCATATTCCTGACTCACTTCACGTGGCCGTTGTTCTTCTCGGCATGGGCCTTTGACAACACCGCGACATTACTTTCTGCAACAACAGGGAGTACTGCAGCTGCCGCGTCGACGAATATCTCATTACGGCCGTCGGACCGTCATGTAATAACGTATTCGTCACTCTCGTTGCCGGCCCATGAGGCTACGCATTTGATCGCTGCAGAATGTCAGCAGCTCTCTTTATGGACGCAAACGTTCCTTTACCCTCCCCAGAGGAGCTGCAGCACCGGATCGCTACTCTCGAAACCGACTTGCAAGCGCCCCAAATAGCGAGGGAAGAGGCTGACGCTGAGGCCAAGAAAGCAGAGACCGAACATCATGTACAAGAGCCCACCAGCCTTCGCAGAACAGTCTCTGACCTAACTTCCAACCAAGTAGGCCGCGCGCAACTTCGCATTATACGGACCAAGCGATAGAGTCATCTTCGTGCAGCCTGAGGATTACGACCAAGGCCTCATCTATCAATTCGCGAAGGGACAGGGTCCGCGTGCCGCTACTTGCCGTTTCCTGGTGCGGTACAACGTCGATCGATTACTCCAGCGGCCAAGGCTTCACCAATGGATGAGCGCCGGGAAAATATATCGTGTATGGCAGCCATCCCTGCCGCTAACTCATGTTGTGCTTACCCTGTAATCAGGAAGCGGGCGAACAACAATCGTCGCGTTTTGAGCTTTTCTTCGACCTATTATTTGTCGGCATGGTCCACCAGATCTCGGAAGCTGCGGCCGACCAACCAACCGGCCTCGGGTTCGCCAAATATATTCTGACGTTCGTCCCCGTCTTCAGTATCTGGGGGGACGTCAGAGACGTGGCGAATCAGTTCTCCAACGACGACGTGACCCAGCGAGTCTATATCCTGTGGATTATGATGCTTCTGGTCGGATACTCAAATAACGCCAGCGCCATCGAACTCGGTAGCCCAGAATCGGAGGATGGACTTTTCACAGATGTCGGCCTCACTTCTATGCATTGGATGTTGGGCTTCTTCGTCGTCGCGAAGGCATCGAGGGGTCAGTGCCTCAAATATTGATGTGTGCCTTACTGAACATTGTCTTCGGCAGTGCTTCTTGGCCTGATTTATGGCCTTTTCCTACCACTCTCTCGAAAACCTCTATTTCTCGCCACATTACAGCGTTTGCAGAAAACCTTGGCTGCGCCGTTTAAAAAAAAAATTAAACTAAATCATCACGTGTACGTTCGGCATGTTCGGCAGGGCTGCGCCACACAATCCAAATCGCCCTGACTCTTTCCTCTCCATTGTTCATGTCTCAGTCTCAGTCGTAGGATTGTTCCACTATTACAATGTCCCGACAAAACCCCTCCACGAGCGCGCCAGAGTATACATTTCCTCCCGAAGGGAACTCCGGGAGTGGCCGCGGGCGGTATATTTATCGCCATCACTTCCAATCAGACACGTGACGATTTGTTTCAATTTTTTTTTCAAAAACGGCGCAGCCAAGGTTTTCTGCAAACGCTGTAAATGCAGTGGTATCGGCAATCTTATTCCTCATTGCGATATTCACTTCGCTCCATGTCGCAATCGCGCTTGTGGTGATTGCAGTCATCCAGGACCATTTGTTGGGACTTGTGGGTATGCTGCTGTATAAAACCATGGTAAGTGTCACTCAGGCTATTGTCCAACGGAATTTACTCTCTATTTCGTCCTCTAGGAAATTCTCGGGAAGAAGTACGCGAAAAGGAGGCTACAAAAAGCACAACAACACTCTTCTTCGTGGTCTCCCGACAATGATTTCCTGGTGACACCGGGCAAGCCTAATGAGCGATCACCATTCTATCGAGCGCCCCACAGCTCCTCATCCTCATCAACTGTGGAGGCGACTCCTCTGGATCTGGGATCAATCAAGACTGAAGCACGCTGCTGCGAAGACAAAATACCGGTTCCCGGGTAAGCTGGATCTTAGCTGAAAACTCCATTGTCGCTTGTTGACGAACGAATCCGCAGCAACCAATATTGAGCACCACGTCGAACGACTGCAAGCCTTTGTTACCATTGTCCTTGGTGAGATCTTGGGCGTTGGCAACATTTTCCAACTTACATCCACGTAGGCGAAATGGTTGTCAATGTGTTCTTCAAGACATCAGGTCCGGTGGGACTGAACATGTAGGCTTCGATAGCTCGTTCGCCTGTGCAGCAGCTGATCAACAACTCAGGGAATCCGGACGGGCCTTCCTTAGCCTGATGATCGCCTTCAACTTCAATTGGATATACTTTGGGTCGCATGCTAGCAAGCACTTTATACACGCCATTCGCCGAAGTTGGTTTGCAGGATTCCTCTTCACATTCCTCCACCTTCCCCTCTGCATGTCCCTCCTTCTGGCCTCCTCCGCCGTCACCCGCTTCGTCAGCTCACCGTCCATCGACTCTGACGCTGGAGGGGGTTTGAAGTGGTTCTTCGGCGCTGGCCTCGGCGTCAGTCTGTGCACGATGGCGACAATCGGTGTACTGCACAAGAGCTTGGACGATGGGGAGGGCCTCACTGAGAGCAGTCCTAGCGCCATTCGCCGCACCATCAACAGGAAGTTTGTAATTGGGCTACGTTATCTGGCGGGCTTGGCGATGATACTCGTTCCACTTGCAAAAGATTTGAATAACTCCACTCAGTTTCTTGCCATATATGTGGGTATAACAGCATTTTTAATTTTTGAGGAGACTATTGGGCAGATCGAGAAGAGGGAACAAGATTTAGAAGCGCAATTCGAGAAGAAGGAGGAGGAACGATTCTGAGGAGCCGGAGGAAGAGCCAGAGGACCAAGTTTGAGAGCATTGCATCATTATAGAGTTACTTCAGTAGCACACGCAAGAAATCTAGAAACACATTCCAATTTCAGTGGCGGCCAAAGCAGGCCGGGCGGGCCGCCCAGGACAACATACGCAAATTCAGCGAACTACCATCATGTCCAAAGTTATCGACGACCCCCGAGACGCCTCTCTCGAGACGAAGTTCTGCCTACCAGCTACCTGGTATGGCGAGTCGTTTGGTCAGCCTTTCTCCCGCGTTCATCCCGCCCTTCTCCGCGATTTATTCCATCCGTAGATGGACTGAGCACCTCTGGGATGTTTTTGTCCGGCCTCATCATGGTAACGCGGAATCGGTGCGTGAATTCTTCTCCGATAGAGGGATTTTCCTAACAAATTTGAATCTGCAACAGCTACCTCGGTGCGCAATTCTTTTGAATAAATAAATCCAGCTCACGTCTCGCAACGCCGAATAGCTTGGCCCTCCGTAGCGTTTGGTATCACCAGCACTATCAACGTGCACCCTTTGCGAGCGAAAGACGGCGCCGGAAGCGCTGGACAGTTGTCTAGCTTGGTGTAAGTCGCAGCATCCTCTGTTGACCTTGTAATTCATATTGTTTTAGGCTATGTCTCATGGCCCTCGTAGGGTCTTACCTCCCTCTCCTCATGATTTCGAATTCGACAAAAACAACGTCGTCGCCGTTGCCTACCACCATTTGAAGTCCCCTTGCCTGCATTATAATATTTTTATGGTATCGGAGATTCTGACGTCTTTTGTGTGATAACCCTCCAGGAGCCTGAATTGCTTTGAGCCTTGCGTGAGCTGCACGGGTTCCAACCTTGCTCTCGACCCACGAATTTTGTGTCTGCCGTCTTCGCGTCGCAAGGAATGCGTTTTTTGCGTGGTTATAGTATATTTTATCCACCGCGCACATAGGTTAAGCGCTGTGTGTAACCCATCTAAATAACTTCCTCGAAGTCTTGCGAAGCCTCCGCCTCATCCGCCTCATCCAACTCCTGCTCTCTCCTCTCAATCCGGGCGATAGTCTCCTCCAGAATCAAAAACGCGGTAATGCCCACATAAATCGCAAGAAATTGAATAGAGCTCAGATTGTCCACGATTGGGACCAGAATCATCGCTAGGCCCGCTAAATATCGTATCCCAAGTACAACCCTCCTGCTGATGGTCCGACGGATGGCGTTGGGACTGCGATCCACTCGCTCGGAGATCCCGTCCACGTCGTCCAAGTTCTTGTGCAGCACGCCGATGGTCGCCATCGTCCACACACTCACCCCGAGGCCTGCGCCGAAGAACCACTTGAGAGCCCCGCCCAGCTCGGAGTCGACGGCTGAGGAGGTCACAAGGCGGTTAATGGCGGATGAGGCTAGGAGGAGGGACATGCAGAGCGGTAGGTGGAGAGTCGTGAAGAGGAAGCTGGTGACCCAGTGCCGCCGGATGGCATGCACAAAGTGTTTACATGCCTGCGAGCCAAAGTACATCCAGTTAAGATTGAAGGCGATCATGAGGCCAAGCAGCGCTCGTCCGGATTCCCTGGACCACGTCAGATGAACGTAGAGAAGACTGCAGTGGAACACTGACATATTTAACCCCACCGCGCCGGAGGTCTTGAAAAACACACTCACCACCATCTCGCCTGCATGCAATCAACAACTTCATCTTGAGAAAAGGGGATACCACCGACCAAGAACGATGGTAACGAAGGCTCCCAGCCGCTCGACATGGTGCTCAATGTTTATAGCTGTAGAAATCATCAACCGCTGAACAATTCAGTCAAGATTCGACTTACCCGGAAAACGCCAGTGTTCATGCGCAGCGGTTTTCTGGCATATTTTCAACCCTCCTAGAGGGGCCTCCTCATTGACCGCAGTCACCGAACTGTTGGTCGTTCCAAGCCCTGAGAAAGGCTCCATCCCGCTCTTCTCCGTAGCTGGCGTCCTGAGGTCGTCCTCGAGGGTCCACGGGCGCGAATTTTGCCGGTAGTGCAGTCGCCTTCGCTTCTCATACCTCGCGCCCAAAGCTTCGATAGTCTTGTACAGCAGCACGCCAAACACGCGCAGGGCGTGGTCGAGCGCAATTCCGAAGGCTACCAGTGCAATCGTGACGTGGAGCGACGTGAATATCGCGACAGTGAAAACTACTGCTAGAATGAGGGCATTGCAGGTGCTGACTATCAACGGCCGACGAGAGAGCGGGAGGAAGGCGGCATATATTAACGAAAGAATGACTGTCCTTGTATCAACGAACCGCGATGCGTGGGGGCGAATGTGAGAGGATGCGGACCTTTTGAAAGTTTTGCGACGACGAAGAATCCCAACGTCCATCGGACGGAAGTAAGGCTGTCTTTAGTGTCCTCTTCCGCCTCCGAGCTGCTGAATTCAATCGCACTCGCATTATTTGAGTATCCGACCAGAAGCATCATAATCCACAGGATATAGACTCGCTGGGTCACATCGTCGTTGGAGAACTGGTTCGCGGTGTCTCGAATGTCTCCCCAGATGCTGAATGCTGGGGCAAACGTCAGGACGTACTTCGCAAAGCCAATACCGGTGGCTTGCTCGGCGGCGGCCTCGGATATCTGATGCACCAGTCCGACGAAGAGCAGGTCGAAGAACAGCTCGAAGCGGGATGATTGTTGCTCTCCGGCTTCCTATAAGATGGATTACTCAGTTGTATGAAAGAAGTAAGGAAGAAGAGTAGCGTACGCGGTACAGTTTACCTGAGGACAGCCATTGATGGAGCCGAGGCCGCTGGAAGAACTGGTCGATGTTGTATCGCACCATTAGTCGGCATGCGGAGGCTCGCGCCCCCTGTCCCTTCGAGAGGCGGTAAATGAGGCCTTGGTCCTGGTCCTCAGGGTGTACGAAAATGATCCCGGCGCTGTGACCATAGGAGGCCAAATTGCGAGCGACCTATTGGCATCGTGAATATTTCGCGAAATTGAGCCCGAGGGACCGTACATGGTGAGCGTGCTCGGCATTTTTCGCCTCGATCCGGTGGTTCTCCAGTTCGCTCTGCACTTCTTCTCTGGCTAGCTGTGCCACTTGCAAGTCGTCTTGAAGGGCTGCAATCCGACGTCGCAGCTCATCAGGAGATTCGGTAGTGGAAGAGGCCTTGTCCATAGGGGTTTGGCGCGTTGCCTTGCACTTCCGTCAAGTCGCCAGCCCCAAAAACACCCCCAAGCCGCGTCAAGATACCTATATGACCGAGATGTTTGGATTACACAGCCGGGTGTTGACGTCGGGGACGCGCGGCACGGACGTTCTGGAAAGCCAAGAGATAGCTTTGCGCGCCTATCATGATGGCCTATCTCCTCTTTGGCGCCGAGCACTTGATTCATACTCTCGCTCAATGCCAGTATTGTACCAGGATGTAGCTGAATTCGAGAGAGTTCGGCAGTGAACTTGGTCCCATAGGGAAAATTTCTTAACCGCGTATAATCGTCCTCGGATTCGCCGACAAGCAAAATACAAAAGTGTGTTCGAAAACTTCATCTTTAATCTTCGACGAGCAGCAACGAGTCTAGAACCGAAAACCCCGTCGCCACCCCGCCCTCATTGCTGTCCTTGCCCTTGGTCCGAACTAGCCAACCCACCTCTTTCTCCTTGACATCTCCCTCTAACCCGCCAAAAAGAGCCCAGCCGAATATTCCGAGCTCACTGACAACGTCTACCTTCACTGCCTCGCTCCCCGCGCGCACAAGATAACCGCCAAGTCCTGGGGGAACGATCAGCTCCATCGCGATCCATGCTTGGCGCTCGAGCGGCGGAAGCGCGTCGAGGAACGCTGGGATTGCCTCCTTGTAGACGTTGTTACCTCCGCCCTCCCGTTGAGGTTTCAAGACGAGCCGCTCCGCTGCTTCTCTTGCCTTGTGTACGCCCGCCTCCTCGTCGAGCCCCCACATACCCATCCAACTCGCTCTAAGCTCGTCGATCTGCGCCGCGGGCACCGTGGTGCCAAGAAAGCGCTCAAGGACGCCGGTCTGTGTAAGGACCTGCTGCACCTTCTTTCCGCCGGCGAGCTGAAGTGCGATGGACGGGCACTTGATTGCTCTCGAGCGTTCCAAGAGGAATCGCGTCGAATAGTGCGACGCAGTGGGATAATCTGTAGGTGTGTATCCCGCGCGGAAGTACACCGTTGAGATTTCGGTGTCGTCTGAAATGCGCAATGCACGCATCGCAGAATCGACAGTCGCGTTGGCAGCTAGTTGGTCGAAGGTTTGTCGAATTACATGGATGGAGTGTCTATTGAAACACATTAGCATGTACTCGGCTATGTGGGGGACGCTCCTACTTCTCAAGCAGTTCGTATTCTAGCAACCGCTGGTCAAAGACGTTGCGTTCACCCGCTTGGACGACAAATAAAATTTTGGCCCTGCACATTATTTAGCGCGGGCTGCCGCAAGGGGACGATAAGTTACTCTTTAACGCCGTAAGCCACGTGGGCTGCCGCCAGTCCTTCGACGAGGCCCGCCGTCGTATCATTTGGGGGAAAGTCGCCAGGCTTCATATCCGGATAGAGGTTGTAATAAGACGTGCTAGCGTACAGATACCTGCTCATAATCAGACCTTCTGCGATTGCGCCCTGATTGAGAAATTACCGATGCAACGCAGCCGTACGCTCGGATAAAGTTCCAAAGGACGAGGAAATGGTGTTGAATTCGACTTGTTTCAGACTGAGTGGTTCGTTGTTCGGACCCGCGTGGAGCAGATAGTCGGAGCGAAACAATCCCAGCTGCAGAGGCTACTGGATCCGAATCAACACCAAGAGAATTTTGACTCGATCCGGGTACGCCACCTGAACGAGACCCTCGTCCCGGAGGCTCTTCCACCCCGTCCAGAGTTGACCGACAAAATCATCGACCTTCCCAACACCTTCGATAGCGCCCATAACTTTATCCAGAAAGTTGACATCCGTCGCGATGCGCGCATAAAGTATATTGTAAGTGCTCTGCAGGCGGCGGGCCAGTGAAAATAACCTCCGAGGGAATGGGGATGGAAACACAGAAAGCGGGGCATGGATGGCAGAATTTGGGACGGGTGGTTGGGGTTTAACGGCGGGGAGATAGAGGAGCGAGTGAGAGAGCGCATAGGTCGTCGCATACAGAGTCAGATCCTCCAACTGAGCCTCAGAAAGCGCGGGCGGCCATTCAGAGAAAGTGAACCGGGAAGAAGTCGGCGCCATTCTTCTTGAATATTACAGCGATGGCCAGAGGTACAGCGCTTTAGGTTCTCTCCGGTACGGCGAAGGAGTCAAACTGAGCTCAGGCCTGAGGAACCAAAGGTGTGCTGAGAAAGCATCGCGATAAGATAAGACAGGCTGCCCGGGCCGGTTCTTCAAGCGATTCCCACGCACCTTGCTTGATCGGCTGTCTCGTTAACCCAGACGTTCTGGTGACCGCGCGGCCCACCGGACCGTCGGAGTTTGAAAATGGCGTGCAGAACTGTCGGTGTGATCTCTGCGCCCTATTTTCAACTCCGACTGACAGCGCGGATCACACCGCAACGGCTGGGTCACCGAGACAGCTTGATCGGAAGATCTTGTCCTCTGATATCCCGGATCCGAGGTCACGGTGCCGGGACAATGCGATCACGTGCAGATAAATGATTGGTAGTAGCCGGCAAGCGGCGGGGCAAAAACAGAACTCTCAGAGTACTCAGTTTCAAGAATCTGCCTTGCCATGGTGCCGCGCCGTTATTGTTTTCAGCATCTCAAGGTTCGCAAAGTGCCTACAGTATATACTAGAAATGTCTCTCTATATAGAAATATGGCTATGAGGTACCCATTTCACCTTGCAATAAGTCAACTTACATCTTGCCGGCGTTGCTGGGCGGTGTGCGGATGATTTGAAGGATGGTGTTTTGACAGAAAGACTCGAAACTCTCGCCGGACCTCGTTCCTCGGTCGGCTCGATTTCCTCGTGGGTCTCTTTGAGACAATGTTACCCATTTCACCTTGCAATAAGTCAACTTACATCTTGCCGGCGTTGCTGGGCGGTGTGCGGATGATTTGATTGATGGTGTTTTGACAGAAAGACTCGAAACTCTCGCCCGACCTCGTTCCTCGGTCGGCTCGAGTTCCTCGTGGGTCTCTTTGAGACAATGTAGTAGGGGAAACAAAAAATCCAACCAAGCCTCAGCGCTTCCAAATTTTCTTTGGATTTTTGGTTTTGACACTGAGGGGGGCTAAATGATGGTATCAAGAATGACGTAGGGCAACTGGTCACGTTTTTCGCGGACATTCTTGGACATCTAGAGCAAAAAAGAACTAACGTTCTGTTTTTGAACCTCCTATCCCTCACTGTGCTCCTACCACCTAGACCGGTAACCGATCTTTCTCTGAAGTAGGAAAACGTTCATAAAAGCTGAGAAAAACTTGTTCTTTAGTAGGCAGATTGGCCACCAGTCCACACACCACCAATGCCATCGAATACGCGTTCAACCAAACTGACCCGGCAATCCTCTGACGTGGTTATGCTCACCAATCCTGCACTGGCTTCGAAACGCAGAAAGGACCCTGTTCCCAAGCAGAAGAATCCGCCGGCGGCAAGGAAGGAGAACCACTGCCCCATAAACTCGGGAGAGATTATCGAGATATCGAGCGACGAGGATGAAGAGCCTGTCATTCCGGTGGCAACGTCCCAGTTGAGGGAAAGGATTAGGCAGCTAGAAAAGGTGTGTCGTTTCAAGCTCTCTCGATGTTCTTAATTAATGACCCTCCTTAGGAAAACGAACTCATGAAGAAAGAGAACGAGGAGATGAAGAAACAGCAGGTGGTTGTGAGTCTAGCTTGTTCTTCTTTTCTCGGCCTCAAATCTAACGCATCTGCAGACTGCGGATTTGGAGGAACAAGTTACATGTGAAGTGTGCAGCTCCAAGATGTGGTCGCCTTTCATCCTTCCGGATTGCGGTCACACCTTTTGCCAAACGGTGAAAACTGCCCGTTACGTGTAACCGACGACGCTATAATTTGTCGAACAGGATCTCGAGAATTGGTTTGCAACAGCTCTAAAGCTTCACCGCAATGTGTATCCACACTATAACGTCAATGCCCCAGCCGTCAACGCATACGGTCTTCCCGGGGCC
This sequence comes from Mycena alexandri, assembly GCA_029233265.1. Lineage (NCBI taxonomy): Eukaryota > Fungi > Basidiomycota > Agaricomycetes > Agaricales > Mycenaceae > Mycena > Mycena alexandri. The sequence continues at coordinate 312,640 of JARJCM010000080.1, read as the reverse complement.
GTCAACCCATACAACCCATACGGTCTCATGCAGCAGATTCCTCTCCCCGCGGTACGTCTTCATCGGCATCCCATCGAAGAGTTTTCTTACTTTGATTGAAAGTACTCATGCCCAAAGTGTCGCGAAAAAGTCCGCTCCAAACCCATCCAAAACTTCGCTCTCAAGAGTTTGGTTCGCGCGGTCGCTGGACCGAGTGGAGAGACAAGTCCAAAGAAGGTCGTTGGAGGTTCTAACAACGTTTGGAGTCGCTTCTTCCCTGCTTAAGAACTTACTGGATGTCATTGTTTACTGGCTACATACTGATTTTTTCCACCTCGACGAAACTAGCGCAATTACACATTTTTCACGCTCAAAGGAATCACTAGAATTTATTTTACAGCTGAATTATGCATGCATACAATCACCATGCGCCGGCGAGTCCGACCCAATCCTTCAAGATCTGCGTCCGCTCAGTGCCAATCTGTCGGGTCATCTCGTTTTGCCGTGTGATAGGTAGGGCCTCGAAATGAGTCAACAGATTACCGTCCAATATGCCCTTCGATAACGGTTTCGATACGAAGTCATTTCGGACGATGCTTGGAAGAAATGAGAGGAGAATCCATAGAGGAAAAGCGTGAGCTTACCGGAGGGCCTTCGGATTCAGCCCGGCAACATGCTGGATATTCCGCGTAAGTTGTCCCTGAAGAAGCTGAAGTCTCTTGGCAGTCGCTTCGTCGACCGGTATTAAGCCTCTGAGCGAACCATCCGTTGAACCTGGGGAAGGTTTTTGAAGTTCATTTCGACTCAAGCACGACGATCGTACCACATATAAGCTTGGCCTGCGGTATGACTAGCTCATCCTTTGTCCGTCGCGCAATCAGCGCAGAGGTGCGATACTCCGTTTGAGCATGGAATTCGGTTCGAAGGATCAGGTACGTAAACCTTCCGTCCTTGGACTCGGAATCTTGTAGCTAGTTAGGCGAGAAAAAAGATATTGAGGTGGCTCACCCCTAGGATCGTATTCATACATGCGTATGACACCTTCCTCGTCGCTGGTGACGATTGCCATCTCTCCATCGGCGAAAAAAAAGTCCCCGCTGGTAACGCAGACCCGGGTGATATCTTTGGCGAGGATGACCAGCTTATACGGGTCCTCCTGTTCAAAACAATGAGCGATAGAATGAGTCAACTACGGAGAAGACGGACCTGGAACGCGACGAAGGTAATGCTCTTCACTGCGTCGCCGATCAAGAGCAAGTTCTTCAAAGTCCGGAGGGAGGTGACGTAGACACCGACATCCAAAAATGCGACGCCCACAAGTCGGTCATCGTCGAACGCACGAACGAATATCTGGACAACGTGTTATTCGACTCGACAATGAATCAAAGTCGTGAATACCTTCTGGCCCATAGACGACACCAGATAACCATTGAAACCACAAACTGCGGTGACAGGTCCTTTGGCATCGTCTCTGAACCGGAGGCGGAGTTTATACCACCGTTTGGGTGCTAATGCTGGATCTGGGACAACCTCCACAATTTCGAAGACGTATGTCTGTTTAACGGAGATCAGCTGCATGCAACCCCAAGAAGAAAAAATATCTACGCACCGATCCCTTGGCGGCCAGATCTTCCCCGCGGTTGATAGTGGTGCCCACTGCGATGAATTCCTTGCTGCCCGACTCCGTGCTGGGAGTCTCGAGAGTGACGCACGACATGGAGGTTATAAACTCGTTCGTCGCAAACTCGAAGCTACATTGATCATCGTCAGAGAGGCTCAAGGTCAAATTCGTGAACTCACCCATCCATCGTGATCCAAAGATCGGGAGAGATAAGTTCCAAGCAAGAGCAATCGCAGAGTGGGTCCGCGACGTTGGGAGCTGAAGAAGAGTAAGAACAAAGATGTGTAAATTGGGGAGAACTTGCCGTCGGGTTCCCACATCCTGTTGCCGTCCTCATCGAAGGACGCGAAGTCGGCTTGAAGCGACGAAGCCGCGACAATAAGTGAGGTCGAGGGGTCAAATACCACACTTGAATATGAGCGCCCCCGAGGAACAGACTTGGACGGCAACGGGGTATCCAAGTTGAAGTCTGGAAGCCATTCCAATAGGCTAGGACCCTAATCCTCGGTTAACATTTGAATGCCGTTTTAAAGCTGAAATGCCGTTTAAAGCTGAAACGGCTCACCTCCTCCGAATATAGTAGGAAATCACCCTTGGAGTCCCATAATGAACACGCGGTGAAGGCGTGTACGACAGAATGTCCCGAGGGATGGATTTTTACACAACTTTTATTCGTTGCCAAGATCCAGCTCGGCCGGTCTCCGGTGAAGAACACTCCGGCCAAACTCTGGCCTCCGGGGCGAGAAGTAGTAAAGGGTATAAATTGTCGAGATATCCGTTTTTGCTCCGCGATAATACTCTTCTCGGCCTCGTCGGGTCGCTGAATCTCGAATGACTTGGACAGGACTTTGACGAATTTAATATTTAGGGTGGAATCCCTCAATACAGTGGGTCGCTCTTCCGAAACACTACCAGCGACCGCCTCATAAATCGCAAGCGGCCCAGAGCGTAAAAATACCTAGACAAAATTGAATACATGCCGCGATCGTTATGCACAGGGCTCACGAAGAGATGGGGCTTCGGGGACGATTCCCCGAGCGGCGCGACAAGAATTTGTTCGATATCCAAATCCTGGGGTTTACGTGGCGGATCCTCTAGTGGCGAGGGAGTTGGAGGTTGATGTGAATCAGTTATCACGTTTTGTAAATCGGCCAACGCGTTAGTGGAGAAAACGAGAGATAGCTTGGGAAGAGTCCAGATCTAAATGCAATACCGTGAGGAACCTGATGCATCGCAAACAAAGCATAGCTATACCTCGACAACGCCCTGTGGCCGAACGAGGACTAGCCACTTGCTGCGATTTCCGGAACCTACCCCAGACAGCGTTGATGTCTGATTCTTGTCTGCGCTCACAGCACTATCTGGGACAGTAGTACTCTCGAGGCAGCCGTCGAAAAGGCCAGTTAAGTCAGAAAAGAAGCAGCCAGTCAAGTATCTAGAGCTCTGGGAATCGTCGACTCCCTGTCCCCATCTTAGAGGAAAGTGACTCACTTTGTCGCCCATTGGCGACATATCCTTCCTTCGTATCCTGCCTCTGTCTGTTTCTATAAACATTCCGATCGAGTCGTCTTCCCGGATAACGATTACATATGGATCGGAGATGCTGCATGCTCTGATCTTTGGACGTGGCATGTTACCATCCATATCCTTGATATTTTGCCGTTCGGTACCGTCTGTGAGTAATGAGCCCTAGACGACCGAGTGGAATGAGGGAATAACTTGCCTGGCTCCAGAACGCGGATAGAGTTGGTCGTTACGTGCAGGATAGCCGTTCGCTGGAAGAACGGACCAGCTCCGATCGTGGTCCCTGGAATCCGGACTGAGATAGTGATGTCGTTCTTCGGTCCACGATGGGCCAGCTTAATGAGATCATCAGTCAGCAGTCAGAGTTTCCAGCGAAGAATCAAATACCCGCGACAGGCCCGGCGAAGGATTAACATCGGTACTGAGGATAAGACTGTCATTTTCTGGCTGGAGGGGATCAAAAGGTCGTTCGAGGGAGCTCGCGCCCGCCTTCAGTGGCTGCCGGATGGGGAGAGACCACATGCCGCGCGCACCCCCGATGGCATGGAGTTTACGCTTCGTGCGAATGGGGAGATCACGCTGCAGTATGAGTGAGGGGTGAGTGCCACCGAGTTTAAAACAAAGCGTACTTGAAACAGAGTGAATCCGCCAAGTGGCCCAGTACCAGTGGCTGCGACAAGTTCGGGAACCGGACGATCCTGGGAAACGAATGTCATTAATGGAGGTAGGCATAGGAAGAACGAGCTGAAGACATACGCCATTCCAGGCCACAGAAAATGCCATATCCGCTATCGAGCCGTACGCCTCTATCGTGTCGCACAACGAGAGGTGGGTCACTGTTCGCGTTTTCTTCGGGATTTTCGACCGCCCATTAGCGGCCGGATCCGGGATTTTGGAGGGTCCATAAATGTCTTTAAATCGGAGTGTCAAATTTTTCATAAGCGGCGGGAGTAAAACACACCTTCATCGTCGTCGTACACATCCATAGGCTCATCCACCTGTGCAACGGCGTGCATATCAGCGTCGTCATCAAGCTCGATCTCCTCCTCCACCCGGGCAGCCCTGAATAAGACCGACGGCCCCACGGAACTGCCGACGAAGATGAGTTCGTTGTTAAGTTTGCGAGCAACCTGCGGGATAGTGGTCTGCGCCAGCGGAGGCGCCATGACCAATTTGGAGACCAGCTTGCCGTCGGACACAATTTCCACAGGATGCAGAGTGCCGTCCTTGAGAATTACGAAGATCGTTTTCTCTTCGGCGAAGACCGCGCGGGAACCCTCTAATGCGATGTTGCGGCTCTGTTCTTCGGGCGCCAGCGGCGGCATAGACATTTCCGTGATTCGCGCTGACCAGCCATTGAGTGGGAGGGCAACGCGGCGGGAGGAGCGATCGACGTAAATTATCGAGTTGGTAGTGAGAATCACGACACCCCCCAACGAGGCAGAACATGCGAGCATGGAGGTGCAGTCGTAGGGGAGCCCACCGACGGAGGTGATGATGGGATAATGCTGGCTGACGACGTCCAGTGTGAAGATAGCGAGTTTGACGGTATCCTTATACTCCTTGAGCCGACTTTCAACGCGGTGGTGAGCAAAAAGAGCAGAAACGGAAGGAAATACGCGTACCCTGTCCATGTCTCTTGCGTCTGGAACAGGATGGCCACTGTCGGGTTGTTGAATCCGGGGAGGAACACGAAATCGATCACGTTCCTCATGTTTTCCTCCACACTGCCCGGAAGATCCAGGATAAAACTAGGGGAGTAAGGGACGTCTCTAAGACGATTTTTAGTACGGGGAGCAACGGGTAAGTTGAAAATTACCTTGTAAGGACTTGTTCTTGCTCCATGACATCGAGATCGGCTTGAGTCTGATAAAATGGCAAAATGGCGATGGCATCCTTGGGGAGTGAGAGTGCGGCACAACGCGAGGCAGGATCCACGCGTAGCAATGCCTGGAACGAAGACGAGTCCATGGATATCTGTAGGTCTCATTAGATACTTGGTGTGTTTCAAATTGATTGGACCTACCAGTTGCGGGGCTCGTTCATAGGTATGGATCGAAACGGTAACAAGATCATGGACCGCGTCCGACCACTCCATTAGGGCGATCTAAGAACAGAAAAAATGAGTCGACTGGAAAAAATACTCGTTATTGGCCGCGACCTTTGCATCTTTTAAGGAAATGAGTAGGCGGTCAAGTTTGTCTTCAATAGACGCCATGATCTGGATGCCTTCTATTCCAGTAACGATTCCATGCAGCGAATGCTCTCGCACAAAATAAATTCGAGTGACAGTCGGGGCGCTTTTATGGCTCGCAGACTAAGTAGGGGTCAAGAAGACACATAAACGAGGATTCAATTCACGACTACTCGAATCACCTTGGAAATATTAACGAATCCCTCTCCTCCCATGTCCATCTCAACCTCCCCTTCTACGGCTTCCGTTCCCTTTCTAACCTGCTCTTCTGCGTGCGACGCGAACGGGGCCTGCTCTTCACATACTTCGAAGATGCGGAGAAGATTCGAACGTGCAACTACTAAATTGCATAGCGCCCGTCTGGAAGAAACTTGGCCGGTTGGAGGCCCAGCCAGGGTGGAGGGCGTTAATTTGAGGCTAGTGACAAACTCGACGCCATTGGGAGGCAAAATCTCTTGGTGTAAGGCATGCATAAGATGAGGCTCAGGATAGGCACTTCACCAAGGTGAATGAACGTCCACAAACTCAGACAAAAACGGTTTAGTCGATGACTCGATGTTGCTCGGAAGATTTTGTTTGGTCGTGATTGCGAGTGACTTGCTTATATAATTCAAGAAATAAGCCAGAAATACCATTATTTAATCATTTCTACAGCCAACCCAACCACAGTCATCGCCGCCAACGGAAACAAATTCCACCTCGCAAAAACCCTTGACTGATCTCAAGCCGTTCGCAACTGGAACGCCCCGTCGGGAACATCCTCTTCTTTTCTTTTCGCGAGGGCCAGTTTCTGTGCCTCGTCCAGCCTCGTCCTCGGCGATTTCTTCCTGTTTTTGCTTCAATATTGTCTTCCACAACAGTCCCGCGAGGCTGGCAGAGAAGGTGAAGCTGATTGCGCCGATGTTGTTTGCTACCGTGAGGGCAGTACCTGCGGCGCGTCGTATTGGCAACAGTGGATCGTCGCGCCAATGTTGGTCCCGGCGGTATTGCAGAGGATTACACCCAGGACACCGACTACCAGACGGCAGGGTATATCTGGTCATGCGAGGCACGGGCGAGCCAATGGCCGAAGACGGTGTCCGGCCCTGGTGAGCGAGGGCTTCGATGAGGATAAAGTGAGAAAATGCGAACGGGATCAGGGCGAACGGTAGCCGTGGGAGGGCGGTGAAGAAAGTGGGGAACCGGAGAGACAGCGAGCTGCGAGGATGGATGCTAGCCGGGGTTTCGATCTCTGGAAAAACTTCCGCTTTCGGAGGGGAACGCAAGTGTCTGCGACTCCGTCATCCGAGTCGAGGATGGGTCGATGGACAACGTGGGCTGCCCGGCGATCGTGCTTTGCACAGACATTGCGGTTTGCATATTGAATGTTATCGTCGGCAGGCGGATCTCCGTCGGATATGGGCGGATCTCGGCGGGGGGCCTTGAGATGAGTGCAATCCCAGACAAGGTCGAAGAAATTCGCGGCGGCAGAGGGCAGGCTGATTTTCCAGACATCCACTTTGTAGAAACAAACGGCCATGATGGCCAAACGCTCGAATCGCTCGCCTGACGTCCAGCTTTTCGATAGGCTTCATCTGTTTCGGAACATGTTTCTCGACTCGAAACTGGAGAGTTAGTGCAAAGTAGTAAACCATCTACAAACCAAGCTAATTAGAGCGTTGAATTAGAATCAGTCTGAACTACAATTTCCATATACAAACGGTGTAAAATTAGAATCGCGACTTCCGCGTAAATGTACCATCCTCATTCAACGACCGGCACAGCGACTCCACGGGGTATTTCCTCCATTGTTCGTCAACCCCCTCCACTCGCTCGAATTTGACCCACACCATGTCCCCCATCTGCTCCGTATTCGGCGACGTCTCGGCGTAATCGCCCTCACGATCTCTCTCTCCGACCTCATCCGGGCCTATGATTACAACCCGCTCTCGTGCCTTGACAATTGACGCGCCCACGTTGTTCCATGGGGGATTGAGAGTCGTTCGCACCGGAATCAACCACCGCGGCTCGATCTCACTCTTTTCCCAAACTCCCCCAGTCGCACCGACACCGGTGTATTCAGCGCGTGCGACAGCTCAATGAAACCCGACTGCCCAGCGGCCGCTACCTGCGCGCCGCTCACCCGCTTTCCCGCCGTTTTCAGCCAAACACGGACATCCACCCTTTTCCCTTGCAGCCTCGGGATGCACAACCATCGTCCCTCGTCTTCACCAATCCGTGTCACAGCCCGCGCTGCTGCCGCTGCTGCCGCCGCTGCAACCGCCGCTGTCGCCATCTCCCCTTGAGTCGGCCTCCACGCCTCCTCCATTGGGGTCGTTCCGCCCTCCCACTCTGGTGTCCGTCGGCCCTCCCACTCATCCTCGTCGTCGGTGAATCCAAGCTGTAGTGGTCCCGCCCACGGAGCCAGGTACGTCGCGCGTCTCAGTGGCATGCCCGTGCTGCCCAACGTTCAGCGCCGCAAACTAACAGCAGATGTATACTCACCACCGATGCCGGGCCTGCTCCTCCGGGACCTGCACTAGCGCGTTTGTCACCTCGATTCTCACCGTCAGCCCCATCGTCCGCACCCCCTCCGCGTCCAGCTTCCAGTGATTGTCCATCACCATTCCCATTCTCCCCTTCATAACATGCGGCTTTGATGATGTACACCGGTTTGCCTCGGAACCGTTCTCTCCCCTTCATCGCCTTTTTCTCTTGTTCCTCTCTCCGCTTGTCCGCTCCGCACAGCGCTTCTGCCCTTGATCCCCCCGCAGTCCCCGCTGGCAACGTCCACCCACCGACCCTTCCCTCCCCTGCTCGAACCCTACGTGATCTTCGAGAACGCACACCTGTTGCTCTTTTTAGCGTCCCAGTTTTCGGCAAACAACGTATCTCACCATCGCCTTCAACGTGACATCCTCCACCTCAGCAATGGACAACTCCCCTGCAGCCGCCCTCCCGACCGTCGCCGCTGCCATTACCCCTAGCTCAGCCACCGATATCTTCGATGCCTTTCCTCGCTTGATTTTCTTAGCCGGTGTCGAATTCGCTGATAAACTTTGCTTGATTTTCTGCAGCTCAGCGGTCAAAAGATCATCCGGCACTCGAGTTCGCCTCGACTGCGCCGCTGCACCCCGCGTAGCCGTGGACAAATCAGGCTGCGTAGAATCCGCGGATACACCCTGCTCATTTGTTCCATGAGCCATCTGCGCACGATGAGAGCCTCTCTTCATACCGTGTAAATGTCCAGTGCACCGGCCTCAGCGCGCCCAACAACGATCCCCCGCTTCCCCACAGAGGGCTCAGCGACGACTTGCACCAGGTCCCCTAGCATGAATTCCCTCCGCACCTCCGTCATCGTTACCTTTATCTCCCTCTCTCCCCCCTCCACCACCCACATCATAACTTCCGGGTCGTGCTCGCTCCTGTCAACCGCGTGCACCCGCCCGACGACGCCTGCAGAGAGGCCGCCCAACACGCGGACGCGGTCGAGTGCACGTAGCTCGTCAGACACGCTGAGCAAGTGCCGCCTGAGCGTCCACCGCGGTACCAAGGTGTCCTCCACCTCCTCCGGCGAGCCATTTTTGAGCGTCTCCAACAACCGCGGATGCCAAGTTCGCACCGCTTCCCCTCTCACCGACACTCTCACCCTTGCCTCGCCCTTCTGCTCGTCCTCCGCGAGCACAAACCCGCTTTTGTCATGGTGCGCCGAATCCGGCCATTTCACTACCGCTCTGCTGCTGACGCCGATGGCCAGACTGGGCCCAGCATGCACCGCGGACTTCAACCTTCCACGGCATCCCACAGTCCGAGTTCTTCCTGCAACGGCGGAGGTTCGGAAGAAAGCACTTTGTCCAGGCAACTCTCCGCCGACACTACCAGGCGTGCCAGCGTCCAGCTCTGCTCCTTCCGCGGCAAGAGCACCAGCACCGCGCGCCCCGATTCGACAAGCGCCAACTGCCCCACCTTAGCCTCTCCTTTCCCTTGTTTCAAGCGCCCCCACCGATAACGGCTCGTGAACTTGATGTTGGACTCGAAGCCGTCTGCGGCCCGGGGAGGGTTTAGTATCTGCGCCAGCCGCTGCTCGACACGCTCGACCACACTGAGTCCCGCCCCAGACGCCGCCACCCTTTCTGCGCGCGCCCGGCGTACGTACTCTTGCGCGCGCGCTGCCGACGTTTCGCCATCGTCGCCCCTATCTGGTGTCCCAAGTCGGCCCAGCTCCTCTCTCCGTATCGTCCAGGAAAGCTGGCAAGTTCGTCAATAATTATAGGTGACTGGTCCCCACACACCGAGATCGTGTTCGTCTTCTTCATCGCCGTCCTCCGATCCATCTCCCTCCTTCGCCTCAGTGTCCAAAAATCGGCTGGCATCGAAGGCGCGCCGAACTCGGCACCGTTTCCTTGGTCTCTCCTCGTTTACTTCTGGCCTCGTCTGCATTGCAGTCAGTAATTAGTGGTGTACAATACCGTAGAAATAATCTACCGTCTGTGAAATCTGCAATCGCGGCTCGCAAGTCTCAGTTTGGCGGGAACTGGCGGAGTCCACCGTCTTCACGCTATTCTGCACCGCGTTCTCGCTCTCGTTTGGCATGAGAGACCCTCGTCGTAGCATGTTACAGTCCATTCTGCTAGGTCAGCTGCTTATACTGCACAATAGTTGATACCTGAAAAGCGCACCTGGGAGGGTCTTAGGCATTGGGAAGCCCAAACAATGGCCAAAATCGGTGAAGTGGTGAGATTAACTGGAATACGCGCACGGCGTATCCTAATTGTAACTGGATATATCACGAGAAGAAGATTGGGGATAGGAGAAAGTTGAATTCGAAAGTTTGGTTCTATTTACGTTATGTGGCCACCACTGGCAAGTGGAGTCCGAATGAGCCGGACAGTGACTAGTGACTAACGGACCGACTGGACACGGACGCGGCCAGAGTGTACACGGGCACTTAGCGCTTCTGTGTAGAAGCCTTCAGCGGACCAGGCATAACGACTGCCAGTGGCGCCTAATCCTAATTTGAGAGGGGTCTGGCGCCACCCCAATGTCTATCACTGCACTTCTGCGTTTCCCCACAATCTAGTGCTCACTGGATAATACTCGTCTAGGCCTTCTTTCACCATTCATCAAACCATTCACGAAGATTTATATGGCCTCGCTTCGTCGTCGGGTTGAAGGGAGGAGAGAAGCGCCGCGACGCCCAGCGCCTTCTCACAGACACGCAGGCCCGAGTGCGCCTTGGTACCGTGCAATTTTTGTTTTCATTCTCAAAGAGTACTCATTGTTTGCGCAGGCCGTGGATCAACCTTCATGACGGTAAGTTAGGATCTTGGGATGTTTTCTGTTCTTGAGGTCGTCAGAAATTGATCCCCCGATCAGAAATTGATCCTCTGCAATTGGCGTCCCCCGCTCAGCCAGTGCCCGAACCTTGTGACCATACATCTTGCGATGGCTGCTGGCAGGGCTATCCTCAATCCCGGTTCCCCAACTGGACGCCATCCCAAGTTCGCCGAAGCCGCATTCACAAGGCTATCACAGACTACACCAACGCTGAACCATCCATCATACACTATGTCGACGTGGACTCAAATGGCTTTTTCACGGACTCTGGTAAACTTGTAACCGACGACACGACTAAGGAAGAACTCTGGAATACCTTGATAAACGAGGGCTCACAGCGACCCGGAAACATCCGCGTCCGTGCACTGTTCATTGAACATTTAACGGGGCCCGTTTTAATGATGCTGGGGGCAACGTACATCTATTCCTCCCCCCTCTCCCTTACTTACCGTTGAATATAATTCCAGATACAACATAGAACCTTTCTTTTTCTCGTCCTCCCTGGGCTGGATACCTTCGCGATACCAGGAAGAAGTTCGACCAAAACAGGGCGACCGTAAGGATCACGGAGCCCTCTTTTTTTGTGTTGATTTTTTTCCCGACAGACATTACTATTACATTGACTTTCCTCCGGACACTCGACCACCCTAGGGCGTCGTCCCTGCATACATTTCTCAGCGACTCAGCCTCCAGCACCATGACATCTCACTATGATCTGCAGGGTATGTTCCAGTCCTCCGTTCGCACTCTTTGTTAACATGGCACAAAGCGGACCAAGTGATTGATACCCAGGCTCCTCTGTTCCTTTATTCGAGCAAGCTTGCATGCTTTCTCTGTCCCACCAATATTATTAACCAGGTCCGCAGGCGATCACTATCTCATCCTCGACCTTCTCGCTGTCCATCTCATCCGGGGCGTGGATGGAAATACCATAATATCGTATCACAACACCGACACCGACACAACGTCGGCTAAGTACCTCCACGAACGAATTCGTTTCGCCGGTACGATGCCGGCACTCATTTTCCGGTATTGATTATTAATCTCGTTTTAGGCCAAAGCGTTTACTGGCAAGGTATTTTTCAAAAGTCGCCTGATCCGACCTTTATACTCTTGACTTTCCTCTGGCACGCGTAAGTTGCCGGCTCTTCCACTTGATAACAATATATTAACTCTTCCGCAGGTTGTACGCATGGGACGAAAGTTTAGAGCTCCTCTACTCCCATATTTGTTACATAGTAAGGCTCTTCCTCCCAATGCGACCGACCGCCCTCCTCATCTCCGGCAGGAAGCACAAGTCATCAACACCTCCGACCTGCTCCTCACCCGCGAGCTGCATATCATACGTGCCCATCACTTGCATTACTCTGCCCTGCTAGAAGACTTCCGCAAGGCAGTCGCCTTCGTCCGCGATACATCGAACCCGGCGATGGATGCACTGCCTGAGGAGGAGCGCACATTCAGTCGGGGGCTGCTGGAACGGGAGTGCAAGAACCTGCTTAGCGAGATCAGCCGGCTCGAGCTGGGGCGGAGTATGCAGGACAAGCGGCTGAAGAACGTCATGAACTTGGTTTGTCGTCGCGCCACCTTGGTTCGCTAAAATTAGTGATAACTGTGTTTCTAGGTTTTTAGTTCGGTAAATATTGAAGATAGTAAGCGGATGCAGCAGTTGACGGAAGCGGCTGTACGGGATAGTGCCGGTGCGTCCTGTCCGCGTTGTACTCTCTTGACGTTAATGCCCCCCTTGTTTCTAGCCGTAAGTCTTCCTTGATCTGCGCATTCATTCCACCTATTGATCTTGTCCCAGATGAAGCAAATCGCCTATCTCTCGATGGTTTTTTTGCCTGCATCCTTTGTGGCGGTAAATCTTCTCCGTTTTTGCTTGCATTCTTTTTTATCTCATTGATCCAGGCCATCTTCGGTATGAACATCAGGGAGCTCTCCAGTGACACCCTCGGCTCTTTGCCGCATTATTTCGCTACCGCCCTCCCGCTTACCATGGTTACCGTCTGGGTTGTGATGACGTCGGTTTTTGGGCCTAGCAGGTGGCTTTTTTGGCTAACTTAGACCATTTTTAGGTTCCAAAGCAAACATCTACTGGGGCAAGATACGACTGTGTGGATGCAACTGTTCTGGCCCGTGTCGATTGTGCGGCAAATGATTCAAAGGCGTAGGGACGCAGCGGCGCGGTATGATCTCGACGCGCCAGATTGGAAGGACCGGAAGGAGGAACACAGGTAGTTAGTACTCGGTGTTAATATTAGATGCACCTGCATGGGCGCTTTTTGTCAATCCAGTACAAACCTTTTCGACCTACAGCCCCTATTCTGAATCACTTGACGGCGCCGCCGGACCTGCGTGATCCGCTGACAAGCAGCACCACACACGCATGGCCACGGACCTCCACGACGAAATCAACCTCCGACGACTTGTGCGGCGACTGGAGAAGTCTGCGTCCGATTCCCAATGGACAACCGCGTCCGATGATACCTGGATCAAAGTGCAAGGCACTCTCCAGGTAATGACAGGCCACGTCTTTCATTAAATGAACTGCAGCTCAAGACAGACTGGTTAGAAAGTCAAGTACGCGCGAAAGCTGCTTGGAAACGTGGAGCTGGAGGATGTGGATCCAACTCCGTTCGTCCAAGACTTATTTGGATCTAGCAGTGAAGTAAACTTTTCGGTAGGAAGAGCATGCAACGATACAACGATTTTCGGACGAAACTCGACCGCATTGACGCGTTTATGAAGGAGCTTGACAAGGTGCGTTCGTTTTACCCCAAACGTTGAAGCGCATCCTGACTTCTGGATTGTGTGCCAGAGAACGGCGCCAAAACAAACAAGACCTGCGCCTCTCCTTCCACACATCCCCACACCTCCTGATGAACCCGAACCCGCCCCTGCGCAGCAGCGCGCTTCTCCGCCCGAGGCTATCTCTGTGTCAGGCGACGAGGACTCTACGTCGGCGGCCCTCGTGACGGATAACTTACTCTTCTCCGCCGGAGACGGCGCACGCTCGTCTTTCTCCTCCAGCGTCTCACCACCACTGACGACGCTGCTGCCTGCTTCATTTCCCTCTGCAACGAAGTCCACCACGACTGCCCTTGAGCCGCGGATGCAAGGCTCGACTGCGAGTCAACGGGAGATGGGTGAGCAGCTAAGTCTGATGGCGACGCAATTGAAGCGGAATGCGTTGTATTTCTCCGACTTGATGGAGAAGGATCAGAGGGTCATCGAGGAGACGGAGGTCAAGCTTGATGGTAACTTTGGGTACATGCAGAAGACGCAGACGCGGATGAAAGGCCTCAGGGAGAAGACTGGGTCCTCAACATGCATGCGCATGCTGATCATCTTGGTTGTGACATTCTTGTTCATGTTCATGGTCTCACTCATTCGCTTCTCGGGGCGATAGTTTTGTCAAATATAATGGATTTTGACGTGCTTGAACTACCAGAGTGCGTTTGCAATATGGACCACGTCTATCATCTCGTGCAGGTCATGAACACGAACAACCAAGGCGCCCTGCTGAACAGCACAGGCGACTGCTGCAGCGGTCGCCCATCCCCTCTCTTTGGGCTCTGTTTTCCTGCCCGTCCCTTGCTCCAGTATAACCCCGAGGAAGGATTTTCTCGAGGCCCCGATGAGCTGCGGATATCCCGCCAAGGGGTTCCGTTGTGTTTTACCTGTAAAGATGAAACCGTCAATGAACGGCATTCCACAAAATCATTTGGGAAACTTACTGCTCCCAACAGACACGTCGGCCGTGATCGCAGCAGCGTCCCGGAGAACCTCCAAATTCCCACCCAAAGTCTTACTGAATCCAACTCCGGGATCGACAATGACGAGCCACCGCCGCACTCCGCCTCTGCCCTTGACGATCAAATCGACTTTCCTTCCTAGCTCAATTCGGACACCTTCCGAAACCGTCTCACCGGGGCCGGCATACCCATACGCATTGTAGTCCTTGTTGCTCCCCGCGTCGCCTCTCGAATGCATCAAAACGACGGGGACGGCAAACTCCCGTGCCACCTTCTTCATCGCGGACATGCACTTTAAAGCACCCCCAGCGGCATCTCCCGTCTCTTCGAAGGGGTACGACCCTCGCCCGGTAAAGGCATACACGTCGTTGATGCAATTCGCGCCAGCGGAAATCGCGGCCCGCGCAACGTCGGGACGGAAAGTGTCTATACTGATCGAGAGCTGTGGGTGTGCAGCATGAATCGCCGCGATGGTGGGCTCAACCCGAGAGATCTCTTCTTCGGGGGTGATGAATGCAGCTCCGGGCCGTGTGGAGTACCCTCCTACATCAAGGATACCGGCTCCCGCGGCAACGGCGCTCTGAGCATATTCGAGCGCCTTTGGGAGCGTGTTGTGGGTCGCACCATCGGAGAAAGAGTCTGGGGTCGCGTTTAGCGTTGCCATTACGCGGGTTTCGCGGGGAGCCCAGGGGGCAGTTCTGCTTGCGTGTGCGGGCTGATGAACCGAGGGGTAGATCCAGTGGGTTAGGGTCGGCGGGACAACGTCAACAGAGGTGTGCGGGAACACATAGTTGGTTGGAAGTGGACATTGCGGGAACGGGATTACTTTGTACATCGAACCAGTCTTCGCCGGCGTTTCGACGGCAGCCAGTAACGCGGAAACACTTTGGTGTAGCACAGGATGGATAAAGTCGGGGATCATGCTGTCGTTGCAGTGCATTAGAATATGTGGTAAAACGCATAGATGCGACTGCTCACTCGTTGAGTGGCTTGAGCACAAACTCCCGTTCCGCCAATCTCGGATGGGGAACGACCAATTCACCCTCCAGATCGTCGAGTTCTGTCTGGAGGCTTTCTCGCGTGTCTATCACTGCGCCGGCGTAGAATATAATATCAAGGTCGACCGCGCGGGGGCCATTGCGGACGGAAGGGACGCGTCCGACTGTAATCTCGATTGCTTTCAAAAGCTTCAGCAGTTCCAACGGCATCAAGTTGGTTTCAATCTGACAGAAGTTAAAACTGGATGTCGATATTTTCCTGACTCACCACGCAAGCACAGTTAATGAATGAAGGCTGGTCCGTAACATACATCGGCGTACTCTCGTACATGAAGCTGGTGTCGACCACATGAACCGTATCTTCACTGATGCCCAATACGACCGGAGGAGCTTCCAGGAGACGAAGTGCGAGCTCGATGTTGAAGAATCGATCGCCCAGATTTGAGCCAAGGGCCAATGCGACTGTACGAGTGACCCGATCCTACAACGGTCATGTGAGAAGACAGAAGACTAGTAACAGTAATCATACCGCATGTGTGGGCTCCGACTGCAATTGTCGAGTGAATGAAGCAGGATAATCAGAGTACGTCCGGCGTATTTGTATTTCTGAAGAGCTTGCAAAAACGATGGCCGAGGGCTTCGCCGCTCCGACTGACACAAAGGGAGTCCTTAAGAAGGGATCTGGGTTGGCATTCCAGAGGTAATTGAGCGTCTCCTCCGCGATGTAAGAAGCGAGAGCCTCGAGCGTCTGATAGGAAGATTTTCCTATTTTCTTGTGCAAAGAAATTGAGATGAAAGGGAAGTAAAGCGACGGAGTAATTCTACCTCATGCAGTGTCCGCGCCAGGGACCTAAAATCCACCCAATTATGGCGTTGGACGCCGGATTCGGAACGCTCGATGGAAACGTTTACTCGAACAATTTGGCGTTCTTCGCGCTCGCATGGATTGATTCCAATGATCGTCGAGCATTCAAGGTTCTCGCAAAAATGTTTCACGTAGTCTGCAGCCCAAGAATTCCCAGGAAGCGAAGTAGCTCTGGATTCCACGCCGACTGCCTTGCAATTCAGAGGTGCTCTCGTCTGGGTAATTTTCAAGTGAGCCTCGCTGACGAGAGGCGCGTCCGTACTTGACCGCAAAAGCAATATATCGAAAATCCGCGCAGAGAGGGCTTCCAGAGTCTCCAATGGAGCAATTTTGTCATTTAAAGAGTCCCGTAAGCTGGAACAGAGCAGAGAATAGTTGATAGAGTGCGAGAGATCGTCAGAAGATGCTGTTGAAGAAATACCGTGGGGAATCGAGAGGGAAATTAGCACTGGTTGGAGAGTAGCTTTCCCCAAGGCTTTGGGCCATACCGCGCCTGATAGAAGAGGAACGGTGAGGACGAGATGATTGATGCAAATTGTGTCGCGTTGCGGGAGAGACAACATGGAGTCAGACTAGACTCGAGCCAGTAGTTATTCGCGATATTGATGACAGTCGATCAATAGGCCAGCTGAATAACAGTGATCAAACGACTGTCTTTGAGATCTCACGCCCTTGGGACTGGTTCGAGTCTAGAGTCAGACGCCTTTGGCGTTGAATCCAAACAGGGCCATCGCTTTTCTCCTTTCCTTTTCTTTTTCATTTCTTCATTTCTTTCATTTTTTCCTTGTCCTTTTCCTTTTCCCGTCAGCAGTACATTGCTATTTCTAGCGTCCATTTTTCCTTTACAAAACTTACAGTCCTACAATGGCGTCGCTCGAAGGGGTTGTCTCAACAAAACCTTCGATAACGGCCTTCACCAAGTCGATATCAGGCCGCGGTACCTCGATCACATTTCTCTTCTTGTCCAGCAAGCCCACAAATTCCGCGGGAAGAACGTCTTGCTCGAAGTTAAATTGAGCGTGGCCACGCAACGCCTGAGTTACAGCCTCTGAGAATTTGGCAGGGTGGGCCGTCGATAGCATTATTTGATACGTTGCGGATGGTCTAGAATTCTTTTTTCAAGATGGCGTCAAGTTCAAAATCACAAAGAACGCACTCGCTGGAGGCGATTATTTTCCCCGCGGCCAATCCGACTGCAGTATGAGGGTCGACTATATAAGATGGGTTTCCTTCGAAGTGGGCCTGGATTGTCTGGAGAGTCTGAGGCAGAATTAATGTCAGTACTGCGAACTAAATAGTAGCAGTGTGTGCACCTGCTCGTCTGAAATTCGTTCTGCAACGAAATCCCGGCGTGCTGACTCAATGACATCGGCTGGAATCGCAACTTGACCGTCGCTTTTCATCTTGGTCATCCAGCCAGCCAGGGTTTGGCAAGCCGCGTCCTGCGGACTGGTTTTGGCACTACTAGTATTCTCGTACGCGAGATACCAAAGTAAGCGCTCGAAATTGCTTGAGACGAGGATGTCCATTGCCGGAGACAGCGTTTCTTTGACGCCGCTCGAAGATGTACCCTGTTTGCCGTCGGTGGTAGGCTGGTCAAGCCCCGAGTCGACCTTCTCATACTTGCCGGTATTCCAAAATCTGGCCAAAATATCGTTCGCGTTGGTTGCGACGACCAATTTACCCATGGGGAGGCCCATTCGTTTGGCGTAGTATCCGGCCAAAATATCCCCGAAGTTCCCGGTGGGAACCACGTACTGAATCTCGGCATCGACGCCGAGAGGCAGCTGAGCTTGGATGTGGAAATATGAAAGGAAATAATAAACGGTCTGTGCAAGGATGCGTGCCCAGTTTATGGAGTTGATAGCGCCGAGGCGATGAGTTGCATTGAACTCTACGTCGCCAAAAAGGGATTTTACGATATCCTGCCGAGTGTTCTCATCAGCGAAGAAGATCGTAGCAGACACTGTGCTCACTTGGCAATCGTCGAATGTCCCTCCGACAGCGATATTATGCACGTTCGAGTCAGTGACCGTTGTCATTTGTGCTTCCTGGATGGGCGAAACGCGGCCTTTTGGATGAAGAATGAATATCGAAATATTGGCTTTGTTTCGTAGACCATAAATCGCAGCACTAGACAGCAGGTAAAAACCGGAATATTGTCTTGGACTACTTGTACGCACCTGCCAGTATCTCCGCTCGTAGCACCAACGACCGTCAACTTCTCTTGTTTTTCTCCAGGGGCCTTGCGTTCATTCCGGCGAAGGAGGAAAAACTCGAACAGATTTCCCAGTAATTGTAAGGCGACATCCTTGAACGCAAACGTAGGTCCGTGGAAAAGCTCAAGAACATATCTCTTGTCGTCTAGCTTTTTGAGAGGCGTGATTTCAGGATGCCGAAATGTCTGGTATGATTTTTGCACCAGCGTGCGGAGCTCTGCCTCAGATATCTCTTCCGCAGAGATATACAAAGATAGGATGGCAACAGAGAGATCTATGAATGAGTAGGACACCCATTTGGTCTTCCAATCCGCGGGCAGAGACGGAATGGCCTCCGGGATGTACAGGCCGCCATTGGGTGCTAAACCAGTGAGGACTGTCTGTCAAAAGTCGGTTGACTTGGAGCAATGAGCAGAAGATGTATTGACCTCTTCAAAGGAGAGTTTGTGGCTTCCGCCTCGAGTCGAAAAGTACTTCATTGGCAGTGGTCGCAAAGCAGATTCAAGATGACGTTCTCTGGGTGACTCACAGCTTGCATTTGTTTGTTAAATAGGGGCTTCGAATGTAAGTTAGTACTGAAGCCAGTACAGCAGCCAGAATACGAGAGGATAAGGATACAGTCGGTGGAGGTACATATTAATGCCCAGGGTAGGAAGATCCGCCAGCGGGTAAATTCACCAACGTGTTTTCAACTTGCAAATTGCTGCAGGTCGATCACCTCCACAAAGTTGTCTAAACAGTTGGCTAACGCTGAATAAATCGTGTGGCCGCCTTGTAAATACGTCGATATGCAAGGCGGAGGTTCCTGAAACTATTCAGCTATTATTTTTCAACATCAGGTTGAATTCCCGACGCACCCGATTATTTTGAACCCAGTTGAGAACGTCCAAACTGTCGCCTTGCAATCTCAGCCATATAGCAGTGACTAGACTGAGGATTGGCTCTAGCAATAATATTTGATTTGGGACGAGATCTGAGGTCGCAATTCGAGCTTTGGACAACACATCCGATTTTCTGTGCGAGATTTGGGTGGTGTACTGCGCGTGCGCGACCTCACTCTGGGTTCCTAACATGGAATTAGCACTAAAACCTCTGAGCGTTTTGTTCTCTGAACCTACCGTTGAGATCTTGGAACAGGTTTGACATTTCAGAGAGATCACTATTATCTAGAGTCTTCGGAACATTGGAGTTTAAATAATCATCTCGCAGTGTCTGAACACTAACCAAGGGATACCGGGACAGTTTAGCCTTCGCGGACTGTCTTCCAGCAGTCGCAACCAGCCTGAAGGCTGTAAAGGCCACGTATGTCACATCAGGACACGAGAGTTTGAAACTCTGTTCACATGAGATGCGACCTCAGAAATCAACGCCTCAAGACTTACCGCAGAATATAAACTAAAGCGGCGATCATCATTATCTTTCAGTTTAATGAGCGGCGATACGCACTTCTGAACATTGTTTTGCAACATCAAAATCTTTTGCGCAAGATCTTGAAGTTCCCGCTGGCCAGACGAAGCTCTTTGACTGGTAGCTCGCGCAATTTCTGTGTGGAATTTGCTTGTCATAGCGTTGAGAGCCGTAGCCTTTTGCACGAGTTGGAAAGTGAGAGCGGCTTGTTCGGCAGAAATCTGCTGTGTACGTTACGATCTCCCTGATGAAATCCTAGTAGAGGGATCCTTACGGTCATGAAGGATTGTAAAACATGGTGTTTTTCGCGATATGCCCGCGAGGACTGGCCAGATGAGGGACGAACAGAAAGAGGTAAAATGACGCTGCAAAACACTGAAGAATGGGAAGTTGAGTTTGAGTCATGACGGTAAAATTTTAACCAGTGCACTTTTTATTCTTGCCGAGCAAGTTGAGGCATTCGTACGAAGGAGCGGAACAAGTTCCATGTAGCCCTGCGTATACAGTTACCCAGCTTGTCGCGGAAAACAGAAAGCAGTGATCCTTTACCCTGCGTGTTAAGTCCCATCTGGCGTTGATTCAATATGTAGCAACACCATGCAACGGTCGAACGGGAACTCACTGAGGTTTAATGGGAGGCATAACAGCTTGGATATCCACGCTATGCAGCTGAGTTGCAATGGAGTCGAACCCTTGTTTTAATTGAACCGTGGACTGAGCCAAATTTTTGCACGCGTCTTTGAGGTCCGTTTCAAGGTCACCGAAGCTGCGGACGACGTCTATGTAAGAAAGAGGCTTGCGTTTGAGCCTGTGAGTCGAGGACATGGAAAGAGGAGGATGATGATTCTAAACTGATTCCAGGCTTGAATTTATACGTTCGGCCCTCGGTATTCCGTATACGACCTGTGGATGATATGGTGGTCCAAACCGAGTCCGGGAAATTTGGACGGCGGTTTTCCTCCAAACTTTCGCAAGAGGGGAACGGAGGAAAATCTCGGGGAAGTTATCAGGGCGTTCCCATCCACTCCTTCCTTGTCGCTGTCACAGGGGTGGTGTTGTTCCGCAATTTGACTTGGATATATATGGGGCCCGGCTTCGGAGGCCGGGATCGACTTTTTTGAGACGTCGAACTCCAAATCGTCGTGAGCTCTGATATTGCAAGCAGTTAGTAGAAGCAGTTGCCGACCACTCAAAAGATCCATACCATAGAAGCTCACGACGAGAATCATGATCAACATGGCTAAGGACTGTCAAGAAATTGAGTCACCATAATGACTCACTTGGACCTTAATGCTGTACTGTGTACGACCCGGCAAACCTTTGGAGGCCGCCGCAAACCGCGCAGTTTTGCCATGGCGTTCACGGCGACTCCTATGGACGTACATGTCGGCGACCGACGCCGTGTAATCGGTTCCCAACGGGGTAGGTAACAAATTGTACGGGCGAAACTCGGAATCGTTTAGCGGTGCTACAGTGGTGTGGCGACCGGTCAAGATGTTTTACCTTGCTAAAGCTACACTAATTTCGATGACGAGAAATCGACGAACCTGAAAATCTATAAGTGGAAGTGGGTTGAGGACAAATGCCGCACCATGCCATCCTCCCCGAGGTCCCCTGGCCTGTATCACTTTTCATATACCCTTTTTCAAGAGAGCGGCGACACCGGCAATCCCGCCAGCCAAACTATTCGTGGTACCGTCCACAAACGCGTCGAATTCGGTCCGGACGCGATTCATATCCTCGTCCAAGTCTTCGGTCTTTCGATCGACATACACGGTCTTCATGCCACTGTCATAATTATCAGCGATAAGAGAAGACTGTCACCTATGCAATGCATTTAATGACGCAAACTAACATTTTCGCTGCAGCTCGGAGGTCGTATGCATGGGCCGCAACCATAATGCAATCAGAAGGGTTCAGATCAAGCAGCTCTACAGCTTTGAGATACATTCGAGGATCTGGCTGCGGACGTTGGTCAGTAGATCCACTGGAGATCACGGACTAAGATGGGAAAGAACTGACCTTGGTCAGATTAAGCAACTGCGAGGAGAAAAGGCTGTGGAAGGGAAGACCGGTTGACTTTACGATGTCCATTTGTAGTCGGGTAGTGCCGTTCGCTAAAGCCACGCTACACAGGTTGGTTTCATTCGGATGAGTGCGTGATGATGCATAGTTCAAGCGGGCGTACACAAAGTAGTCTTGCTTCAATAGGTTGATGCCACGGATGGAATCGGGCCAGGCTAGATTCATTTGAGGTAGAGTTACGCCAAATTCTCCTTTGCAGCTCACCAGTCTGGTTGTGCCAGCTGTTCACGAGGATTTGCCTAACATCTTCGCCCCAGATCGCGAAACTAATGCCTGCCTCGTCTAGCAGTGCATCCAACACTCTTCTGTGCGTGATATCGATGTCCTCCGTGGGGTCACCTTGTTCGAATCTACGGTGGATCTCTTGAAAAAAGACAGAGCGCCACGCAGCAGCAAGCGAGGGCAGATCGACGTTTGTCGCAGGTTGCTGTTCCAAACTCGCGACGATCGACGACTTCCAGTCTGTGCACGTTCCCATTAAATCGAAACACACAGCCCCCTTGGTTCCTTGTTTATGCGAGGCAACTGCTTCCATGGCAGGCAATTGAATGACTGCTTGAAGGCAGGGATGCGCAGTTGAACAAAGTTGAACGTAGTAGGACGAAAGCAAGAAGCAGTGCTGTCACATGTGATTCTAATGATTTACTCTTGGAAGTTGGCAACGATGCAACGATGAATAGAAATTGGGCCCTACCTTACTAAATCAAAGGGTCCCATCCCAAATTGTACTCGAATGCGAAATCCAAAACCCGAAATGTGCTGCGGTCTGCGACTATAATAAAGACCCAGGCCGATTAACCGAACGCAAATCATACCACTCGGGATTATGCAACTCAGTCGGAACCAGGAAGCTCCGACTCCGTCGGAACACCACCTTGCTTTCAGCGGCTCTAGCCTCCGGAATTGACTGCTTTGCCAGCTCTACTGCGTGAGGCCAGTGACTCTTTGAAGAGTTTTCATCAAGGGTGAGCCTGGAAGGCAATTAGAAGGTTGAGTTTTGAATTTGCGTTGAAATAGTGTTGGATTTGAGTTTAGTTAAAGTAGAGGCTAGCAGAGGTAAATCTTGAGTACAAGGAGGTCCAGACAAGATCTAGAATTCAATGCTGGGAGGTTTAGGATCACCGGGTTGCATGAAACTGGTGCCATTATGAAGTTGGTGAGACCTTGACAAGCAAGGTGATACATATTCAATTTTCAAGACGAGATCAACATTCAATACGACTGATAACATACCGAGCTCCACGTTTCCGTACTTACCATCGCTACTGGCCGTGCTCCTCCAGGACCCAATACATACGCAGTGAACGAACTTCGATCTAAGTAAATATAAGAACAAGAATAGTCACATCGTCTCCAATCCCCAGCGGTATCACACTGTCCAGTAAATGCGCTGCAAGATTCCCGACGCCATCTCTGATCCCAAGTCGCACCGTTTGGGCAACCACCTCGTTCGTTACCAAGTCGAAGAGTCCATCGGAGCCACACACGATGACGCTGTCGCGGGAGAGCCGCATAACACCCACATTCGGGGTGGCGACGAGGTATGGAGGTGTGCGATAGCCGTAGAAGTAAGATTCGTACTGCACATTCAGGGGGACCTTGCCGCCGTTCCGGTCGATTGAGGAGAGGGCGTCGACATATTTCTTGTGTTGCCAATTGTTAACTCCTCAGGGGAGCTTGTAGTAGCCGTCGCCGAATCCTGCAAAAGTTAGTTAGTCGAAAGGAAGAACCGAATGAAACTAGGAACCTCGGGTGCTCATAAGTTTCCCGAAGAGCCGCCAGCAGTTCTTCGTCGGGATGCTCGCGTTTCAGTCGTTCTTGTTCCGATTGAGATTTTGCATTCAAGTCGGCAGTTTGCTGCAGCGGCTCTGTATCCTCCGAATCTTGACTGTGAAAGACGAGGGAACGGCAGTAGCCGGCGTTGGCATAATTCACCTGCATTCCTGGTATGTCTATATCCAGAATGAGCGCCGTACATCCAATCATGGGACCGTGGACGAAATCGGAAAGGGGGGTGGTCGATTTTGAAAGCATCTAGCATGGATTTATCTGTTGCTTCAAAGACGCGCGTGTG
Source organism: Mycena alexandri (assembly GCA_029233265.1). NCBI lineage: Eukaryota > Fungi > Basidiomycota > Agaricomycetes > Agaricales > Mycenaceae > Mycena > Mycena alexandri. The sequence goes on along the minus strand of JARJCM010000080.1, from coordinate 288,600 downwards.
CTCCTCGGGAGAGCATTCGAGCAGCGCTGGCGGAAGAATATTGCTGATATGTTCCGCAGTGGCTGCACCGCCATGGCCTAGCGGATTGAGTGAGTCATGACGCAAAGAGAGTCAAAGATTTGAGGGCACCATCGTATATATATCCCAAGAACTAACCGGACGCCGTCGGGGAGAGCGTAACCGAGAACCGGTCTTCGATGGATCGGTCTGTCGGTTGATACTGAACAGAAGCAATTTGGACACCGGCAAAGGTTTGAATCGCCTCGTGAATCTTTCCGGAGTTCATGATCTCTGTAGGCCCAGGTTTGGGTAGACGAATCGGAAATTTCACGGTCGGGTATAGTTTGGTTGTGGTGTTAGGAAGAGAAAGGTTTCCCATCAAAGTATAAACAAACATCAGTATCCCACGGTTGAACAATTAATTATCCAACAATTATCCCATCGCTTTACATCTCGACATGCACCTCGCAGAGCCCTTGGCCGCAACTCTGAGATGCAAACTTGCGCCTGGAAATCCTGCAACTATTGACATAACTTGAGTCCAGTCTTTCAACGTAAGATACAATTTTTGGGATTGTCAGGAAGAGCCCTCCAAGCGTCGCGGAGGTCCACATGGTCCACGTCTACTTCTGTACATGAAGCTCCCCTGAGTCACGGTCTAGCCTAAATTAGAGTTCGAGCTTCGTGGAAGTGCTAATGAAATTATGAAAGAACATAACTTCTCTTGCCGAATTACAGTACACACCCTATTCTTCACTGTACGGCCTCGCCATTCAAAAGTCAAAACTGGATCACCTTGCTAAGCCAGGTCTCTCCAACCTCATAATTGCACCTTTTGAACGACCCGCTGATCCTACATCTCCCGAAGGTCTAGACTTCAATTTTACAAACAAATATTATGTCCATTGTAACCTTACCTAAATTAACTGCTATTTCTCCCAAATTCCAATACGCTCGCGCAGCGGAGTGGGCAAAGCACTAAGTTGTATGAAAGATTTTGTGCCTCGCAAGCACAGTCTCTTCCGACTGCGTCGGAGCTTCCTAGTCCAATAATCCAGGGATAAAACATATTTAAATAGGGTTCACAGAATGGTAGATCCATGCCAAACGCCATGAGCGCCAAAAGCACGGCGTAAATAGGCGCTCTCAGCAGTATAAATTCATCTTTCAATTACAAGCCTCTCACGAGTCTTTTATTTCCCGTCTCCTCTTCCCGATCTCGCAATGCTCTCTTCACCACCGTCATTCTTTTAACCCTCATTACTGCTGCCCTCGCCGCACCAGTGCACCTTAGCACATCCTCGAGATAATACTGATCACCGATCAACATCAGAATGGGCTCGTCAACGCCAAGGCACCGGCAATAGACACGCTCCTCCCTCGGACCGCCGGTGCCATCGGCCTCGGCGTCGTCTGCACAGGTGTCAACTTCACCGGCAGCTGCGTCGAGTTCGTCTCCGCACCATTCGACGCGGCGCATTCGCCCGGCGGCTGTGCGGCCTCTGGGGCGCCGTTCGTCGAGAGCGTCTCCAGTGCGCGCGGCGTGATCGATGGGTATACATGTTTCCTCTTCTCGTGCGTCCCTTTCAGTTTAAATTTTCACTGGTGTGAGCTCCAAGCTGATAATTGCATACATAGGGAGGCGAACTGCCAGGGGACGCGCTTCGTCATCAGCGGACAGATCCCGAACGTTGGCTCGTTCAACGACAAGGCGGTTTCTTGGCAGTGCGCTGACATCCGTCTAGGCCGTCGAAAGCGTGTAGGGTACAGAGTGAATGCAAATACGGTGTGGCAGTAACCAGCTGAAGGAATTTACGTGCTGCAGGTGTTTGGCGGCTGCAGCGCGAAGCGAGGCAAGAGCAAGGGTGATATGAGCTGATAGAGCGTCAGAGAGACCGTCCGCCGTCCGGGAGGAACCAGAGCTTCCCGCTCTCGCAGCTGATTCCCAACAAGTATTTAGCAGTTGACAGATGACTCTGAGCGTCGTAAGAGAAGGCCAGTGTCCATATTGAGCGAAACCGGGTTCATGGTTCAAGCTCAAGAGTCTAGACGATCATTATGCCAAAACAGACGACACCGCCACCTCACTTCTTTTGTCATGCGTCCACACCTCTATCTCGAGAAATTGAGGGCCTTTGAGGACGCCGCCCGGGCTGTTGCATGCGATACCTCGGGGATCGCCTAGTTTTCCTTCCTGATTCAACTGCTTCGACTGCCAGTGACCACCACAGGCTCAGGCTGGCAGTTCTCGTCAAGTGACCAGCTTAACGGAACGTTAGGCCTAACTCTGCCTAACTTAGGACTTATGCAGCCTGAATCAAAACTCGTGTTCAAGAGGATGTCGCTTAGGAGTCCGGTCCACAACAACGACTATGGCCAGTCATACAGCTGTTATCGTCTGGGATATCGTGGTCACCTTGGGTCTTGGACGGGATTGAAAATTCTGACTGGGCTCGACCAAGGCTTCTCTGTGCCTGTGAAGGCTCACCTCCACTACGTATACATTCACGCACCTCCGCCACCACCAATGTCCTTGGAATGGTTAATTGTCACGGTTTCTCTGTGGCGGCCCGCTTTGAATTCCTCTGTGCTATATACGGAGAGGTTCACAAAATTATGGTTCCGCGCCAAAGCTCAAGGGTTCCTCGACCAGTCCAAACAGAATCCAACCATCGCGTCCCAAGAAAAAGGTGTTTCTCCCTGAATCCCGAGCACTAAGTTCTGGCAACCTCACCGTCGATCCTCTGCCGGCAAGATTTTCTGTTCTCGGCGAGGGCCGGGATACGACGGGGAATCTGGCGAAATAATGGCTTGTTCCGCAAACGAGGTTGTCTCACCCTGCCGTATATTACTTTATATATATCGCGTTCATGTACCGCCATTACGATCTAATGAGTTTCGGCTCCAGTTCTGCGCGTGAAGCCACCACAGAAAAGCTACACGGAATAAAACGCGCGAAAAGTGATGGGAAACAAGGGCGGTATTTACGCTTGTTATTATCTCCTTTCTGGTGCGCGATGAGCACGACTCCCGCTCCCCGCCGTTCCTTGCGCGAGAAGAAGGCTCTGCCTACCCAATCCCCAGGTAATTCATTATGATCGTGTTTTTGTCGCCTTTCGCGCTCATTTTGCGCCAGATGACGCGCCACCGAAGGGAAAGCGCAAACGCGCAGATTCCGGCAGTGAAGACGACGACGAGGACCCAAAGCCGAAGCGCAAGACAAAACAGTCCCCCGTGGCGAAGAAACCGCGAAAGACGCGAAAGCCAAAGGACGGAGACGACGCGTTCGACCCCCAGCAGGCGGCAAAGGAGTCCAAGATCAATGCAGACAACCCTCTCTTCAGTTCGTGCTCTGCCCACTATATTGCTCGGAATGCACTGACGAACGATACCAGACGCGATTCTGAACCCAGCTGCCGCCCTCCAGTCGACCGCAGAGGACTTTCTTGAGTCCTTGGACCAATCACCGAATCTCGCGTTGGCAGAGCTCATCAATCTCGTCCTGCGCGCATGTGGCTGCAACGAGTCGCTCGATGCAGACCAGGTCGTCGACTATGACGGTGTTCTCGACGCGTTGGATGAATTTACAGAGGGCCTCAAGAAGGTTTGTGTCCCATATCATTCGCGCGAGAGGAGGCCTGAATGCCACCTAGGAACAAGCCCCGACTACATACCCCCTTACCTCCAAGCTCCCGCTCTTCAAAAAATTCCGCAAGTCGCTCCACGAATTTCTCGAGCGCCTCATTACCGCCGCCGCGTCCCTTGGCTCCCTCTACACCTCCGACCTCATCCCCACGCTGCAAGCATGGGTCATTGCCATGTCCAGCTCCCAGATCCGCAGCTTCCGCCACACTGCAACCGTTGTCGCCCTCGAACTCGAAAGCGCGCTCTGCGACGTCGCCGCCGCCGTTGAGAAGGAGGCCGAGCTCAGTGCCCGCCAGCGCGAGGGCGAGAAGAAGCGTCGTGGTGGCAAATCCGCCACCGCCGGCCGCGGCGACAAGGGCTCCGACGCCAAGGCCGCCGAAATCCGCGGCCGCCGCGACAAACTCAAAGAGTTCATAAAGGACTTTGTCGACGGCGTCTTCGTACACCGTTACCGCGACCTCGACCCCATCATCCGCGCCGACTGTATCCTTGCGCTCGGCACGTGGTTCACGAAGCACCCCGCGCACTTTCTCGACGCGACGTACTTGCGCTATATCGGCTGGGTGCTTTCTGACGGCGCGAGTCCCGTGCGTCTCGCGGCGCTGCGCGCGCTGAGTGGCGTTTACGCCCAGCCGACATACGCGCCGCAGGTGCACCACTTTACCGAGCGTTTCAAGGGCCGTCTACTTGAGATGGCCGCGCGCGACTCGGATCCGGCGGTGCGCGTCGCGGTGCTGGGGGTACTTGAGCACCTCGGCGCGACCGCGCTGGAGGAAGATGAGCGCGAGATTGTTGCATTATGTGTATTTGATATCGAGCCGCGCGTGAGGAGGGCCATAGGTGGTTTTGTGCATGCGTGCTGGGAGGAGCTCGTCGATGAGCGGCTAGTGGGGCGTACAGGCGCCGTGACCGATGAAGAGCGCGCACGGGCCGGCGTGAAAGCATTCGGAGCGGTGCTTGTACGGTGGGGCGCGCGTTTGGATGCAGCGAACGAGGCTGATGACGACGTGGAGGAGGATGACGGGGAAGTGCGGGCGAACAAGCGGAAGGAAGCAGGCGCGCTCGTGGGCACACCGCAGGAGGAGCGCATGACGCGTGCGGGTCTGGTGGTGGAGGCCTTGTGGGACGATGTCGAGGCTGTGAGCGACTGGGATACACTACTTGACGTGTTGCTCCTGGACCATTCCTCTGCTGAGGATGCTCCGGCACCTGCGCGTCGAGGCAAGCCAAACGGCAAGGCAGCCAAGTCAAGTGAGGAGGGCTTGGTGGACGAGGCGTGGCGGCTTGAGGAAGAGGAGGAAACGGTGCTGATCGAGGTTCTTGTTGCGAGCCTGCGGTACGCGAAGGTTACTGCGAAGAAAGTAAGTTTTCTCTCGTTTTATGGTTGCATACATTTATTCAATTGGATCGCAGGGCGAGGAAGAGACCGTGACGAACGACATTACTAGGGCCCTGATTAAGGGTTTGCCGCGGCTCCTCATGAAATACCAGACCGACCAAAACCGAATCGCAAACATCCTCGCGATACCGACGCTGATGAACCTCGATCTGTACCTCGAGATGCGCATGATGACTGTTTGTTACACTGTTGACTTTTCCTAGTTTTATTCGCTAATTAAAACCGTAGGCTTACGCCAGTCTATGGGACGACATCTCGAAGCAGTTCCTCTCACAATCGGCGCCGTCCGTCCTGCGCGCTGCCATACGCGCACTCATGCACCTCCTTGCCGCCACCTCCCTCGCGAACCAGAACAACGCCAAGATCCTCGAGCTGGAGGACGAGCTGTCCAGTGCGCTGCGCGACGCCGTTGCGGGACGCGACGAGATCGAGGTTGCGGGGTTCGACGAGGACGAGATCATTGCGCTCGGCGCGCTTTGTGCGCGGCTGGCGGAGCTGTGTGCGGCGCGGGACATGAGTGGGTGGATGGAGGAGGATGAGGGGGGGAAGCAGAGCTGCGCGTGGGATATTGTGAGTGCGCTGGTGGAGCGCGGGCGATTGGGGTACAAGGAGGAGGCGTTTGTGAGTCCCTTCCCGTCTTTTTATTTTTCTTTCGGAGCTCGAATTAATCTATTGTGCAGATGATTACGCAGGCACTCGAGGTTTTGAGCCGGCACCTCACGTGGAAGGTGAGACGGTTAAGGTTGATGGACGAGGTGGAGGAGCCGTCACCGGAGGAGGTGCGCTTCTGTGAGAAGATCCAGGAGCAGCGCGATTCGCTGTTGGAGAAATGCGTCGAGTATGCAGTGGGGACACAGTCGAACACGTCGGAGGGTGTTACGCGCACGGTATGTCTCTTTCTCCATTAACATAAAGCATGAAGCTGACATGGATGTGGATAGGCGTTCATGTGTCTAGTAAACGTGCACATTCTTTTTGGCCCCGCGAACAAGATGTCGATCGTATTAGATGACGAGGTGCAGTTCCGTTGTGCTGGGTACGTGCAGGCTGAAATCGAGCGGTATGCTGAAACGCTCGTGGAGCCGGAGGAGGGTGAGAAGGGTGAGGAAGAGGAAGACGAGGACGAGGAGAAGGAGAATGATAGTGGAGACGAGGGGAGCGATGCCGGGGATGACGAGAAGAAGAAGAAAGGAAAGGGCAAGGGCAAAGGCAAGGCGGCGCCCAAGAGAAAGAAGCGGACGATCAAAGAGAGTAAGTTCGATGCGTTGCTTATTCTACCCACACTCACTAACTGGGCGCATAGTTGACCCGAACTCACCGTCACAGCTGCTCAACGAGTACTCGTTTATTGAGCTCATCGTCACGTTCCTGCGCGGTATTCGGGCTGGGATCCTCCACGTCCGACATACGGCCATTCTGCTTTCGCACTACGGCCGTCTTGGACACATCTTTGACCAGTTCGCCAAGTCAATTGTGGAGATACTGCGCGAAGAGGGGATGGACAACGACAATGGCGATGTGGTGGTTGTGGTGATTAACCAGGCGCTCCGGGAGGTTAGTAATCATTTCTTTGGACTTACGCGACGGTGTATTTATTATTCCACCGAATAGGCGTTCACCTTGGTTCTGGACGGCATTGTGCCAGACGAGACCGACGCAGTGCAACTTGCGAAACACCTCGCGCCAACGTTTATCCTTCGCGGGGCACACCTTGCCGTCCTCAAGAAACTGGACGCACAGTACATTGTCCAGATTCAGACGACAGCGCTGTCTTGGATTGCAAAGCGTATTGCGGGCTACGAGGCCAACAGCAACAAGAAGTCGCTACGGTCCGCAATCACGTTCTTCAGGGTATTGATTCCTCTGTTGGCTGTAATACAGACTCGGGACGCCATGAAAATGTTGGTTTTCCTCCTTGTTTTTCCCTGCGATGGAACTGACGAATATGAAATAGAAAGGCGCACATGGACCAGGTGTTGGCGCAGGCCAAGGTTGAAGTTTCTGCGTCAAAGGTGTGGGAACCACAGCGGGCATACGAGAAGCGTCTTGCTGCTATCATATCCAAAGACAAAGGTACTTTGTCGTTTCCAACTCATTGTACCCCGTACTAACTCGAATCTCAGCTCCCGGCGCAAAGGGACGGAAAGCCAAAGTGAACAAGGGCGACGGGCACACCTCGAGTGAAGACGAGACAGATCTAAGCGAGGTGGAGAAATTGGTTGAAGAACGCGACAACACTCCTCCGCCGCCCTACCCACGTCCCCGCCCTCGCGCCAAACGCTTACCGAAAAAGGCCGCACCGGAGATCAACGATGACGAGAATGATGCGGATGATCAGCCCGGACCGTCTTCGCCAGATCCCACAACGCCAAAGCCCCGCCCTCGCGCACGGGCCACCTATCAAAGCAAAGCCGCGTCGAAATCCCCCACCAAAGCTCCAACCAAAACTCCTGCGAAACCTTCGCAGGAGCTGGATGCTCCATCACCAGCCAGATCCGGGAGTGTCATTTCGGATGCTGGTGCACTGGTGACGCCTGTGAACAAAAATTCGCGGAAACGTTCGCGGCCAGTTGATGACGACGACGAGGACGAGCAGGAGCAGGAGCAAGGGAGCGTGCATGGTTCGGTAACTGCTGACGATGAAGTTCCTGCTCCGGAACCGACACCGGCGGGTGACATGCAGATACGCCGGAAACGCGCCCGACACTGAATACACTGCTTTTTCTGCTCTTTTTTATCATTTTTCTCGGGGAATTCCTCTGTACGACCTCCTACTTACGACTGCATAATACCTATAAGATTTATTTCACTGACTCACGCTTTGCATCTGCTCTCGAATGTATGTATTGTAATGGTGTACAGAGTCTGGGACTCGGACTGGTTCGACTCGCGATGAGGTGGTGCGCTGTAAAGTTGGACCCCAGTTTGGCACCGGCTCTAGATTCAAAGAGATGCAACTTGACCACAACATATCCCGGTACTTTTTCATTTCGAGGAATCGAGCCTACCGACCTCCGCGTGTATTGTGCCACTTCATTCCTGCTACTTCACGACTGCTTCACTCCTGCTCTTTCTCGTCGCTATCGAATTCTCTTCGGAACGCATCAGCTCCCACACCAGCGAACTTGGAGGCTTCCACAACCCCTTCTTGCCTCGACTCTCCCATACTGCCTGCTTCTCTCTTTTTTTCCTTCTTAATAGCGATCCAACCATCGTCATGTTCCTGATCATGAACTTCAACTTCCGCCTTGCGCTCCGCGGTGTGGCGTCATGGCTATGATCCAACGTCCTCTACTCGTCCTCTGAACGTTCACTACGACGGATTTTTTTAGGCTCACGACGCGCAAAATTCGACCTCTCACTCTAGCACCGTACTCTTTATTAAGCTGTCTTGCGCCGACGGCGTAACTTGTCGCTCGCCTTCGGCACGAGATTTGATCCCGAACGTTAAATATTTTGGACTACTCTCACGCCGCAATCGGCTCACGGCCCACTGGGAATTCTCTGGAGCACGTTTAAAGCCATAGAAGGCGGTTTTGAACTGTATCAATCATGATCAGATGTAACTCTTTTTTTCTTGAGCTTTGCCTTACTCGCTTGCCGACGATGAACCTACCTCGAAGTCCGCTTTCTTGTCGGGTATTGGACTTGACTGGCTCTGCAGTGGACGGCGATTTCACAGCACCTTCCCCTCGTGCGATCATCATGTCCGCCATGTTAATAAAGATTTCAAACCCAGCTCACATGTATGTGCCTATCTCTGGGACATCTGACCATGTTGACGGATGGAGGAAATGAAAGAACTTTAAGAAGGTGGTGAAAACTCAGAGAACCACACAAGGAACAAATCCGATAGGGTGGCGATGGAAGTGGACTATCCGAAAGAGGAAGAATACTGCAACGAGGGTGCCTTGCGATCCAGATCCTTGTGGAAAATATTGGCCTCGAAGCCGGCTACCGAATCGATTTTTTCTCCCGAAACCAGTTAACCGGAAGGAGCGAAACTGTTTTTTTGAGGGACATCTGAATGTCGACCAAGTCGCTGAGTACAAAACTCGAACTCAGGATCAGCGTTGCGATGTTCGTGCAAGAGTTGTAATTTTACAGGCGAGAACAAAAAAAAAGACAATGGACGGCATGGCATATACACTCCAAACTTTCATCTCGGGATTTTGAACCACGTACTAGGCCTGGGCCTGTGCGTCAAGGTATCGATGGACCGCGGCGTCGGCCACACATCCGACGAGAATGAGCTGACCGATGAGTGGGGTGGTGAGGAAGAATTCCTTGCATTCGGCGGGACAGTCAACATCGGTGCGCAGCAATCCACGTATGAGGACAAATCCTGCTGCTGCAACACCGACGTAGAACAGGATCCCTTGGCCGTTCAATATGCCTCCGTAGGCAAATGCGCACATAAACCCAACCGCAGTTGCAGTACAGATCCGAATGGTATGCTGGCCGCAGAGCAGAGCCGCCGAGTTGACACCGATTTTAATATCGTCGGCCTTATCCTGCACAAGAATGTCAGTAATGCTACATTTGATTTGGAGGGACGTACTTGATGCTGATAAACCGTCTCGTAGCTCCACGTCCAGAAGCACGCCGCAAGATAAACAGGTGCTAGGATGTTCCAGGGGACGGCCCCGTCGACACTAACGTCGCTCCACCCCATGAAGATGCCGACGGAAAACATCAAACCCTGGCAAATGGTTGAGTTACTTAGTCCTGTGCATGAGGGGGTTACTAACGAGAGGAATAGGCGCAATGTTCGTCCAGCGCTAGCGCGAAATTCATGTGAGTTTGCCGAGGTTTTCTGAAGGAGAGTCTGTTTCATACCTTGCAGGTTGGGTAGATAATATAGAGCGGCCAAACAGTCATCGCTGTGTATAGCCTGGAACGATTAAGTTGTAACTTGACCGTCCGGGAAAAAAAAACATTGAACTACTCACGACGTGGGGTTCAAAATCTTGAAAGCGAGATAGACACCAACCACGACCTGTAGTGCAAAGAAAAGCCAGGCCCGGTTGAGGGAGATTGCACCCCTTGGAATGGCGCGTTCCTTGGTTCTCTCGACCACGGCGTCAATGTCGTAGTCGAGCAAGTCGTCGATGGTCATGATCTGCGGGTGTATCGTGGATGTGAGCAAAATAGAGGCCATGTATGTTCTAACTTACGAGCGATTTGACGCCGAAGGACAGTGGCACATAGAGGGCGGCGCGGAGAAGGGCGGCGGTAACCGAAAGTTCGGGCTGGGCCTTGTACGCCATGGCGATCGACCAGGCTAATGCATAGACGATTAAAATTTGTCCGTTGAAGCGTGAAGAGAGCCTCACCTGTAGGCAGCCACACCACCCAAAAACCAATGTTATTGCCCAACCGACATAGCTCATAACAAGCTCGAAGTTCTGTCGTGGTTGGGAAAGCAAATAAAATCCTTAGAGACTGGAGAATTTTTTCCAGCTTGTGGGTATTGAGCGCCATACCTAGAGTTAGTCAAGATGAATAAACAAGAAGGCTTTTAAGGCCCCCGGATACGTTCATTTTGTTTATCTTGGGCGAGAGGTCCGGTGTCTATAGCTGTCGCTATTGTCACATGTGGATCTTTGCAGCTACAATATGAAATCATGACTTCTTTGTGACTGTTCACCGAGGAGTTCTCCCGCGAGCGAGTGGCGCGAACATAAACGGTCTTGAAAGGAACCTTCGTCAGTGCCCTCAAAAATGAGAAAAACTGTTTCTGTTCGGACCGACCATGGGCGAACTGCGCATTTTATACAAATTGATTATCAGACGAGAACAATTTGCAGAGTTTTTTTCTTTGACGTGTGGAACGTTCTCGGCGCGGATACCTGCTAATATTAAATCACGAGTTAAGCCAACTAGGCAAGACGTTTCCCGCACCCAAGATCTAGATTTCAGGGAATTCTCCCGCGAGCCGCGTCGATCCATAAATTTAGACAGTGACAAAATCATCTCCCCAGTTTCTGACCCCCTGCATATGGCTCTCCTGAAGTTACTGTGCATCTTCGCCGCGACGCTCGGTCTGCATACGGCGGCGACGTCCCCAAATCCCCCGCAGTCTGACTCAGACCTGACACCAATCAAGTCGAGCGCTTTGGAGTTTATCGCCTCGCGGCGTTTACGCATAATCCAAAGAGTCAGTTATATTTCAAGGCACAAAATAACAGCCCTCACCTGAATACAGATGGTATACTGGGCTGTCGGGCTTGCAGAGACCGCCGTAATCGTCGCGCAATTGGCGACTCCGTCCAGTTGGACAGAACAAGTCCTTGCTGCATTCGCGATTGGCGGTGAACTCAGCCGAGTCCAATCCTCCCTCTCCACAGCTCCGACAGTTGCATTCGGCTCGTTTCTCATCGTTTGCGGAGCTCTCTTGCGGCTTCGGTGCTACCACGCGCTTGGCCGCCACTTCACCTTCGAGGTCGGCATTTTTAGCCATCATAAATTGGTTACGACCGGGCCGTACCGCATCGTCCGCCATCCAAGCTACACCGGCGCTTTATTGGCGTACGTCGGGCTCATGCTGTACTATGCAAGTCCGGGGACGTGGATTATGGAGTGCGTGATCAAAGGGAGCATGGCCGGTAGGATATTCGGGATTTTATACGCGCTTCTGATGTTCATCGTCGTGACGGGACTCACTTGGCGGATTCCGAAAGAGGATGACGCGCTGAGGGCCGTGTTTGGGAAGGAATGGGAAGACTGGGCCGCGGAGCGGTATGCATTGATACCTGGTCTGTATTAGCAATCCAATAATCACTACATGCCCATGATTTGATGATTATCGGATGAGGCCAGAACTGACAGTGACGATCCTCGACTTGAACCAAGTCTAGTAGACAACATAGTTCGTTCGCACAGCGGACGAAATGGAGTTCTCCGCCGGAGCGCCGAGGAAGTTGTAGGAGGATCGATAACGATTGTAAAGTCTGCCAGATATCCATTGGTGAATCAGGACCATTAAAAAGACCGCGACATCTGAGGTCATGATTGGTTGAAACTTGAAGAACAACGCGAAAGATGATCACGTCACAGCGCCTTAGAGCAAAGAGTTTTGGTATCCTCCATGTCGTACGCAAGGGGAGTAATTCACTTCTGGTACCGTTCCGGGTGATCAGTGTAGCCGCAGGTTTGACTGTTTGACGAGTCTCGAAGTAGTCAAGTCCGAATAGCGGGCCATTTGGCATGGGCGAGTATTCAAATTCTTCGGCTTGAGTCGACGTCGGTCCTCACTCGGAATTTCGACTGAATGGTGTAGACGGGCTGTAATGCGCATGCTGCGGCCGTCCCTGCAATAGCACTGAAGGGTCCGGATGGTTAAGAAAGTTCGAGCCCGGTCGTTCGAGATTTTTATCATTGTGAGGTACATAGTGGTGTGAAGAGAAAGAGATCAAGATCAAGATGCAAATAAACACCTCGTATCCCACGGTTGAATTTCAAATTTCAAATCTCATTTCGAAAGACACTCCACGGAGCCTTGGCCACCGACTCGCGCTACATAGGCTTATCTTTCTTCAAATATAATCATTGGGACAGAACTATTTGTTCTCCCGATCATATTACATGAGAGGCGCATAGTATATTGATTTGGGGAAGACCCCTGACCAAACGTGATCATATCGTTCGGAGTTTCAAGAAAAGCTGCTCAAAGAGTTTCTCCACCTTCTCCACGACAGCCGCCTCCATGCTTTCCATCCGCCCACCGCCTCCACGCACCCCAACCGTTCCTCCAGTTCCACGAGCCGCTCCTCTACCGACAAAACCTGCTCCTCCACCACCTCTTGCACCCTCACCAGATCGTGCGTGTGGAAGTCGTGTGAGTCAGACTTGACTTCGGCGCCCTTCGAGTCGCAATCCCAGCAAGTGAAGGTGGCCTCGGTGCACTGCACACAATACCCGCACGGTTGGACCGCCGGTTTGGTGCAGACGCGACAGGTTGGCCCGCTGGGCACCGGGTCTGGGACTTGTAATTGCACAGCTAAGACCGCCGACATCGGAATCGAACCCGATGCAAGAGGCTGGGCCGCGAGCGCCGGGATGCGCGACAAGCGTTTGGCCAACGGCGCATGCCCAGTCTCGTCGTCCGTGTCCGCCTTGCTCTCAGAATCCTCCGCACGGGCCACTTCCGCTTCCGGCAACTTGAAAAAATGACCGCGCCCGTTTAAGCGCCTCCTTCGCGTCGCGGTACCTGAATAATATGAGCTCGGGGTCATTATGATCAGCGGCTTTGATCCTACGTCTTGCCGAGCTGGCGGGTGTGCACCACTCGCTTTACTTTTGTCTCGTGGTGCGGTAGATGCGGCTTCGGCAGCTCGTCGAAGCAGCCTGGCGTTGAGCAGAAGTCCGCTGTATTAAAAGTATCCTTCATCTATAGCTCTGAGGGTTAATGTGATTAATTCTGTGTCTTGAGTGTTTCCGAAATACCTGACACACAAGGCAAGTGATACGGGCTCCACCGATTTCCCCTCACATTTGTCGCAGATAACACTACCCCACTCATTATCCACCCAATAATGAGTTTTCCAAGGGTAAAAAATACTTCGAATCTGCACTCATGGTTAGTCATTGCGCGGATTTGTTGCCGGGCATATATAAAACGGGTTGGAGGTTTTGTCAGTGACGGGATTTAGAAGTGCACATTTCAAGACGAACCTGTCCGCCGTCGTGAATGTCTTCTCTACATCTCTGTAAACTCCCCGGAGATACATAGGCGGTTCGTTGACGGTGCGGATCTTCGGTAACATCGCGAGCATTTTTGCTGCGAGATCCTTGATCTTGGACTGCGTCGGAAGAGACCTTGTTTGGTTAGAGAAGGTTGCACAGGAATTTGCGCGGTAAATTGAATTAGGGCTGAGCTCGGTCTGCTAGGCAAGCTTATGGGGAGGGAAAGAGAGAGAGAAGTGTACAGGCCGAACACGCAGGATTTGAAAGTTGAAATGTTGGTAAAGAAAACGTATAACGGTAAAATCGGTGCACTGCCGGTTTCGAACGCTGAACGAGGTGCCGATGTCCAGAATTAGAATGGATAGTAACGCCCCACGGGCAATTTGCTGTGCGTGGCAAGTTGCAGAACTGCAGTGGCCCTGGGTGGAAGCCCATTGCCGAAGTGCATGTCACGGTGGCGTCAGGAAATACATAAGAGGGTGGATGCGGTACGTCAATCGAGTCGGCCAGCGAACAGAAATTGAACAGATTGGAGGAGGGGATACAGCAAGGAATCCAAGGATACAGTCGTCGTCGTTTGCACTGATGGTTGTACGCATGGACAAAGAGACGACACTGCCACCTTGCTTCTTTTCCCCTGTCGTCCACACCTCCGCTTCGGGAAATCGAGCTGTGTACACTACCTCCAGACTCCTTCAGCCTGCGTTCTGGGAAGGTTACGCAGCGACCCACCATCCGGTCCGAACCCCCGTTCTCTTGATGGCGATGTTATCTTACTGCAACTTCCGGCGGTAGCAAGCAGCGGCGGGTCTCTCAGTCGGAGTCAGACACCAGCATTAATTCTTCGTGCCTCGCATGTTGTAAGCGGGAATATCAGCCCTCCATCGTACTTCGTAGTTCACATTCAGGAAGACGCCGCGATGGATAACAATGGCCAAACACCGTGCGAGTGTTATCTTATTGTCTCTGCCTCGCGGGCCTGTCCACAGTTCACGTTCGGCGGCAGGACTCTGTCGTCGCCGTGGAGATGCGAGGTGAATGGCGGATTATCTCTATGCCATCTACCGCGCCCTGAGATGAAGGTATTAGGGTGTTTCATAATTAGAAATCTGACCCCAACTTGTGCCCCGATTTCTGCCTCAACTCTGCCTCAACTTGCCCCAAGTTGAGGCACAAGTTGGAGGTCTGTTCGTGAAACACCCGAGCCAGCAACTCTGCCTCAACTCCGGAGTTGAGGCATAGATGTGTATCCGGAGCGGCGTGATCGAGGCCCAAATGACAGATTAGCCGAAGTTGGGGCACGGAGTTGGGGCAGAAGTTGGGGCAGAAGTTGGACATCAAGTCGTGCTGCAACGCACGATTTCAGTCCCAACTCCGATTTCATGCCCCAACTTCTGCCTCAACTTCTGGCAAGTTGAGGCACAAGTTGCGGCACAAGTTGGGGTCGGATTTTTGATTATGAAACACCCTATTGTTCCACCCGAGGAATCACACAAAGCGCCGACGGCTGTCTTGCCGCTGTGACAGCTGTCTTTTTTTTTTTTTTTTCTTTTTTTTGGAGCGTTTGGAATAATAATTTCAACTCAGTCTGCAGAAGCATTCCAAGTCATCCGCTAGGTTTGCTGGTTTGGAGCCAGTCGACAGCTGTCTTTTGTGTACGGTGAGTTGTGGTTCCTCAATTGCAACTGGAGGGATTACTTGCATATATCACGAGGCCGTCGAGATACGGCTTTCATCTTGACACCCATACTTCAAATAGATCCAGCTCCCTGCATGCCATGCACGGAGCAGGGGAAGGTGTATGCTGTTGATGGTGGTGGTGAGATCAGAGTAAGCAGAATGAAGGAAAGCCTCCTCGTCGACTGCGACTTCGCGAGCAGATCCCTGTGAAAATGAACCACTATCTTGGATAAGTATGAAGCTCCAGGGGTTGACACAGTGATGGCTGCCACCAGGCGAGCCCTAACTCTCTGTCCCTCGGACAACAAGTCATACTAATTACACCGGGGGCAAAGACTGAGGCATGCAAAGCACGAGTGCAATAGATGCATGTGCTCTGCAGGTGGTCACAGGCCAAACAAGGCCCGAGTCTCAGTTCAGCAACCATGCTTTGCTAAATAAAGGATATCCAAAACTCAAAGTGTAGAATTGTGAATGGGTGGTCCCGAAATTCAATCTGATTCCCCAAGTTTAGTAAAAGATTTCGGATGGTTTGAAAACCAGAGATGTGTTCGGCTCGGCGGAAATTTATTTGGAACACAAATACCAGTTTACAAAGAAGTCGAGCCGAAATTATCATCCGAAACTAATTCTATCGGTACGGACAAAAGGGTGGCTGAAACTAGCACGAAACTTAGTGTTTCCGCCGTGCTTTCAGCACAGTTGAAGCTCTGAATTTCAGTTCTCGTTTCAGTTCTTCCGAAATGCCGAACTTCGGCTGTGATTTCGGGTCAGGCTGAAATGCGAGTCGAGATTTTGAACTAGGAAGCTCCGACTGCATTGGAAGAGACCTTGCTTGTGACGCACAAATCTTTCGCACTTAATGCTTTGCCCGCTCCGCTGTGCGAGCATATTGGAATTTGGGAGAAATAGCAGTTAATTTAGGTAAGGTGGACATAATATTTGTGTAAAATCAAGTCCAGACCTTCAGGAGATGTAGGATCAGCGGGTCATCCAAAAAGTGCAACAATTATGAGGTTGGAGAGACCTTGACAAGCAAGGTGATTTCTGCCACACCAAAATTTGGTCCGCGAATTATCTGCCGCCGGTCCGCCGATGGTCTCCTGAGAGTCTGCCGCTGGTCCGACACCTATCCGTGCTCATTGAAGGATAACTGGAAGGCTCATAAATCAAAATAGCCTGACCCTAGAATTGAACGAGGGCCTTGTGTGTAGGACGGTTGAACCTCTGAGAGCGGATGAGGAGACAATATGCAGCGGAAGAGGAGTCGATGCGCAGCGGACCATCCTGGGACGATCCGCAGACCAAATCTCAGCATGCTCCAAATGCAAAAATTTTCGGATTGGATTCCAACTGAAATCAAAGGCGAAATTCTGCGTCTTGGGTGGAACCAGAACTGAAACTTGGAGTTTCGGCTGTGCTGAAAGCACGGTGGAAATGCTAAGTTTCGTGTGGGTTTCAGCCAAGGTTTCAGCCGCACCTTTTTCCGTGTCAATACCGATAGCTTCGAATGACTGATTTCGGCTCGACCGCTTTGTAAATTGATATTTTACGTTTCAAATAGATTTCAGTCAAGCTGAATACAGAACTTTTCTTTGGCTTTCAAAGCACGCAAAATCTTTTACTAAACTTAGAGAATCGGGCTGAATTTTGGGAACGGCTCTTCGTAATTTGACACTTTGGGATTCGGATGGGGAATCTCGTCCTGCCCTTTATCTGTGCTTTGTCTGCCCTTTGTCCTTCCTTTGTGCGAAAGAATGATTGAACTGTCACATTGCAGAGCACATGCATCTATCACACTTGTGCTCCACATGCCTAGGTTCTTGGCCCCGGATAAGACTCAGGATAATATATTAGCCCGCTATGGTCCCATTTCGGAACAGTCCGGGTTGTAACAGTGTAACAGCTGCTTAGCAGTGCTTACCCGACGTTAAGCGAGGTTAAGTGAGGTAGCCGAGTCTCAGTCCCATAAATCTTGTCGTTACTCCGGAATTAACCTGAAATCATTCATCTTATGGGTCTCTGGTTGCTCCATGGCCTGTGAGGCATACATTCCCAAGCTAACCTGGGTTCCACCCAACCAGTATCTAGCTTCTTACGAGTCACGGAGATGAGGTTGGTAGGTAGGTAGGTAGCATTACATGGCACGGTCCGAATCACGAACACCGGTTTCCAGGAGTTATCCCAGTGTACAAGCAAGTAATTACACCTTGGCCCCTGGAATGACCTCTGGTGCCCGCGTCCAGCCGAGTGTAGTGATGCTTTGGGTCAGGGCTCAGTCTAAGCCCTGACCCAACCCAACCCTAGGTAGGGTCGGAGTAGGGCCCAAGGTCGGGCTCAGATTATTGGAGGACCTGCGGCCCGGGTCACGGAGGTACCCATTTTTTGTGAGCAGTGAACATCCCTTTTCCAACTTCTTTTCCAAAATCTGAACCATAGAGAACCTTTGCCCACAACTGCTGTTCCTTATGGAAATTTCAGCACCGTCGTTGAACTTGATGGAGTCTTCAAACTTGGTCTCGGATCAATTGATGGTGGTTCAGTTTTGGTTCAAATAGGTCAAACAGCTCCGCAAAATGTGTTTCTCACTGTTGACAGATGACTGTGAGATTGGTACTTAAGTGTGTAGACCTCTGATTCATCATATATTTTCTTAAAATATCTACCCCAGGGGTGCCCTTGAATAAAATTCCTCCAAGCTTGACCCGACCTGACCCTACCACCCAAAGGCCCAGGGTTGGGCTCGGGATTTTTCCTCACCCAAGCCCTCCCGAGGCCAACCCTGGGCTTTCCGGCCGGACCCAACCCTAGCTGAGCACAGCGTTCCACACACAGCATTTCCATTTTCTCTTCGACCCTCACAGCTCGCAATATACCGTCTCTGTCTCTTGTTATTTCTTCCTTGTTTTCTTCTGGCCCACCCGCTTCCCCTTACATTTGGATCAAAACTTTTCAATGAGTCTTGTGTTGTAGCTTTGTATCAATTAGCCTTGTGTAAACTCTCTTTAAACTCGATCGGAACGGATCACCACCAAACTTGAGGCTTCCACGACCCCTTCTTGGCTCAACTCTCTCATACCGCCTGCTCCTCTCCTTTTTTCCCTTCTTCCTAGCAATCTAACCATTGACATGTTCCTGAACTTCAACTTTTGCCTTCCACTTTGAAGCAGTCCTGAAACCGGTGAAGGCCAAATTCCACCGAAAACTAAGCGAGGGTTGTGAAAAATGAAGTTGGCAAACTGCTCCACAGGATTGATGCCAGAGCGCTCCTCGAAGCGACGGAGGTTGAGAGCACATAGGTGCCGGTATAGACTACATTAAGTAACTCCGGCCTTGCCCGTGTGCCTCTGTGAATTTCTTGGCAAAAACAGTGTGTGGGGCTGTGGACTTTGACAAGAAATTCACAGAGGCACGGGCAAGGCCGGAGTTACTTAATGTAGTCTATACCGGCACCTATGTGCTCTCAACCTCCGTCGCTTCGAGGAGCGCTCTGGCATCAATCCTGTGGAGCAGTTTGCCAACTTCATTTTTCACAACCCTCGCTTAGTTGTTTCGGGGAGATTTGGCCTTCACCGGTTTCAGCACTCTCTAAAGTGTTAAGCCATGACAGCAGTGCTGTCATGGCTATGATCCAATGTCCTCTACTCATCCTCTGAACAATTCACTACAACAGATTGTGTTGGGCTCACAATGCGCAAAATCCGACCTCCCACTTTAGCGCCGTACTCTTTACGGAGCTGCCTTGCGCCGACAGCGCGCAAGAAGGCGAACTTGTGGCACACGTTCGCAGCAGCCCTGACCACCACCGAGATTTGATCCCGACCGTTGAATATCTGGACCACTCTCACGCCGTAATCGGCTCACGGCCCACTGCGAATTCTCTGGCACACATTTAAAACGAGAGAAGGGGTTTTTGAAATGTATCAATCACGATCCGATGCAACTTTTTTGTCTGGAGCTTTCCCTTATCCCCCTTAGACTGCCGACGACGAACCAACCCCAAAGTCCGCTTTCTTGTTTGACATAGGACTTGGCTCAGGCTGGCTCTGCAGTGGACGATGACTTCACAGCACCTTCCACAAGCGGTAAGAGCGTCATTTGTTGAAGTGTCTGGCTGCGAGGAGACTAAGCAGTGGCACACCTTCCCCGCGTGTAATCATCATGTCCGCCACGTTAATGAAGATTTCAAACCCAGCTCATTATGTATGTGCCTATCTCTGGGACATCTGACCGTGGTGACGGATGGATGGGAAATGAAAGAAGGTTGAAAACTCAGAGAATCACGCGAGGAACAAATCCGATTGGGCAGCCTATCCAAAAGCGGAAGAATGTTGCAATGAGGGTGCCTTGCGATTCAGATCTTTGTGGAAAATATTTGCCTCGAAGCCGGCTACCGAATCGATTTTTTCTCCCGAAATCAGTTACCCGGAAGGAGCAAAATTGTTTTTCTGAATGTCGATCAAGTCGCTGAGCACAAAACTCGAACTCAGGATCAGCTTTGCGATGTTCGTGCAAGAGTTGTAAAATTACGGGCCAAGACAAAATAAAGGTACTCATTTCGGGACGTGCTACGCCTAGGTCCGGGCGTCAAGGTACCGATGGACCGCTGCGTCGGCCACGCAACCGACGAGAACGAGTTGACCGACGAGTGGGGTGGTGAGGAAGAATTCCTTGCATTCAGCGGGACAGTCAACATCGGTGCGCAGCAATCCACGTATGAGGACAAATCCTGCTGCTGCAACACCGACGTAGAACAGGATTCCTTGGCCGTTCAATATGCCTCCGTAGGCAAATGCACCCATAAACCCAACCGCAGTTGCAGTACAGATCCGAATGGTGTGCTGGCCGCAGAGCAGAGCCGCCGAGTTGACACCGATTTTGACATCGTCGGCCTTATCCTGCACAAGAATGTCAGTAATGCTACATTTGATTTGGAGGGACGTACTTGATGCTGATAAACCGTCTCGTAGCTCCACGTCCAGAAGCACGCCGCAAGATAAACAGGTGCTAGGATGTTCCAGGGGACGGCCCCGTCGACACTAACGTCGCTCCACCCCATGAAGATGCCGACGGAAAACATCAAACCCTGGCAAATGGTTGAGTTACTTAGTCCTGCGCATGAGGAGGTTACTAACAAGAGGAATAGGCGCAATGTTCGTCCAGCGCTAGCGCGAACCTCGTGTGAGTTTGCCGAGATTTTCTGAAGGAGAGTCTGCTTCGTACCTTGCAGGTTGGATAGATAATATAGAGCGGCCAAACAGTCATCGCTGTGTATAGCCTGGAACGATTAAGTTGTGACTTGACCGTCCGGGGGAAAAAGTTGAACTACTCACGACGTGGGGTTCAAAATCCTGAAAGCGAGATAGACACCGACCACAACCTGTAGTGCAAAGAAAAGCCAGGCCCGGTTGAGGGAGATTGCACCCCTTGGAATGGCGCGTTCTTTGGTTCTCTCGACCACGGCGTCGATGTCGTAGTCGAGCAAGTCGTCGATGGTCATGATCTGCGGGTGTATCGTGGATGTGAGCAAAATAGAGGCAATGTATATTCTAACTTACGAGCGATTTGACGCCAAAGGACAGTGGCACATAGAGGGCGGCGCGGAGAAGGGCGATGGTAACCGAAAGTTCGGGCTGGGCCTTGTACGCCATGGCGATCGACCAGGCTGATGCATAGATGATGTTTAAAATTTGTCCGTTGAAGCGTGAAGAGAGCCTCACCTGTAGGCAGCCACACCACCCAAAAACCAATGTTATTGCCCAACCGGCATAGCTCATAACAAGCTCGAAGTTCTGTCGTGGTTGGGAAAGCAAATAAAATCTTTAGAGACTGGAGAAAACATTCCAGCTTGTGGGTCTTGAGCGCCATACCTAGAGTCAGTCAAAATGTTCACGAGAAGGCTTTTAAGGCCCCGGATAAGTTCATTTTGTTTATGTTGGAAGAAAGGTCCGGTTTCTATTGCTGTCGTTATTGTCACATGTGGATCTTTCTATGAAATCACGACTTGCGCTTCTCTGTGACTGTCTACCGAAGAGTTCTCCCGCGAGCCAGTGGCGCGAACATATCGGTCTTGGAAACGAATTTTCGTCAGGGCCCTAAAAAAATGAGAAAAACTGTATTACGGTTTGGGCCGACCACGGGCGAACTCCGCATTCAGACAAATTGATTACCACGACGAGAGAAAATTGCAGGGTTTTTCTTTGACGTGTGGAACGTTCTCGGCGCCGACACCTACTAATATTAGATTCCGGGTTATTCTGAATAGGCAAGACGTTTCCCGCACCCAAGATCTAGATTTCAGGGATTCTCCCGCGAGCCTGCATTGACCCATAAATTTAGACCATGACAAAATCATCTCCCCAGTTTCTGACCCCCTGCATATGGCTCTCCTGAAGTTACTGTGCATCTTCGCCGCAACACTCGGTCTGCATACAGCGTCGACGTCCCCGAACCCCCCGCAGTCTGACTCCGAGCTAAAACCAATCAAGTCGACCGGTTTAGAGTTTATCGCCTCGCGGCGCTTACGCATAATCCAACGAGTCAGCTACATTTCAACGCGATAAATGACACAGCTCACCTGAGTACAGATGGTATACTGGGTTATCGGGATCGCAGAGACCGCTGTGATCGTCGCGCAGTTGGCGCCTCCGTCCAGTTGGGCAGAGAAAGTCCTGGCCACGCTCGCAATTGGCGGCAAACTCAGCCGAGTCCAATCCTCCCTCTCCACAACTCCGACAGTTGCATTCGGCTCGTTTCTCATCGCTTGCGGAGCTCTCTTGCGGCTTCAGTGCTACCACGCGCTTGGCCGCCACTTCACCTTCGAGGTCGGCATTTTTAGCCACCATAAATTGGTTACGACCGGGCCGTACCGCATCGTCCGCCATCCAAGCTACACCGGCGCTTTATTGGCGTACGCCGGGCTCATGTTGTACTATGCAAGTCCGGGGACGTGGATTATGGAATGCGTGATCAAAGGGAGCATGGTCGGCAGGATATTCGGGGTTTTATACGCGCTTCTGATGTTCATCGTCGTGACGGGGCTCACTTGGCGGATTCCGAAAGAGGATGACGCGCTGAGGGCCGTGTTCGGGAAGGAATGGGAAGACTGGGCCGCGGAGCGGTATGCATTGGTACCTGGTCTTTATTAGTTTAGTGTGCAATCCAATCTCTACACGCCTATGATTTAATGATCATCGGATGAGGCCAGAGCTGATAGTGGCGATCCTCGACTTGAACGAAGTTCATACAACGTAGTTCGTTCGCACGGCGGACGAAATCAAGTTCTCCGCCGGAGCGCCGAGGAAATTGTAGGAGGATCGATGACGATTTTAAAGTCCGCCAGGTACCATCCATTGGTGAATCAGGACCATTAAAAAGACCGCGGCATCTGAGGTCATGATTGGTTGAAACTTGAAGAACCACGAAAAGACAACGCGAGAGACAATTAGGTCACAGCGAGAAGCCAGCCTTAGAGCAAAGGGTTTTGGTATCCTCCATTCGTACGCAACGTTGTAATTTTCTTCTGGTACTGTTCCGCGCGTGATCAGTGTAGCCGCAGGTTTGGCTGTTTGACTACTACTGCCCCAAGGAGCTGAATAGCGTTTGGCATGGGCGAAAGTTCGACCCCGGTCGTTCGAGATTTTTATCGCGGGGTGCCAGCGTATTGAGTGTGGTGATAGCCAAGAGAAAGAGTTTCGATCAAAATATAAACAAACTTGCAAACACTTTTAACCGTAGTGTCCCACGGTTGGTTTTTAAAAAATTAACTCCGTAGGCACCCACCAGCTTGAACTCAAGATGAGAATTGGCGCGCTTGTAGATCCAGTCTTTCGTCTTGAGATGAAATTTTCGGAATCTTTCCGGAACAGCCTTCGAAGCCAAGCCGCGGCCTGGAAATTCACATGGTTGCATATTTCTGCACCGTGTAGTCTCCAAAGTAGATCTTGAGCTTCGTGGAAATATCAATGAAATATCCCAACTTTCTCTTGCCACGCTTCGGCAGGAAAATAAAATATTATAACACCTTCCTTACCGACACGGGCCCGGGGCCGACATTCCGGCCATCCTAAAACTGGATCTAGGATCCAAGGGTAGAACGTATTTAAGTAGGGTTCATTGACTGGGGTTCATTGAAAGGCAGATCCATACCAAACGCCACAAGCGCCGGAGACTGAGCGCGTAAATAGGCGTCTCTCAACTACAAACCTCACCGAGTCTTTCATTCCCGACTCTTCTGCACAATCCTCTCTTTCGCTGCGCGGATGTCAACTTCACCGGCTGGCAGCTGCCCCGAGTTTATCTCCGACGCCGCGCATTCTCCCGGCGGTGTGCGGCTTTTTGGGCCGCCGTTCGTCAAGCGTCTCCAGTGTGCACGGGGTGACCGACGGGTATACGTGCTTCATCTTCTCGTGCGTCTCCCACGGTTGTCACTGGTAGGGCCTCTAAGCTAATCAATGGACCAAAAGCATTTTTTAAAATAGGTTGAAATCTTTCCCACAGGGAGGGAAATTGCCAGGGGACGCGTTGATGTTGACTCGTTGAATAACGGGGTGGTTTCTTGGCAGTGCAACAGTGCGCTCAGCTCCGTTTAAGCCGTCGAAAGATCGTCGCGTACCGAATGCTGTCCCGATGTGGCGGCTACCATTTGGGTCTGGAGTCAGAGGTGGTAGTTTTCGGAGAGCGCACATCGGGCTTCATTAGATATCAGGGGAGCCCAAAACGTGAGGCTTTTTCCCTTCAGCATCCAAGGTGAACCTCAGGCTCTGGCTTTAGATTCCGCCGGCGCCGTGATCTGAATCGTTGAAATTTGAGAGAACGTTAAGAGCAAAGGTCCCAGTTTTACGCCGAAGTTGTCTGACGTAGTTAGAGAGTGGAGACTGTCGTCGACAAACAAACGACACTGCCACTTTGCTTCTTTTCCCATGTCGTCCACACCTCCGCTTCGGGAAATTAAATCACTGTGGGCGCATCCTATATTGCTGCATACACTGCCCAGACTCCCCCAGCTTTGCGTACTGGGAATATCCTCAAGTTACCCTTCTTGATTCCCAGTGCACCATCCGAGTTGAACCTCCATTCTCTTGATGCTCACTCAAATCGTTCACAACGTCCGGCGGCACCAAACAGCGGCATGGGCGAGCCTGTTCGCATTCAGGAATACACCGCGATCGATAATGATAGTCGGCCATGCGAGTGTTATCGTCTTTGGCTCGCGGGCTTGTTCACGATCGACGGGACGAAGGACTCTATGGCCGCCGTGGAGAGGCGCGAAACGCCCCATCGATCGAGACGAATCGCGGACTACCTCTATGCCATCTACCGCTGTCCCCCGAGATGCAGGTATTTTCGATCCGAGGCCTCGCCTCAGAACCACGCAAAGCGCGGACGGCCGTACCCGCTGCGAACCCCCTTGTCATTTGTGGGTGTACGGTGAGGTGCAGGAGTTTGTGGTTCGACTGCAGTTGGAGGTATGTATATATTTTATATCACGCTGTCGAGATGCTTTAATTTCGTGCCTTTATTTTGACCCCCCATACTTGGATCCTGCTCCCCGCGTCCCTCGAGCATGTCATCCACGTTTACCGCGACTCCTTGCGCAACTTCTTCCTCAGTACATTGAATACCTATGGAGGTCCCGGAGGGTTACCGTTGACAATCACATCGATGGCGACCGTGGTGGGGCCGGTTCAGAGGCCGGCGATGGCGTTGAACTATCCGGCCGCACTACGCTGCCCCCAGACGAATATGGGAATGTCTATACCGCCGACGGGATTCTTTTCTTCGATCGCGACTCGCACTTCGCTACTACTGGGTCAACGGTGCCCCCCCCCGAAGCTACCGCGGGAGTGATCCTGGTTCGACGTTTTCGCTGCCGTTGGATCAGCACCCGGCCTCTGTTGCGTGCCCTGCTGCTTTCGCAAACTGCTGCCCTCGAGCGAATCAAACGATTTCTTTTTGCCAGATGATGATGATGTCTTAGGCCTTGACTCCCCAGCCCCGGAGCCCGCCCCACAAAAGCTTGGACCAGAATCAGAAGTAGAATCAGAATCCATCGTGGCCCCATTGACAGGATCCGGAAAAGGTGCTTTTGCGTTCAAGTTCAGTATTATTCCTAGTATTTGGATCTTACAACGCATGCAGCACCGTCTCCCGCGACGCCAAGTCCTGATACCAGCAGCCGCTGGCGCCGACTCGGGACGGCAATTTTCTGTTGTGGTTGACTTTGGGGATGGCATCCGAATGCTGTTCAAGAGGTAGCCAGACACCTCTGCAGGGTCCTCGGGGCTGGAGTTGAAGCCTCAGTGAGGGCTTACCGAGAGAACTAAGTATTTTCCACAAGGTTGTCATGTGCCTTTCCCTGGAGTTTATATACTAAAGTACTTGGCAAGAAAAAGTTATTTGCCAGTAGATCCCGCGACCGAAATAGAAGATAGAGTGACCGAGGTGCGTGGGGGTCCTCTTCCCTCTACAATGAACACCCTCGCTCCGCCCTGTGGCCTCGCCTCAGACCCGAAGGCCTTGGTTGAAAAAACTCGGGCATCTCGGGCGAACGCAAACAATAAGACGAAGGAGAAACACAGCAATCCGACCCGTTCTCTTGAAGGCGCTGGCGATGTTATCTCGCTCAGATCGTTCACAACCTCCGACGGTCAAGCAGCGGCACCAGCCCTGGTAGTTCGCATCCAACCAAGAAGACCTTGCGGTCGATAACGATGGTCAAACATGCGAGTGTTATGTTATCGTCTCTGGCTCGCGGGTCTCAGGACGTTCGACGGCACCAAAGACCCCGTGGGCGCCGTGGCCGCCGTGCAGAGGCTCGAGACGCACTCCCGCTCGAGGCGAATCTCTAGTATGCCATCTCTCGCGCCCCGTACCCCCTGTCATTTGGACTGCAACTGGAGGTATTCAGTTATATATATTATACAGGCTGTCGAGACGCGGCTTTCTTCTTGACGCTCATACTTCAAATTGCCATCACGGTGAGCGCGACAACTTCCTCCGCCAGGTGTGCAGAGCAGATCCCTCCCTATCCTGGTCGACGTTGAGTATCTATGGAGGAGGTCCAGGGGGTACCGCTGACAATGACATCGATGCTAATGCCGAACGTCGCGGTGGTGGGGCCAACCCTCGTCTCAGTTGCTGCCCCGGACGAACATGGCAGCGTCTACACCACCCACAAAACTCCTCTCTCCGATCGCGACTCGGACTCGGACTTTTGCTCAGTCGACGGTGTCTCCCCGTTCGCCCATCGCGTTTTTCAGAAGTTGCCTTTCTGTCCTTTTTTTTTGAGCTTTTACAAGCTTGTAAAAGGGCAAAAGTCCGCAAGACCGGAAGCTATGTCGATTCTCGAAAAACCTTACCTTACCTACCCCATTGACGTCTAGGCACAATTTCTGTAAAGTTATTCTTCTTCGCAAGACAAAAAGTATGTACCACAAGTTCGCAGTACTTTTGTGCTTTTGCTTTCGCTGAGTCTGTTGTTGGAACAGTACCCGGCCCCAGTAACCCTACTGCTGAATTATCATTAGATCCAACGATCTTTTCGGTCAATGAGGAGACAACAGATTCTGATTCGGGACAATCCAGGTTGTTGCGGGATCGAGGCCTGAGACATCATCTGCCAGGGGCAAAAAGGTGGGTGATTAAGTTGCGTTTCGAGTTCAAATTGAACTGCTATTATTACTAGTATTTGAGTTTGAATCCTCACAACGCCTCCCACGACGCGACCCGGTACCGACTCTACTACCAAGAGCGGTTCAACTGGGAGGGCGATTTTTTTTGGTGTGGGTGACTTTACTTGGGGATGGTGTTCACGGTTAGATCTGAAATCCTCAATGAGGGCTTGTCCCAAACATGTGCTTTCCCTGGAATTTATGCAAGCTACATACGACCTCTGCATGGTTGAAAGTACTAGTGTTCGGGCATTTCGGAATCGGTCTAGTAGGCCGGGCTACACGATCGATTTAAAGTGCTTCGCAAGACAAGTTGGTTGTTTCGCTTGCGACTCGGACCGAATGAAACCAAACGGAAATGGACTCGAGATGTGCGAGTCCGCCTCGCCCACCGACGCCTTCCTCGGGCGTCTCGGGCAAGTTCACGCAAGTCGCCATGGATGTCACATTGTGTCAATGCACATACATACGTTTGATTGGATGAATCGGATGGATGGATTTCACGCGGGGTATGTAGGTGGTGATTAATTAAATATTGAGGTTGTGGACTTCGCTTGTCATGTCCGAGCACATATAGATATTTATAGCGAGCGAAAGAAAAGAAAGATCAGCGCCGGCACCGTTGCGTTTTCTCCCTCCGCACAAGGCGTGCACTGGGTCGACCGTCAAGCCTCCAGCTTCAAGACCGAGTACACTCGAGCGTCGATTGAGCTTACAGAAACCCGCCATCAACCGCGGGAGAAAAGAAGGTGTTTTTAGAACCCGGACGATCATTGAATGTTGTAACTTGTGGAGCCATTGAGAAGGCGGTGGCGGTGCGTTGAGAAGGGATCGACGTCAGCAGGCGTTGTGCGGTTTCGGAATTGTGGGTGAGTGTTTCGCGGTTTGAGTTGCTTCCGCGCTTGTTTGCGTCCTTAGTCTGCGGGACTCCGAGAGGGAGGGAAAGCAAGATGGTGTCACGGTTGCGTAAAGCGCGGCGGCAGATCAACGCCAGATGGGAGATGAATTTGTGGAAATGAAATTCGGGTAAAGCCAAGTAATGGTGTATGAGCCGCCGGAGCATGATGGATCAGAAACGCGAACGGCGGTGAGAGCTCAGTGGCTGGAGTCGGGATGCCAGTCAGTCGTTTGGTTGGTCGTCTTGGAGTCGCGTTCGCAGCGCTAACCAAGTACGCCATTCAGATGGGTTGTCAGAGGTGGAGGGAGGACAGCAGTGTTGGAGGAAACGAGCAGATGTTGACGTCGGTTCGAGACTAATAACGTTGGTCGGTGGACGGAGTACGTATGGAATGAAACGGGGCGCGCGGGTCAGTGCGGGGGCGGGGCTAGGGGGTTGAGGCTAAAAGGCTAAGGCCGTGTGTTGAGAGGAAGGATAAACGGGAAGCAGCAGGCGCCGGGCGGTGTTGATGCCAATCATCATTTCATCTTTATCCCTCTTGGACTGTTTGTGTGGCTAGCCGCTAGTGGGACTCTGCCATGTTGGCCTCGCTGAGAAACTACCGCCCCAACCGCAAGAAAATAACCTCAAAGTCGCCCTTCTCGCTGGGCAAGCGGACTGACGTCGGCTACGAGAGCCAGGTATTCGACATCGGCGAGTCCTCGTATGAGGAACGCGACCTCGACCCCACGTCCTCCGCGGGCCGCATCTACGAGAGCCTGCCCCAGTTGCCCCCGCCCGAGCCCGTCGTTTCCCCCAGGGTCGAGGTCGACATCGAGCAGACCCCGGCGGACTGGTTTCCCTCGCATTTCCTCAAGACAGACTCTATTGCGGGCCCCAGCAGCTTGACAGCGGCTGCCAGCGCTATTCTCGTGCCCCCTCCCCCCGTCGACACGCCGGACAACGACGAGGGGGAGGACGACGCCGAGGATGAGGAGGAGGAAGACGACGACGACGAGGACTATTCCATGTCGTCCGGGGACGAGTTTGTCGCGAACCTCGAGTCGTTGGACGCCAGCAACTTCCTCGCCCTCCCGCCCTCCGACCCATCCGCCCTCCCTTCCCTCGTCGCCGCCCGCAAACCCGCACCAAGCCCCATCAAAATTCCCAACGCCTCCCTCCACGGCCCCCGCGTCCAGCTCGTCCGCTCCTCCACCGTCCAGTCCCGCCCCGAGTCCATGTTCTCCTCCCTCGACGGCACCTCCGCCGTCTCCGGCACCACCCTCGCCCGCGCCCTCATCGGCGACTCCTTCGTCCTCTCCGCCGACCGCTCCTCGCGCTACCGCTCCGGCGCCTCCGTCCTCACGCGCTCCGACTCCGCCACCCTCCCCCGCGGGGAGCACCCGTTCTCTCCCGCGTGGAGCGCCGGGGGGCAACGCAAGAGTGGCGGCGGGTTCAGTGGCGGCGGGGGGAGCGCGGGCGAGCTGGACAGCATGGGACGCCCAATCCCGCCGGTGCCGCAGATGCCCGAGGAGTTGCGCGCGTTGATCGCCGAGTCGCGCGATCGGTTAAGGGTGGGTGGGGGCGCGGGGAGTGCGGGCGGCGCGAGCGACGCGGGGTCGGGGTCGGGCTCGCCGGGGACGCCGCTCGTGCGCGGGCCGCGGCTAAACGGGAACGCAAATGCGGATGCGGGGGAGGATGAGGGGGAGCGCGGGGCACGGCGCGTGTCGCGCATCTCCGAAGCGCCCACGCCCACGTCCGCCGCATTGCCCTTCACGCCGGCGTCCCCCCTGTTTACGCCTAACGACGCGACGCCCGCTGCGGACACGGCGGAGACCTCCCCCTCATTGGACCACGCGCACACGGAGGCAAGCTCGCCGTCGGTGTATGCTACGACGCCGGCGTTGGATGCGCCTCCCATGGTGTCTCCTCCCCCGTCTGTCCCGCAACATGCCGCCCCCGCCCCCGGCTCCGCCAACGAAAACAGTAATACTAACAACGCCAACAGCGTCCCCGGCAATACTAATAACGAGTTCCACCACACCGCCACCTCCCCCTCCCTCTTCCCCACCTCGCCCTCCGCCGCGTCGGACACCCTCGACAATGTGCTCGACTACTACAACTTTGAGAACAGCCCGTACTCGGCCGGGCCCGGCGCGAGTGTCTTCGAGGTGGGGAGTCCGAGTCCCGAGGCGGCGAACAGATCCTTTGCCGCAAGCGATACGGGTACGTTTTTTTTTCGGGAGCGTTGAATATATTATCTGACGGGGGTGCAGGTGGAGGTGGAGCAAATGGGGGAGGGGCGCGGTACGGCTACCACCCCGCGTTCTCGCCGATCACGGAGGAGAGCGGGTCGCAGCTCTCGCCGGGGTCCGTCTCGGCGCGGTCGAGGGGTGCGGGTGCGCGGGGGAGCGCGGTGGGGTCGCCGTTGGGGGGGAGCGCGCCGAGTTCGGCGGGTGCGGGTGCGTCACTTTTTTTCTTCTTCACTTCTTTCAATACCTCTACGCGCGCGACTTCGCTTCTTCGCTTCTGTCGGAAAGAAACGGAGAAAACGGCTCGCTTTGGGCTTTGGGCGCTGCTTTTTGGTTACGCGAGCGCGTTACGCCCCTTTTTTGGCCCTACGCTACTCCGCCTACGTTTTCTTTCACTTTACTTTACTTTACCTTGAATGCAATTGGGATTGGGACTGGCATTGCGAGCTCACACTGACATTGTGCACACACAGGACGCGTCGAGTGGCGAGCAAGCGAGGGTAGTCAGCTTCGGAGTCTGCCGCCGCACCCGCCGACACAGATGCAGACGCAGCAAGCGCAGACGACGGCGGCGTTGTTGCCAATTGGGGGGGATAGAAGGGGGTCGGGGAGTGTGCGTCTTTCTTTTTGCCTAATTTTCTATCCCACCACTGACTAAATGCTAACAATTCTTTTCACCGCATTCTCTATTTGACGCCCAAAAATCATCGTTCGAAAAAAACACAAAATTATCGCTCGAAAAACAGCTCCCCCCAACACCCATCATCATCCCATCGAACCTGTCGAGCCTAAACCAAAACCACTCATACCCCGTCCTCCCGACGGTGCCGCCCGCGCTGCTGGCGTCCTCGCTCGCGTCGTCGTCGTCGCCGAACATCCATATCCACGCCTCGCAATCGCAATCCTCCTTGACAGACCTCCCCCACGGCGCCGCCCACGCGCAATCGCAGTCGCTCGTCCCCCCCTCGCGCACGCACACGCACGGCAGCAGCTTCAGCTTCAACCGCGGGCTGCCCGCGCCCTCGCCCATCAAGGTCGTGCGCGACTCGCGCGACATCACGGCGTACAACATCACCGTCACGCCCATGCGCGCGTCGACCTCGTCCGCCGCCTCCTCCATGGACGGCGGCGCGGGCGGGGGCGGGGTGTCGCCGAGCACGCCCGAGTCGATCGGGGGCGGGCGGGGGCAGCAGACGTTCCCGGAGACGCCGAGTGCGTTTAGCCCGACGTTCAGTCCGATGGCGTCGGCGGATGGGGAGGGCGGGGGGCGGAATTCGATGGTGATGCCGCCGCTGCCGAATGGCAGTGGGGCGGGGGGGAGTGGGTATACGAGTTTGGCGCAGCAGGTGTTGTTGAGCCGGGCGGCGACGACGGGGGTGAGGGGCGCGCGGCATTCGCGGCAGGCGAGTGTGACGAGGGCGCGGAATCGGAGTACGGCGATTTTTACGAGTGGGGGGGTGGGGATTGCGAGTGCGTTGAAGGAGGCGCTTGGGGAGGCCGAGGGGGAGGGGGAGGGGGTTGAGGAGGAGGAGGAAGGGGAAGCGGGAGAGGAGAGGGAGAAGGAGAAGGAGAGGGAAGGGAAGGAAGAAGAGGAGGAGGATTTGACGCCGAGGGGAGATGTAGGTGATGAGGGCGGGAAGCCGTTGAGCGAGCCGCCGGATTCGGCGTCGATATATGCACCGTCGCTGCCAGCCGCGAGCCGGTCATTACATCGCTCGTCCGTGGCGTCAGATGCTTCGCATTGGGCCTCGCTGTACGATGGCGGCGCGTCGTCGGAGAGCCACCACGACAAGCCGCTGCCCCCGATGCCGACGTCGCCCTTGTCGCCGGACGAGGTGGTGCCGGTGGTGATTCCGCCCGCGCCGTCAGTAAAATCCGAAGTCGCGGGGTCACTAAAATCCTCTTCGACCTCGTCGCTCTCGCGACCCTCGGGTCCCTCGCCGTCGACCTCGCCGCCGTTGAACCTCTCGCCGCGCTCGTCGTACAAGTCCGGGTCTTCGCCTTCGCCTCCGGAACGTACAGCGGATACCCCGCCGCCCCCGCCGCCCGCGTCTGCTCCCACTCCCCCGCCGCCAGTCATTTTGGAAACAGAGGCGCCCGAGTCCCCGGCCCGCGCTCGTCCGCCACTCACGCTCTCCCCGCCGCCAGTGCCCCTCGATCCCTCCCTCGGCTCGCCGCACATCGTCCCCGTGCTCACCCCCGCGCCGCGCGGCGGCGACACCAGCCCGATCCAGTCCGGCCTGGGCTCGCCCCCGCCGTACTACACGGTCATGTACGACCGCGACGGCGCGCGCGACCACGAGCGCATGACGCCCAGCACGGGCGGCTCGGGCGGGTACGGTGGGTACGGCGGGGACCGGGACCATTTCTCCCCGATGACGCCTTCGCTACCCCTGCGGCTGTCGGTCCAGTCCATCGGCGTGCCGCAGACGCCCGGCGGGGTGCCCCCGACGCCTGGGAGGCGCCAGCGCCCCCGGCCGCCGTTGCCTATTGGGCCGAGGAGGCCGAGCGCAGGCGCGGCAGTGGTGCCGACGCTGGTGGGGGGGAGGGCGCGGAACGGCTCGGTGTCGTCGATTGCGAGTAATATGCCGCAGACGGGGCGCCGGCTGGCGTCGGGCGCGTCGCCGCGCTTTCAGACGCCGCCGTTGAAGTGGCGCGGGTACACGATGGATGCGGCAAAGTGGACGTTTTCGTCGGCGCAGCTGCAGGGGATTGTGTCGCGTGCGATACGGCAGAGCGCGGAGGCGTCGTCGATACGGCTGTTGCGGCTCGAGACGGTGGACAAGGAGATTCCGGACGAGCTGCATCGGCTGGAGATGCAGCGGACGGATGTGAAGACGCGGTATAAAATGCTGACGAGGCGGCGGGCGAATTTGTTTGCGACGCTGACTGGGACGCTCGATGGGACGGAGGCGGAGGACCCGACGTATGCGCTGCGGATTGTGGAGAACCTCAAGGAGATTGCGATCGAGCTCGACCAGCTGGCCGAGGCGCTGCATTCGGCGGACGAGCAGATTGCGCAGCTGAGTTCGCTGCGCGATGTCCATTCGGCCAGCGCGCTTGCGATGGCGCTGCGCAAGCTGAACGCGAGCTTCTTGAAGCAGATTGCGGAGACGGAGGCGCTGCGCGCGCAGGTGGAGATGCTGCAGGCGGAGAGGGACGAGGCGTGGTCGCAGGCGGTCGACGTCGCGAACGAGTACGACGATCTCAATGAGCGGATGGAGCTGAATTCGCCTGGGCCGAGTAGCTACAACAAGCGGTCGAGTCGGGTGCTTGCTGTCAAGAAGTCGAGCATCCGCGTCTCCAAGGCGGGTCTTCGTTCGTCGAGTCGGCGGTCCTCTGTCAGCAGCATTGGCGGCAACCGAACCAGCTCCTCTGGTTTGCCGTCTGCCTCCATCGAAAATATCCCTCCTGTGCCTCCGATCCCGCGGCCTCGGCCAGAGGACATCAAGACCGACCTTGCAAGTCGAGTTTCCGTCGTACGTTTCGCGATTTATTTGATTGACCTTTCTTCTCACTTGATTTTCCGCAGTGGTCTACAACTCCCACCTCGGAAACGCGAGCTTTGGACCGAGCGCAGGACGAGCTGTATAGCATGCTGGGGATCAGTGTGCCTGAGAGGATCTCTCGCAGGTCGCATTCGGTGATTATGAGTGCCGCCAGCGACACTGAAAATCCGATCCTCTCCTCGCTCGCGTCTTCTCGTCTCCCTTCTACTTCTCGCCGGCGCTCCGACGCGAGCCGCCCGTCCTCCCTACCCGGGAACTCTGCACTCTCCGAGGTACTGAGTGCCATGACCGCCGACGTTCGTCCCCCTCTTCCTCACTCCCTTGGTGTACCCTCGCTGACCATCACTCTTTTTTAGCGGAACGCCATGCTGGCGACCCTCGGAATGCTTGACGACTAACTTATACACTAATCACGTTTTTAAAGGACCCACTATTATCCCATTTTATTATTGCATTGTTTTCGTTGTTGTCTGTCCTCAATCAGTGTCACTCCTTTTGCGCATCTTTCCCTTCTTTCTCTGAGTATTTATTTGCATACATACCATCGCATGGAATTGAGCCAGTCTCAGACTCATTTGCTTGTACTAGCGTACTACGTACTCAGTCAAAATACATACCATCTCTACAGCCATTTGGCGCAAGGGTGTGAAAAAACCCACTGAGGCCGTAGTTTTTCAGACTGACGGTTCCTCCTCCTTCCTAATTGGGTAATGATTTCTCACCCTTCACATCAAGATCCGCTTGCTGAAAGCCGGTCGCCACAGAATATCGGAAGGATAGGAATGATGGCGGACTCCGGAGTCCGCCGGACTGTCCGCCAGCTTGTTTGAGCTAATGCTACGCTAATACACCGCTTCTTGTCCTCTCGAGCATATAGGCTAGAAGCTACAGTGTCAACCCACATAACTATACACTCTGCTTGCACATTGAGTGAAAAATAAATCACTTTTCGTTCAGGGACTTTCCTTCAGTCTCGAGCCCTGCAGACATTGAGCTTCAGGGCTTCCACTTCAGGCAATATCCTGCAGTGAAACTGGTCCAGTCATTGTCATCCAGGTATTGACATTCACAATATATCCTGGAGAGGTACTACTCCAGCATTTCCCCTCTAGTAAATCTTCTTCAGAGACTCAGGATAACGGGAAGGCCTTCAATCAATTCCGTTCACAGAGTTGCACCTCTCAATAATAAGCGAAAGAAGAAAGAGATGGAATCTATGGGACCATAACCAGAGAAAGTTAAAAGGCTTTTTTTAGGGTAGGGGAGAAAGAATATGTAACACGGAGGACTTGAAATCTAAGCAAAAAGCAAAGCAACAGAAGGAGCCTTGGAGGGGTTGAACCAGATGAAAGAGATACCTGATTACGACATCCTCGTAAGAATGTGCACTGAAACCAACTGCCCCAAGAAGGAATGCACAACGGAGGAATTTTACTCTACATAGGTAACTAATAAATTTTGATAATAGAGAGCTTGTTTCGCTCGGATTCAGCTCTATCCAGCCGAAAAAAAATTACCGGATGGTTCAGGAGCTTTATGGGGAGCACAAGCATCTCTGTTTCACCGCCGGCGCCCTGCTTCTGATTCTTTGGTCAAGTGCTGTTCTTCAGCCGCCCAATTCCCTCGCATCCATTATGTACACGTTGTGCCAGGAGAAAGTTGGCTGAAGTAGATGTGTTGAAGGAATATCACTTGAGCAATTGTGTTGAAGGAATATAACTGAAGTAATTGTCCAGGAGAAAATATAGTTAATGGAAGTTCATGGACCAATTCGACTCCACATCCAATTGTGAAGAGGTTTATGTGCACTGAATTCCCTTCACATGAAGTCCTGAAGGATTTGTCCGGCGGACTGTCCGCCGGACTCCGGATTGTCCGCCATCATTCCTATACTTCCTACCCTCTCCGTCGCCACCAAAAACATCAAACTTTGAAGTTTGAACCAGTTTCTTTTATTTCGGAGCAGAGATCTCGTGTGTCCAAATAGTTCCGATGACCTGGCAATTTCCTCAATGGCAATAGGTATTTTCTCCTGGTCTTTATAGTAACTAGACTCCAATTGGGCGAATTCCGACTGCGCTCGAGTCTAGGGAGTTTTAACTTAAACTTGATTCCGAGGGATTGGAACGGGTTTCCCCACCAGGTTCTAAACCGGCAGCTCTTGTCCGAGCCAGGCCGGGAATCTGACTGGCGGCCTAAACTTTCCGCCCCCCTTATAGGGACTGTGGCAGCAATACATCCTCCTCCTCCTCCTTTCGGTAGTATGTGTGTTCTATGTATTGATGCGTAACTCTCAGCCTACAAAAGTTACGATGTCATACGTAGTAAACTGATTGTTCCAATTGTGGGACCATGTCAGTATAATATACCTCCTCCTCCTCCTCCTTACTTTGCAGCTCTGTTGTATGTACGCTTTCAAGTGATGCAATAATTCCGTAGCAATTTTTATTGCTATTGACTGTGCACCAAATGTTCTAAGGATGTCGAGAGGATGTTGTTCGAAACCTTTTTCAAATGTAAAATGTTGTGAAATGGTTGAGGATTTGACAATCTTTTTCTTTGCTAAATGTCTGTGACAACATCTGACAAGCCTTCCGAGTCGGCCGCCAAACGTTCTCAAAACATTTCAACCAAACGACGGTGTAGGCTTGGGTAGGCTTGGGTGAGATATTGAAAGAGGCAGCGTGAGAAATCATGTCTGTATTTGGGCAAGATGTCTTGAGTTATAGGGCATGAGTCATGACGAGAGTCCGGTCTCCACACGGCCAAAAAAACTTCTGCCGTATAAATAGCAAATAAATAGTGGCAAAAATACCATATCTCTGCAACTTGTTTAGCTGAGTACCACCACCATGCCCTCGGGCAGCCAACCATCCTAGTTTTTTGCATCCGAACGCCTCTCCACGCGATTTTATGTGAAGGGTACTTAGGTTCTCAATTTTGCGGCGCGGGTGCTTTCGGGGAAATCGTGGATGACAATTAATTTACTTTAACATCAGCAACGGTACTAAAAATCCGCAGCGTCGCCTTACATAAAAGGAGACATTGCGTGTTGTATTAGATGCGCATTGTGGGTGGGCGTGGCGACGCTCGGAAAAAAACCGAGGCCGGTTCGATCTGAAACGCGTCTTGATGCGAGACCTTGAACGCGTGCATGGGCGCGAACGATCAGCCTCCGCGGATCGACGGTTTTGATGGAACGTACAGCCACTGCGAATCCTAGCCTTTGACTCTGAGTCACTCGACCGAAAGGCCGCTCGATCTCCCCGTACTTTCGTCGCTCTGAAAAGGGCGTAGGTTCTTCCTTCCCAATTGCACGGGCCTGGGGAAACCAATTCAATTCTCATATCGCGGACCGACCCGCGGTTCAGCGTCTAATTACAGCCAGATTACAGGGCCGACCTCGAGCAGTGATAGATGATCACCGTAAGCGAGCGAGGAACCGACTACATATCCCAATTCTGACTTTAAAAGGACCTGCCAATGGGACGGCGACCGAACGCCCAGCATGCCTATGCCCAAGCTCTTGAAGCGGTTGAGCAACAAAGCTCTTCGCAAACGAACCCAATCAACGTCAAGCTCGAGTACAGACGTCCAGGTTGAGGTCCCACCGCTGCCCCCTAAAACAGCAACCGACGCGTCTTTTGTGATACCAAACGCGCTGCCAAATGGCTCGACTCTGTCCGTCCGAACTAATTACAATTCCTATCTCGACAAACCATCGCCTCCAACACCCAGATCGCCGAGCGGACCAGTTCCAAATGGTGCCCTTTATCCTCCACCTCAGCTGCCTAGGCCCCTGATCGCAGCAAGTGGGAACGGGAACGCTATCCCACAAGACGATTTTTTTTCGAAAGATATGGAGGCAGCCTGGGCCTCCGCAACAACAGATCCCAAAGCCAGCAAGGTCGACAAGGCTCTTCAGATCATGGGTGAGTTGTGTCGCCAAGCTGCCGCGGCGGACCCTGATAATCGATTTGCAGAAAATGGGGTTGCTGGCGCGATGGTGGATGAAGCCAAGGGCAATTCGATCGTGACCACTATTAAGACGGGGTTGGAGACCGTGGGTGGCTTGGAGGCCATTGAGCACGGAATCAACGCGTTCATGGAGGGGATGCCCGTCCTAATGAACGCGCTCGACGAGGGTATGTCTGTTCTAATGACCGCGCTCGATTGTTCTAATGAAATGCAGTTGCCAAGCTCCATCCGTTCGTGTTTCTCTCTCTCGTGCTTTAATAAACTGACCGAGTCTTTTAGATTCATTGGCGGTATGTTGTCCCTCTGCTTATTCCAGCTCTTTCGACTAATCGACGTTCAGTTGCGGTCATGGCCTTCAAAGCCGTATGGGCCCTGGAGCAAAAGCGACGCGATAACGACCGCAAAATACTCGCCCTTCACATGGAGATGAAAGAGATGATGGGTGTCCTCATACAGTATGTGTCGTTCGCATACGATCCGGGTTGGTGTTAATTTAAGTTTCAGGCTCAAGAATGTTCAAGACGCCGAGGCGGTGGCTCCCGATGGGTCCACGATTAAAGGCCGGATGCAGGTCATAATCCAGGGTACTGCCGACGATATCAAAGCGTGTGGCAATGGTGAACGGGTTGCCGAGTCGAGAACGGAGCCATAACTCATCATTTCCCAGCTTGCGATACCTATTCGAAAAAAAAGCTCATTGTGAAGGTGTTCAAAGGGCCGATTTGGGAGGGAAGGCTCGTCAAGTTCGTCGGGGCGTTCACGAAACGCCGCTCCGAGTTTGAATTCGCTATGGCGGCCCACACTGCTGTGGGGGTGGATGAGGCCAACCGAGCGTTGAAAACGGTGGATCAGACGACGCAGGAGATGAATGCGAAGATGGACATGATGCTGAAGATGTTCCAGCAGTTTGTGACCCCGGAACAAAAAGAGATGGATCGGTTTGTCGTGTTAGCTTCCTCGTCGCATATCACTCATTATCCACAGACAAATCCAACAACGCGGCGGGCTAGCCGTTCTGAACAACGATAAAGCTCTGAAGGAGCTGAACGACTATGAGAACAAGTCTAATCCCCAAGGGACTGCGGCGACCCACGGTGGCAAAATGGCCAAGCCATCAGACTGGCAAGATCTCAAAGACGACTTGCACGCCGACCCAGACGTAGCGATGAAGGAGAACATGACCGTGTTCACGCGCAAATTCGAGATTCAGAAGCGTCAGATTATGTTGGTCTTAGCTTTTTATCACACTCGGCGGACGCTCATGGTTATGGTCGTAGTGACGAGTTGACTCGCGTCGTGGAAAGACAGGGGGATAGGATCATTTCTGCGGTTAATGCGGGCCCTCATGACAAGATTATCGACCCTGTGCGTGCTGCTCCTGCCTCAGTTCCCCGATGTTAACGCATTCAATTAGAACGTCCACATCATATGGAAGGAAATGGGCTGGCGCGGTAGTGTCAAGGCGCGGCACTTTGTTATGGCGCTGCGAGACCACTTTCAAGAGGACCATCCCCAGCACACCGATGGAGATGAAAACGACCACGCTGCGATCGCAATCGACAAGGAAGACGAATGGGCTTTAGAGTACATCAGGTACGTCTGGCCAACCATCGAATCACTGTTTAATGACGCTCCATCTTCAGCATTTTGCGCCTCCAGGCGATTTCAGAGGCATGGGATGACGATGCATCGGGATTTGTCACCGTCGCTGAAGTGAACACATTCACGACCATGCGGCCGTTGGATTGGAGGTGCTTTAGTAAACCGAGCTTGTCTCTTCCGATCTAACGTTTGATCCAGTCTTCCCCGGTGGATCGCGTACTGGGCCGTCGGGCAGCACCAGACGATGCAACTTTATGTCAACAAGATCTTAAATTTGCTAACAAAAATGTTCGCGATACTACCGAATATCCTCCCTGTCAACAAGTCTTCCGTCAACGCGTATCTTGAGGACGTTTACCAGGGAGTCTATACCCTGGCGGCGTCCGTAAATGCGTGCAATGTGGACGAGCCACTCCAGGTTGGTTTCTAACCTCAAAGGTTGAACATTCGTTGACCTACAACTGTCTTAGGCGAAATTCAAGTCGTTTGTCGAGTCGGAGGAGACCAGGCTTCGAGGTAGGTGTAGCTATTACCGGTGGGGACACTGCTCAGACCATCTGCAGCGAACCTAGAAGCTATACAATACGATATTGACACATCCGATACCCTTGAACTGATCACAGGTTTGCCCCTTCCTCTCCTCGCAGTTGCCCTTTTTTATCGTGTTTCTTTCAGGGGCAGGTCGTATCGATAGATATTTGCTCCCAGTTTTCTATCTCCTTCTCGAACGACACTTCGAAATATTCCGTCTTTGTCAAACCCGGATAGTTCATCGTGATGAGTTGTGGGATGCGACGGATACGCTGCAATGGGTCGGCGATGCCGTTCAGGTTCGGGTTGAAGAACTGCAAAGTCAGTCTCATTTCGTTGCCTCGTATTCGTAGTCCTGATGTTTCCCAGCGATATTTAAACAGCAAAAGGTCGACCTGAAGCAGCAATTCAAGAGCTTTGCGTTTGGCTTGGCAAGTGTCTTCAACTTGACGGGTTATTGATGATGCTCACCTGCCATCTAGTACGAGTATATGAACGAACCAAATCTGCTTTGGGACGCCAAACTGGTGCAGGAGGCGTGAGTGAAGTCGCTCATTGTGTAAACACCACTGATGTCTATGTTAGGGAGTTCCCGGAATATATCTACGACGACAGTGTCGAAGCAAAAGACATCGACGCGGAGAAAATTACCAACTATCCTCTCGATCAGGAGCCACTTGACTACGATGCTTACGCCCCTCCGAAAACTGAGCCAGAGGGTCTTGAAGCTGAATTGGACGGTGCCGCTCCCAAGACACTAGAGGCCGTAGCGGGCATGTTGGGTACCTGGAATGGTTTCTTGTTCTGGCCTACGACAGGGGGTATGATCTCGATGGATCTTAAGCCCTCGTCTACACAAGGCGAAGTCCAGATCTTCACAGCATCCGGCCGTTCTAACCAGAGTGATTTCAATATTATGGGCGAGTGCCGCGTGGGCGACGAGCCTGGCACCGTGTCCTTCAGCTGGAAGCGCTCGTTCCCTGCGCGATTTTCGACGCAGTACTGTGTCGGCACTTGGAGTGCCGCGACGGACACGCTCTCAGGCAAATACGGCCTCGATGAAGACCCCGCAACGCACGGAGGCTCGTTTGTGTTCAAACGCCTCACACCGGAGCATACATGCTTCATACCTGCACCGGCGGACCTGGAAGCGAACAAAGCGAAAGCGTTGTGGGCGTTCGCGATCGGTGCGGTGCGGTATGACATTCGCAGAAGCCGGTGGTCTTGGTCGTTCTTCAAGGAGCGACGGGATACCCGGAAGAGCTTCATTGAATTATATGTTCGCAGCACCAAGTTCGGCCCACCGATGACCAACGAGGACTGGGCGGAATTCTCGCGCTTAAAGAAGACGCTCACGTCGGCGGACAGGTTCGTTTCGGGTGTAACCTTTCGGATCATTGCGCTAACAAATTTTGAAGCCGTTTTATATACTCGCTTGCACAGAACCAGATCCGCGCTACGACTGACCATAGGTGCGTGTTTGAACCTTCATCGTGAAAACACTTATCGAGTGGTGTAGTGCTTCCTGCGACAATTGTGAGGGCAATATCGGTGGGGCCCGCATCACTTGCCTCGTGTGTCAGGTATTTAGGAAACACTGAAATCACGAACCAATCCCATTAATTAACGATCTTATAGGTGAAAGACACATTCAACACAGTCGACTTTTGCTCAACGCCAGGCTGCATTGACAACCGCTGCAAGCGGGACGACATGCCAAAGCCCCATCTGCCTCACCATGACCTGATGAAAGTACAGCGAGTGGTACACACCCGCCAGTTCGGCGAGACGTAGGACCAAAACTTTGATCCTGATGGCTGCGAGCTCACTATATATTACACAGCTATCGCAACGCAAAAGCGGCGCTCAAGCAGGCGCGGACATTTTTCAAATCGCCCCAAGCCGGAGTGGAGGATGCCGAGAGTGAGGCAGACACAGACGACGAGACGGGGCACGCCCCGTCGGCCAAACGGTTGTCGCGTATTCCGACGCTTGCAGTGTCGATACCCCACCGCCGTCCTACATCGGTTTTACTGCCCATGTCGGCGGTCTCGGTGGCGCAATCCCAAGTGCCAGACCCTGTGCCCAGCGGGCCTGCCTGTCGCGTCTGCACCAAGCCCGTTTCCCAGCCGTGCTGGTATTGCGTCCAGTGCGCGGAGGAGAGCTTTATCTGCTGGGATTGCGATTTGAAAGGCGCTGAAGTCGTCAAGTTCGGGGATCACGACTTCCACACGCACGATTTGGTGAGGGTGCAGGAGCTCGAGGAGGAACGTGATTTG
This sequence comes from Mycena alexandri, assembly GCA_029233265.1. Lineage (NCBI taxonomy): Eukaryota > Fungi > Basidiomycota > Agaricomycetes > Agaricales > Mycenaceae > Mycena > Mycena alexandri. The sequence goes on along the minus strand of JARJCM010000080.1, from coordinate 246,488 downwards.
TCGGTAGAGGAGCGGCTTGGGGAATTGGAGGAACGGTTCACGAAGCACGAGAAGGCGATGGACGAGCGCATGGGGCGAATGCAGGCAGCTGTCGACGGGCGGATGGAGAAGGTGGAGAAATTGCTGGAGCAGCTTTTATTGAAGCTCGGGGCGCCGTGATTGCTCTCAAACTGTACTTTAATCCATGTTTATATCCCGGGTTTGTTAAAATACCGTATTGTATGATCACACGCCGGCGGCCATCGTTCGATGGATGATTCCGAAGCTGCCGCACAATGTGCCCCTGTAGCTGGAAAGAAAGTTCAACATGAGTCCGCCCACTCTGCGCCACCTCTTACCAGCCGGAGTGTCTTGGTATCCAGGTGACTCCGTACTTTCCGATCGCCACTGAAAACGAATGCAGAAGAGTTATTATACTGTTCAACGAACGTTGCTTGAGCCGAGTCAACTTGAAAGCCGACACGGCCCCGGCCCCCAACCTCACATTTTTTCTCGACGCGGTTTTTTTGGACCATAATCCAATCCTGGGGCTTTCAAGTTGCTCATACTACTTTCCGTTTGCTCCCCGCTGTTATACAATCGACGGTGCTTACTTCGGGAGCTGGGATCGGGAGATCTTGACGATTGGGGGCACTTCAACTGTCGTCAAGTCCTCTCCCGTCGACTCGGAGCCTCATATCAAGAACCCGGTTGATATCTCGGTTACTTGTTTTTCAACCACGGATTGAGCCATACATTTGAATAAATCGATGGGTGCAGTTTGAAGCGTTTGCAGTACGCATTGAGACAGCATGCGCGTCTTCACTGCTCTTGCCTCGTCTTTTCAACTTGTGGTGGTAAAAAAAAAAAACTTTGTTGCGCTGTTCAAATTATCGCAACATCCCTCTGCAAATGCAATTGCACTCTTCATCGTTTTGTTTTTGCTGGTATTCATTCAACCTGCAGCGCGACATCTCCTAGGCCAGAATAGAATATCGAACGTCAGTGATACGGCATCTTTTAGACTGTAAGTAGGACGGCCGCTAGTAATATGAGCACTGGCAGGCGACTTCGGTTAAACTTACAAGCTGCCTGCCAGCTGCACATCTATTCAGTTTGGCGCACGTTTCCACGTTGTTTTCCTGTAAGTTAAGCCTGCTCATAACTCAAGTGCACGACTGAGTTCAACGAAAAAGTTGAACCAAAAAATTGAACCACATCATTTATTTCAAGACGGCCGGAGAGCCTGGCTCGGAGCTTGTCAAAAAAGTCCTAAAGCAGGCTCAGGTCATTATTAGACGACCTGGACAAAAGAAATAAACTCACCATTCAACGACTTCTGTGAATACGGACCTACTTGCCTCTGCATAAGTTACGGGCCTTCATCAACATCGAAGCTCCAAAATCAGCCGCTCGGGATCTACGGTGTGCAGATCCGTCTCTTGCCTATTCAATCTTTACCGTATATCCGAGTTGAGCTGCACCGCGGCATGGCTACGTTTCGTTACTTCAGGTTAGTTTGGGTGTGATAGCGGGCCTCGTGCAACGACTGAGGCCTGAGGCCTGAGGGTTCTTCGCGTTTCAGCTTATCCAAGTCCGTGGACAAACGGACTAACCTAGAAACTCACCCATGAAATGCAACTCAGGAAAAGCGGCGGCAGAGAGAGAGGAGGATCAGCGGGAATTATTGTCAGTAAGGATCTAACGCTATGTTTTGAATGTGATCAATGTTGGACTGATCTTTACATACGTCGCGGGCTTTGATGATCTTCAACCACCAGGATGGCTTTTACCCCCACAGAGAGCGACCCGTTCTACGAAATAATGCGGCCTCCGCCCGACGAGACGCCCGCCCAGATGACGGCGCGGCTCAAACGCGAGGCAGACGCACAGCGCATCAGCGACACCATCGACGAAGACATCAAACGCGACCGTGCCCTGCAACGCAAGTCTCGCAAGGAGCTGCGCATACTGCTGTTGGGCCAGGGAGAGAGCGGTGCGCACACCCTCCCATTGTACCCAGCAGTATATTTATGCGCTTGCAGGCAAATCCACAACCCTCAAGAGTGAATACATCCATCAATGCGTCTGTATCGTGTATGTGGGGCTGACTTTGTGTCCAGATTTCCGAATGCAGTACGCCCGCGAGGCCTGGGAGAAGGAGCGCGGAGGCTGGCGCGCAGTTGTGCAGCTCAACATCATCCGCTCAATCATTCTTATTCTTCAGATCATCGAGCAAGAGATGAGCGGGAACGTTCCACTGGAAGAGGATGAAGCGCCCCGTCGCTTCTCCGACTCGGCGGCAGACGTGTTTACGGACAAGCATCGCCTGCTCATGATCCGCCTTGCCCCCCTCCGCGGAGTCGAAGCAGAGCTAAAGCGCCGGTTAGGCGCCGGCGCCGAGCCCATACACCCTTCGCTGCCAATGGCCGCGACCCCCTTTGACGACCCCGCCCCAGTACCCGCCGCCAAGCGCCAGGGCGAATTTTCTGTGCGCAGCTGGACCGACGCGATCGACCCGTCCAAATCACCCCGTCCGTCGTCGCATGCGGACCTCGACTCGTCTACCATCACTCTCATGACGTGCAAAGAGGACATGCAAGCCTTGTGGAATGATCCCGCTGTACAACTGGCGCTTGACCGCCGCAAGGTCCGCCTCGTTGACACCGCGGGTTTCTTCCTCAACGACCTTGACCGCATCGCGACGCGGTCTTATACCGCGACCGACGACGACATTGTACGCGCCCGCCTGCGCACAGTAGGTATCCAAGAGTACCTCCTGCGCATCAGCGACGGCGCCTTTCCTATCCGTGCGTGGCATCCTTGCTGCACATTTCATTTACCTCACTTACTCTAGTAGGCGGTGATAACGCATGGATATGGAAACTCTATGACGTTGGTGGGTGTCGCACAGCGGTCTGTACTCGTCCTCCTCTCCTCCTCTGCTATGGCCTACTCAAATCCGACCTAGCGCGCCGCCTGGCTCCCGTTCTTTGAGAACACGGATGTGATCATTTTTTTATGCCCGGTATCATGTTTTGATGAGCGGCTCGACGAGGATTCGCGAGTAAACCGTCTAGAGGACTCGACGCTCCTCTGGCGCTCCATCTGCTCGTCCAAGCTGCTCACACGGACGCAGATGATTCTTTTTCTAGTGAGTCGTCTGCCCGACAGATCACCACAAAAATAATCATATTCGCGCCGCCACAGAATAAATGCGACCTCCTTAAACGCAAGCTAAAGCGCGGGATACAAATCAAGACGTATCTGCCGAGCTATGGCGAACGGCCAAACGAGGTCATGCCCGTCGTTAAATGTCAGTCCTTGTCAATCATGTATTTGGCGTGTGCTAGCTGACACCCCGGGTAGACCTCCGAGAAAAATACAAGGAGATTCAGAAACAGCACTCGCCTGAGCCAAGGGTCGCGTACATTTATACGACGACTGTTACGGTGCGGAATTTATTTATTTCCCAGAGATGACCGCGACTGACTGATTTCATTTTTTAAAGGATACCACTGCCACGGCGAAGACGCTGCATTCCAGTGCGTAATGTTCTCCTTTTGTATCCCTCTCTCAAACTCGCGCTAACTCTTTTTCCAGTCCGTGACCGCGTGCTGCGCGAGAACCTTGTCACGTCTAACCTCGTATAATAGATCGAGCCTACACCTTGCGTATCCCCAACCCGTACCCATCGGCCGGACAGATGGCACAGCATGGCACGACGGGCCCAGTGCACGACTCGCACGCATTTAATCTCCTCCGAGGCTACGCCCGCGCCTACCTATTGATCTACACAACTCCGCGCGAAAGCTCGAGAGACCACTTCCGCGCCTACATACATGCGTGAATACCTCGTCTTGGCGTACTCTATGTACCCTATCCATCCACGCCTCAAACCAGCGCTACTACTTCCGCATCGTTACTGTCGCATCTGCTACTCCAACCTGCTTATCTTTATTTTATTGCATGTGTTTGTATGTATATTCTGTACATGTATCGATTGCTATTGCGAATCAATCGTAGAGTGTCGGAGGATATTGTTGAACTGGATGAATTTCTCTCCAGAATTGAAGTCGGTCCGCAAGACCGAACAGCCCAATGGCTGTGCTTCACGTGACCTTGCGAGCACCTGCATAGCCGTGACCGGGCTGTCACAATTCTCGCTCTCCACCTCAAGCAACATGGGAAAAGGTAGGACCTGCTCTTCGTCCTGCTTGTCGCCGTTGCTCATGGTCGTCTTTGTCTCAAGTTCACGGCTCTCTCGCCCGTGCCGGCAAAGTTAAATCACAAACACCAAAGGTCGAAAAGGCAGAGAAGAAAAAGACGCCAAAGGGCCGCGCAAAGAAGCGCATTTTGTACAACCGCCGGTGGGTCTCATCTACCCTTCTCACTATTCGTTCTGACCTTCATCCAGCTTCGTCAATGTAACAACACTCCCGGGCGGCAAGCGGAGAATGTCAGTGTTTTTTCTATATGCTTTCATCTTGCGTCCGAGCTCTTTCTTGCACCTCGCGCTGCTCGCGCTCGCTCTCCTCCACCTGATGATATAAACCGAAACAAGCATAGTTCACACTGAAACTACCGTGTTGATAAACAAGCATCTAACGTCTTTCGCTCCTATCTGATCCTCTTCGTCTTATTTTGCTTTCGCACAATTTTTCGAGCCGTACGCTGACGTATCTCTCTGACAGGAACCCCAACCCCGAGAAGTAAAGACCTCGCCGTTGGAGTTGGCAGGTCCTCTCATCCACCAGGAGTTTTGGCCCATCGGCGCGGAGGACGGGTGGGCGTTGGGTCATGATGGTCGGGTTATCTCTCCTCGCTTTGCATACACACTACATGTTCTATTACATGCCCAAAACCATTTATGACCCATCCCTCGCGCATCTGTATTATTTTTCTCAAGCAATCCAATCCACAGCAGGTTCATTATCAAAATATCGACCAAGATATATATACAGTGCGGTGTTTTACAAGAAAGTGATTCAGAGATGAGTGTTAGCGTCCATGTCGATGTCAGGGTCGCTTTCCCCGTCAGCGTCTGCGTCGAGGACCGGGTCCTCGAACATAGACTCCGAACTAATGTCAGCAAAGACGTTCAGCGCAGTAGTGGACGGTGCGACTTCATGAGGCATGGGAATCGCTTCATTGACAGGAACGACTTCGCCGGGAACGGGAAGTGCGTCGGGGACATGGAGCGTTTCGTCAGGAGCGTGAAGCACTTCGTTGGGGGCGGGAAGCACCTCGTCGATGGAAGGAGTAACTTCGTCGATGGGAGGGGTGACTTCGTCGATGGGAGGGGTGACTTCATCGATGGGAGGGGTGACTTCGTCGATGGGAGGGGTGACTTCATCGATGGGAGGGAGCGCTTCATCCGGGCCATGAAGCACTTCGTCGACGACAGGGACAACTTCTTCGGTGGGTGGAGGCACTTCATCGACGGGAGGGAGCGCTTCATCCGGGCCATGAAGCACTTCGCCGACGACAGGGACAACTTCTTCGGTGGGCGGAGGCACTTCATCGATGGGAGGGAGCGCTTCATCCGGGCCATGAAGCGCTTCGTCGACGACAGGGACAACATCTTCGGTGGGAGGAAGCGTTTCATCGACGGAGGGAAGCATTTCGTCGGCGGCAGGAAGTACTTCGTCGGCGGCAGTAAGTACTTCGTCCGCAGCAGGAAGGAATTCTTCAATGGCAGTAGAACCCACTTCCTCGACGACGAGTTGAGGGGTAACGATGGGCGTCGATGTCAAAGCGTCGACATTTGGCTCGGGAGCGGAAGTTTCAGCGGAAGCAACTGAAAGGGGAGGAACTGCAGACGAGGAATCGACCTCGTACATTCCGCTTGGTAGCTCGGGTACCAGCAGGGACTCGGGGGCAGGTGCAAGTGCTGGAGACTGAACGGCGGGTGGAGGAAGGGTAACGACGGTCGTCGGTTGAACATCTTGCATTTCGTCCTGCGGTTGTAGTTCTTGTAGTACTGGCTCTGCGACCGGCGCTGCTTCTGGTACCGTTTCCATTGACGGGGGAATCTCGACCCCGGCCTCAGCGCTATCCTCCTCAGATTCCACGTCGTCCTTCTCTCGAGGAGGAGCTCTCAAGCTCGTAGCGAGCCTCCCGCGCTGCACCCATCGCGTAACGGGCCGTGTACTTGCCCCGTTTTCGCCCGCGGTTGTGCTTGCGCTCCCGCTCGCGGTCGCATTCGCGCTTCCAGCATTATTGTCCACAGCCACACCTACCACAAGGGCGGCCGAAGGAGGTGGTGCGGCCTTGAGGCGGTCCTTGTTCGGCGGCCGCCCGCGTTTTCGTTTTACGGGCGGGTCAGCAGAGGTTGCCATCTCGTCTGCCGTGGACAACGCTTTCCCCTTTCTCTTCCCTCTGCCCTTGCGCTTTTCCGGCGGCGCATCTGAGACGCCGACGACCGCGGCTTGATCAGCGAGCACGTCCAGTGCTGTGCGCGCTCGCGTGGGCGAGTTGGACGTGTCGTTTGACAATTTCCGACGCTTGGGTGGGGACGCGGAGTCTGGTTGCTCGCTAGGGTTCGCCGCTCGTCGCCGGGTCACCATCCTCGTGCTCGCACTGCTCGTACTTGCGCTGGGACCCTCCGCTTTCGCACCATTGGAGGTCTCTTGTATGCTTCGTGCGGCGCTCAGAAGCGAGTCCAGCGGCGTCGTAGTCGATAGCGGGATCGGAACAGCCTTCCCCTTCCCCTTTGCATCGCTTTTCGCCGTCTTGCTCTCACCCTTCGTAGGCGTCCCAGCAGCGTTCACATACCCCGCCATCGCGTTCGCATACCGGGCATTGTTACTCTCCTCGTCCCTCCCCGGCGTCGGCGTCCCGTCCACCGCCGGCCCACTAACACCCCGCTCAGCGCGGTCGCGATAATACCCCCCGCCCCCGCGATTCTTCTTTTCCCGCTCAATCCGCTCCTTCTCACGCTCAATGCGTTCCTTTTCACGACCCGCTTTTTCGCGCTCCGCGCGCTCGCGTTCGGCGCTAATGACGCCCGCAACGATCCCGGCGCGCTCGCGGCCCAGACGACGCGCGGCGATCAAGAGGTGCTCTGCGCGAGCGTCTGACACTAAAAGTTGCGGCGGGGCGCGTCGTGACGACTTTCCAGGACGCCCGGCCTTCTTCGTCGCTGACTGCGACGCGTTGTGCACCGTGCGTGCGTTGGCAGGAGGGGTTGGGAACGTCCGGGCGGAGTTATTGTTTTGGGAGGCGGGAGTGGTGGTGGTGAGAAGGAGCGCCTTTTTTAACTGAGCGGCCAATTTTCGCTTGCGGGTTATGGTGGCGTCAACGTTCTCGATGGATGGGAAAGAAAGAGATGAAAAGTAGGAGGAGGCTTGCGCCAATGAATGGAGTGAGGGAGGCTGTCCCGGAGTTTGGTCCGTCAGTACAACTTGGGTTCGTGAAGGTACAGACGGTGTGTCGTCCAAGATCATTTCAACCTCCGAATCGGTGGGAGGTATCGCTGCAATAGGTGAGGTATGGACAGATCCAGCCGCAGGAGAAGAAGAGACGGGCCGAGGAACAAAAGGCTGCATGAGGAGATGCGGTTTGAGTTTAGAAAGTTCAGTCTCAAGGGCGTTGATGCGGCCCTGCGTTTGATTAAGCTGGAATACGTCGATTAGTAGGGCTTAGCAGTGAGGAACGCAAAAGCAGATGTACCTTGTCTTTCAATGCGGTGTTCTCATATTCCAAACTCTGAGAAATCCTTTTGAGCTCCTACCGGAATACATCAGTCCTTGTGAATAAATGAACACAGCAGGAACCTACTGAATCATCAGGGCCTCTCACTTTCCGATGTCGATGTACAAGCAAGGCCTCCGAAATTCGGTCCCAGCCTGCCTTTTCACTTTCCCACCTGGATTTTTCCTCCTCAACCCTCTGCGCCAGGTACTCTCGCTGCTGAATTAGACCCGAAATTGTGTCTGCCTGGTGTAAAAGCTGAGATGGATCTAATAAGGGCTGTTCCGGGTTCGTAAGACGCAGAACCTGCGAAAGCTGAATTGAACAGTTGTCCTTGGAGCTTTAAAAATATGAATACCATGTCCAGAAGCTCGCGTTCCCGAGGAGTGGGTTGTGTATTAGAGCCCTCGGTTCCCAAACCCATTTCAAGAGCCCTGGCGCGTATCTGGGCGATGTCATGTTCATGGAGACTTTCCGGAAGAGGTGAATTTTGTGGTCGGTCCCGCTGCAGTGGAGGTATTGGATGCATTATATCAGTCAGGGAAAGAGGCGGCATCAGAGGCGGCGCGAGAGACATAAGAGTGTTGGCTGTGTCCAGAGTAATGGATTATTACGACTTGAAGGCCACAATCGATCAAATTTCTCTCACTTCAAGAATCTATGTCGGCTCTCCCGTGCGAAATCCGGAGCTGGAAAACCAAGATTTCGACTTTGTTGCCGAACCTCTGCTACTTTTCATTCGACGCTTCCGATGGCCGGAATTACACTAGAGTCGAAATGCAGCCAAGAGCAGATACTGTGAGCGGTGTAGCGGTGAGCAGAGAGTCAGTAAACGCAGTGAGAACCGAGAGAAGGTGAAAGAAGGCCGGATGCTTGCGGCTGTTTGGCCGTATCGGACGCGACTTAATATCACCTGACCGCCCGGGCCGAAAGCCATGTCTCTTTCCATGTCCCTCGAAAAGCTTGCTACTTTTCGCACCAATAACACAAGAGCCTCTCAAGTCAGTCCCAAGCGTTATGGTCGTGCTTTCACTCAAAATCTGCACAGGAAACGTTCAAAAATGCATCCCTTATTCTGAAAACTGCTAAGCAGCTTGGGGACGATGGTGCGCCGCTTTGAATTCAACCGTTGCTAGGAATTCACTCTTCATAGGCTGGGCGGTCCTGGAGCAACTCTTTCTCGCGTCGGTTGATATAGGAAGACTGGAAGTCGCTGACGTGGGTGCTGTAATTGCTGCTTGCGCGGTGTGCTGAAGCCACAACGATAGCAATGCCTGAAGCAATTGGCCGAACGCTTTCCGGATTCCCCGCGTGTAGATGTCCTCACAGGAATTCGCATGGAGGCCACTGAATCCCCAGATGTTGCGCTGAAATACTACACTCAACAGCTGAATGCGGATCCGGCGAATGGCGTAGGCAGTACACGCCTATGGTCCTAGTCAACCCACTGAACAAAATTGCGCAGGCAATATGGAAGCGCAAAATCTCCGTTCTGCGCCGCAGTGGGAAGATCGAAAAGGCCGCTGAGGAACTTACCCAACTGCTTGATACCTTCTACACCGACGTCGACGGCTGGTTAGAGCTGGCCGACATATATACCACTTGCAACCAGTATGTTCTGTCTTGACTACCAAACCAACGACAATTCTAAAGCCAGAGACAAGATATATCCTGGCGCTCCAAGCGCTGTCGCACGTTCTCCTCCTCGCACCCCAGAATCCTTTCTACGTGCTGCAATTCGCAGAAACGGCATACACCGCGAATGATCTCCCCCTTGCGCTGAAAACCTTCCTCGTTGTTGTGGACATGTGCGAACGCGATATCGACTCCCCAAAGCACAAGCCCGCAGTGGGGATCAGCGTTCGGGCGTGGTTGGGTATCAAGCTCGTTCGTCGTCTTCTTACAGCCAAATATGAACTCTAAAGACATCTGACTGCCAGTGCTCACGCCGGTTAATGATCAACTCTACCCCATCTGCGTCAAATACGCCTATACCGAAGAGTCTGAATCTCATCGAAGAGCTGGCGACGGAGAGGGTTCTTGAGGTGTATAGCAGCCAAGGAACCGCAGCTCGCAGAGGGCAGGCAGCAGAAGGGAAGGATGTCGTTGTCGGCTGGATAGGCGCTAGATAGCCTGTATTAATTTTTAAGGTATTGGGGCTTGCACCGCGTGGAGAATGTCGTCGTGAGGATTAAAATTATATATGAAATGATACAATTTCATGAGGAGCAGGCTTTGCGCGCTCTGGAGCACAACCAGGCCAGTACAGTTTTGCTGATAGGCAATTTGAGACGCATTGGCGCGAATGGCATCGACGAAATCAATATTGCGGCTAATAATCTCCTTCCATGGGCGCCCCACCCATGTAATCGACAGTTCCTCAAAAAAAATTACAAATGTGAATGGTAATAATACAAGTCCTGAGTCCATCTTCTACGCCTCGACATCCATTCCCTGCTCCGTCTGATGATGTTTGAATTTGCCCTTCACCTTCTGTTCCACACCCTCTATTGCGTCCTCCGCATTGTGGCCAAGCCACGCCAGTTTTCTCATCCCTCCCCACTGCATTAGGCCTCGGTGCTTGCGGTGTAATTCCTCCTGGTTCTTTCTGTAGTTCTTGACTTCGGAAACTAGACCACCACTACCCGCCCCGTCATCGGCCTCTTCCTCCCCCGCCCCCTCCTCCTCAGCCTCCGAGTCGCTCGACGACTCATCATCGTGCAACGAATCATGCGCTGAATCTCCGCCCCCAACCTCCTCCGCAGCGTCCAACACCTGCATTACGTCCCCGAAATTGGCGTCATTATTTGCAAGCGCTTTGTGGTACCCACTCAGCCCCGGCCACATTTTCATCGTCAGCTCCAGCGTCCCACACTTCTCCATCCCCTCCGGCTGTTCCGCATTCACCCGCGCACGGTCCAACGCCTTGTGTTCGTTCCGCCATACCGGCAGCTCAACCGTGACCTCCTCATCGTCCGTGATATCCTTGAACCAAAGCGTGCCGAACGCCACCGTTTGTTGCGTGCCCAGGTGCGGCTTACGGAACTCCACCAGTAAACACTCCCCAAAGCGGCGTTTCACTGCAAGCCGCACGGGCTTCTCGCGCTTCTGCATCCACCCGCCCTCAGGGTGCGCACGCATCTTGCCCTTGGAGTTCGACGTGCGCAGGACGAGCTTGCACGCGCCGAGGTCCGCGGGGAAGTTGCCGCCCTTCGGGTGTGCGCGGGGCTGGAGGTCGAGCGTGCAGATGTCCCAGCCGAGGAGAGGCTTGGGGATACGTGCCTGGACACTGCGGAACACGAGCGAAAGCTGCACGCGCCCGAAGCCCACGCCGCCGACGAGAGGGAAGGAGTCTGTGATCTGCGAGCGTTTCTTGAAGAGCGTCTGCAACGGGAGGACGACTACACCGATGAGCGCATCCGCTTCGTGCGGGCGCTCATCGCGCACGGCAATGATGACCGTCGCGGTGCGCCAATCTTTGATAAAACGCTCCGTGCTCGCGGCGAACTGTACATACTGTTTATAAAGGCGAAAAAAGGAGGGAAGAGTGGTAGACTCACGAAAGGCTTGTTGGTCTTGAGTTTTGTACGCGTCTTGTAAACACGAGCGTGATTGACTATAACAGTGCAGTAGGCGCTCGGCAGATCCTGCTGTCCTTCGTCCTCGGTACCCTCTTGCACCACACTCCCGCGCGTCTTCTGCACCAACAATCCACGGATCTGCTCGATGTTGATAGCGAGCACGCCTGACGGCCACTCCTCCGTAGGAGGCGACCCCGCGATGATCTCGTCGGTCCGATCCTTCATATCCGCCTTTTTCTGCTTTTCAATCTCCTCCTTGTTGTCGTGTCGCACAGCTTCACTCTCTCTCAGCTCGCGCTCTGTCTCGGTCTCAATGTTGCGCTTAAACTCCTCGATATTCTCGCCCTTCTCCGCGAGATGCTGCTCCATCGTCGTCTTCGCGAAATAGCCGCAGTCCCACCTGAGCTCTCCCGGCCACGGCTTCCCGTTGAGGTCCGTGAAGCGGTCTGTGCGGGACGCCATCGTGTTCAGTGTCTTCTCGTCATTCATGATGTCGTGCAGGTTGACTTCGACCGTTCCGAGCAAGTCGTCAGCCGCCTGACGGTCTGAAGCAAGATGAGAAGAAAATAGAAGAAAAGTGATGGTATTACCTGAATCCCACACTTGAAGCCGGAGTTTTTCTTTTGCGTTCATCTCCGAAGGCCCAACGAGGAGCACCGCGATCTCTTCCCAGACAGGCTCCCCTTCGTTCTCGATGATTCTGTAAAAGTAAGCGTGAGTATAATGTTGGTACAATTGCACAAAGCACGTACCGACTCGACCAAAGCGGCTTCCCCCATTTACCTACAAAGTACGCGTTCAGTTGTGTCTGTCCAGGAAAGACTATGTACGAACCCCATCCTATTGTTGCATACGGATCGCCGCGTTTCTCCGCGCTGGACTCCCAGAACTTGCCGCCGTCGCCGTCCTTGAACCCTACAGCACTCTTGACAATGACAAACACGACACCAATCGTCTCGGTGTCCATCTGGTCCCGGCCGCTGAGCAGCGTTTTCAAATCCAGGTTCAGGCTCCTCGGCGCAACATACTCGGCCACCGCCGCGTCGATCGCGCTCTGCAGCCAGCTCGATAGCCCAGGAATGTCCATGACGTTCAGAAAGCTCTTCGCGAGCGGAGTAGCTTTGAGCGAAATCTTGGGGGCTGATATTAGATTTGTTTTTTTTTCAACGTTTCGCAGCAGTTTACCTTTGGCTGACCAAGGAGCGTAAGAGTCATGGCTGAGAGGAACGGCGGGTTCGGCATGAGCTGGATGCGCATGCGCGCTGTCGCGATGATGCCCGTGAGCTCGATCCAGACGGGAATGAGGACGCCACCGGCAACCATGAATTGCATCAGAATATGGGGGTTCCCAGAGCGGTCTTTGAGACTCTCTCCGTGGGGACGTGCGCGGTATGCGACCGCGACTTCGAGATTGACAAAGTCACCTTCGTCGTCGGATGCTTTACTAGTGTCGCCGCCCTTCAGGGAGCGAATTCCGAGGATGCGGAGAGCTTCAGAACCCTGCCCGATGTCGGCAACGCGAACACCATGTATTAGTTTTGGAAGGGAGGCCTGCAGTGCGTCTTCGAGCATATCTGCAACCGATACGAACAGAGAGGGGTTCACGATAGGCCACAGAGAGTAGAGGAGCGCGTTGAACCACTTTGCGGATTCTGGTGAATCGGACTCGGACTGCAAAATAAATCCTCGGTCAATATAGTACGATTCAGACACACCTTGTGCAACTGCGTCTCTTCTCCGGGGAGTTGTATCTTCGGTATTTGAGGATTCCAGAAATACAATACACCTGCGGCGGCACCCAAGGCTAGAATGCCGCACATGGCACCTGCGAACAACGAACCGACCCAGCCGGCCAAGACGCGCGAGATGAGAAGAACCAGGGACGAGCTCCCAAATGCCGCCACAGCCGCAATGGTGGCCGTTTGCATTTTGTTTTGGCGAACTTCATCTGCTCCCAAGTCCTTGCGCGACTCTGCATCAACGAGGCCGGTCATATGGGATTCATCTGGGTTGGGAGGGTCTTCGGAAGAGGGAGTAGACTTTGTCGAAACTGCCTGCAGCTCCTCCGAGGTACTGTCCTTGATTCCTCGTAAGGTCAAGTGGGTTACAGGGTCCGTTACTGTTCGTGAGCCGGAGCCTGAGGCGGCGGGAGTGCTTGCGCCGCTGGAACCTGCACTGGGAGAGTCGGTCATGGTGTTTGGAAGTAGAGGCTTAGCGGCAGGCATGAGATATGTTTAGCTGCGGGTTAGCCAGAATAGATTTACGACTGGAGACAGCATCATCAGCGCCCAGTCGATGAGTCGATGACGCGGGAGGGGCGATACACCGTAACACGCTCACGTGAGGTCTCGGACTTGAACCCAACGATCATGTCGACTTGCGAACCGAGCGCGTCGACGGCTTTCAAGATATAAAAAAAACCCTACCCGCTCCTGCACGACTCGACTCTGCCAGTTCTCTTTTTAAAAATATAGCCCTAACGTCGCGACGCTGGAAAGTGCTAACTGGGGATGGGGAACGAGGCTGGGTGTACCCTTAACAACATAGCTCTTTACGACTCGCGCTAGCTAGCTCCATCGCGCTCGCCCGGAATCCGACATGTAAATTGTTCTAGGCCCTCCGCGTGAATTTTCGTTAGATGGGCCGTACCTTTGTCCTGTGCTTGCGTTGAGCCGCAAGCAAAACACTTGCGATATTCCTTTGGGCCAATTGTTCGGGACAACAGACATTCCGCATCGCGAACTGCGTCGACAGTTAGGTTAAACGGCAACTCCCTGTCCAGAAAAAGTGTCATTATTGATTGAATAGTCAATCTCTTGCAGCATGCAATGTAAAGGGCAAGAGAAGCAACATTCTAAAATTTATTTTGATCACGTAGGTGGCTATGGGTTCCGCCTTTCCAGCACAGCAGACTCCGAGCAGAGCATACGATGACAGCGTTTGATGGCTGCCGTAAGGATTGATGGCTTAATCGACCTTGTACTCGACGCCCATGTCGACTTTCAAACCAAACGCGCTCCGACGGCTTTCTACCGTCTTGAGCATCGGGAAAGCGCCCATGCCAGCTCCCGCAGGCGTCTCAACTCTCGCCAGTTTCCTTTCAAAAGCCAAAGAAGATTACCTGAGCGACATCCGCGCTACACCGAGTAAAGGCGGCAAGTGGACGGTGGTTATGGGGAACGAGGCGGGAGGTACCCTTAACAACATATGTCTCTTCATGACTCGCATCATGGCCTTCAGATCTGGACTCGGTGGCTAGCTCCATTGCCTTCGCCTGGGTCCACTCGGAAATCCAGAAAAAGCCTTGCATCCCGCTTATTCAAATTGCTCGCGACGATCTGAATTTACGCGCCGAGAATCTATACGCGCTCAACCTCGCGGGAATTGACAAGCCGCACGAGCAGTTACTGAGCACCACAGACCTCGATGGCATCCAACCCTTCCCATCGAACACGTTCGCCCTCGTGGATCACAACCGACTGGCCCCCTCGTTTTCTGCAGGGAATAAGAACCCGACTGTCGTAGCGGTTATCGACCACCACGAGGACGAGGACCTCTACAAATCTGCGTTTCCTCGACAAATCGAGCCTGCGGGGAGCTGCTCGTCCCACATGGCGAATATCTACCCGACGGAATCAGAAATGCCCAAGGAGCTCGCAGACCTTCTCCTATGCGCCATCCTCGTCGACACAAATGGTCTCATCACAGAGGGTAAGGCCCGACCCGTCGACTACAACGCTGCAGCGTCTCTAATCCCCCGCTCATCCCTGCGCGACACCATCCATGCTACCGCCCTCTCCTCCCTCTCCAAAGACTCCCACGCCCTCTTCTCCCTCATTCCAGAAGTCAAACAACTCTCTGACACGCTCGACGCCAAGAAATCGGACGTCTCCCACCTGGGCGCATGGGACCTCTTACGCCGCGACTACAAAGAGTACACCTTCACTCTGCGGTGGCACCCCTCCGCACCTTCCATAAAAGCTGGGCTCGCGACCGTCCCCGTAAAGCTAAAGGCGTGGGGCAGCGGCGGTCGGCTCGAGGACGCAGCCCAGCGGTGGATGGCGCACCGGAAGCTCTCCGTCCTCGGCGTACTCACGTCCTTCCGGGACAACTCATGGGGTAAGCGTGGAAACGGGAAGCATCGGCGCGAGATGGCGTGGTTCGTGCGCGATGGGACGGAAGCGCAGACGCTCCCATTGGACGAGGTCGCGGCGCGGCTGTGGGCGGGGGTGGAGGCGAACAGGGAGGTCAAGGTGACAAGGCATAAGAAGATGGAGCTGGCAGGCGTTCCTTCGAGTGTGCGCGCTAGGGCATACAAACAGGGGAACGCAAGCGCGACGCGGAAAGTTACCGCGCCGCTGCTCAGGTATATTATGGAGGCCGAGGCGGACCCAGAGCCACAAACAGAGGAAGTGCCGACTCCGGCGGACACTGCAGCTACCTCCCGCGCTGGGGAGTCTTCCTGAACGATTCAAAAGTGCCTGGGTGCGGTGGGAAACAGGATAACTTCGGTCCGGTCTGTGTTACACGCATGATACAGATTAAAAGTAATAATGATAATTGCTTGAATACACCAGGATAATACATACACTCTCTGTTTCCCGTATATCACGATGACCACGACGATGACGACGACTCACTCGACCTTGGATCTGCGTCGTCCTTCTCCCCAAACGTTTTCGCCTCCCGGGGCGAATACGGCTCGGCGAGCCAATTCGGCCACGCATATGTCGTGTCGACGAGGGGGCGCGCTGAGGCGCGGAAGCGCGGCTTTTTGCGAAGTTGAAGTTGTGGACAGGTGCTATTGCTACGGAGAGACGAGGTGGTTCTCCGCGAGCTCAGTTTCCGGCGCGGTTTCCGGCCAGTGAATTTCGGTAGTGTTTGCCAGCCCCATTCGCGGTAGTCCTCTTCGATGGAAGAGAGGGAGGGTTGGAAGGAGAAGGAGGTGGGGGAGCGGTGGATCGTGGAGGTTAGCGTTTGGGCTGCCGCTGGGTGAGTAGTGAACTGCTGAAAGTATGGGTGCACGCACCGGTAGCAGCTATGGCAGCTGCTTTCATACGACTCTCGTAGTATCGTCGATAACCGCCGAATCCGACGCGCGGGAAGGTGTCAAAGAGATTGGTTGTGGTTATTCCCAAATGTGGCGGCTCCTCTGCATGCCGCCGCGGCGGGCCCGTCTCCGTCGTTTCAATAACGTCAAAGTCTAGCACAACGCTCGAATCATCCCTCGTACTCCGGGTCGCAAAACAGGCAAAGCACAAGAGGGGCATCCAGCTCGTTATTGAATAAGGTTAAAGTTGGCGGCGTCGATGGCGGGGACGGGAACAGGGAGATAAGATCCTCATCCTTATATGCTACGTATCGAGGGAACATAACATAACACTGTGGCCACATCTGGTGATTGGACAGGACACAAGGTCTCAGTGAACAAGATGGGGTGAGATCTTACGACTCGGCCCGATGGAGGCCGTTGTCGGTGCCAGATAGGGAAGATCAGCTGCCTTTTTTGGGAATGTCCCATTTCCAACTTTCGCAGTTTCCATAAGAACGACGTACACATAGGGGTTGTGGGTTTGGGCATTGATTTGCAAAGGCAAATACCATCCAGGTGGTTTTGCAAATGCTGCGCGACCATGTGAAAAAAAAAAGAATTACATGGACTGTGAACATTCTCATCGAGCTCTAGCTTTCTCAGGAATTTATGCAGTGTGAAAAAGCACACTGTTCGCATTTGCCCATAGTTTCGTCGACATCACCACCACAACTCGAATAAATATTGAACCTCCTCGACCCAAATATGGCAATAAACCCGGAATCTTACATCCACTTGGCCTTGATCATATCGGACGCTCTTTCAGCGACCACGTACGTCGAAGTCATCGTAAATCCAGCAGGAAGATAGGGCTAACACAGGCGTCAACTAGAGCCGTGAATGTTAACGCCGACAACCATTTCTCCCGCTCGCAAACTCAACCGAATGGAAAACAATCGGGTCCGAACTCGATTGCATCAGTCTTGTTGCCTGCGCATTCAACAGGATCATTAAACTAGATGGTATGTGGATAAGGTGTGGATAAAATATAATATACCAAAGCATTCACGGTGTCCCAAGTTTCAACAAAAGCTGCTCCAGCAATTTCTCCATCTTATCCATCCGCCCATCGACAGCCGCCTCCATGCGCCCCAACCGTTCCTCCAGTCCCACAAGCCGCTCCTCTACCGACAAATCATGTTCCTCCACTAACTCCTGCACCCTCACCAAATCGTGCGTGTGAAAGTCGTGAGAGCCGAACTTGACCACCTCGGGACCTTTCAAATCGCAATCCCAGCAAATAAAGCTCTCCTCCGCGCACTGGACGCAATACCAGCACGGCTGGGAAACGGGCTTGGTGCAGACGCGACAGGCAGGCCCGCTGGGCACAGGGTCTGGCACTTGGGATTGCGCAGTTGAGACCGCCGATATGGGCAGTAAAACCGATGTGGGACGCCGCTGGGGTATCGACACCGCAAGCGCCGGAATACGCGACAACCGTTTGGCCGGCGGCGGCGCGTGCCCCGTCTCGTCGTCCGTGTCCGCCCCGCTGTCGGAGTCGCTGTCGGAGTCGCTGTCGGAGTCACTGTCGGAATCGGAACCAGCGGGACCTCCGTTGAAAATTGTCCGCGCGTGTTTGAGCGCCTCTTTTGCTTTGCGGTACCTGTATGATATGAGCTCGCAGTCATCAAGATCAAAGTTTTGATCCTACGTCTTGCCGAACTCGCGAGAGTGTACCACTCGCTGTACTTTCATCAGATCATGGTGAGGTAGATGGGGCTTTGGCATGTCGTCCCGCTTGCAGCGGTTGTCAATGCAGCCTGGCGTTGAGCAGAAATCGACTGTATCGAAGGTGCCTTTCACCTATAAGATGGTTATTTGATTGGATTGGTTCGGGACTTTCAACGTTTCCTAAATACCTGACACACAAGGCAAGTGATGCGGGCTCCACCAATATTGCCCCCACAATTGTCGCAGCCAGTACTATGCCACGCAATAAGTACTTTTCTCAGGATAAAAAAGAATCAGGCACGAACATATGGTCCGTCGTAGCGCGGATGTCTCGCTGGGCAAGTGAGTGATAAAAACGGCTTCAAAATTTGGTTGGTTTGTGGAGGAATTCAGCAGTACCGATTCAAGACGAACCTGTCCGCCGTCGTGAGCGACTTCTTTATACGCGCTAGTTCCGACCAGTCATTGCTGGTCATCGGCGGGCCGAACTCGGTGCTGCGAATTTGTAACTCGATGAAGCGCTTCCGGGTATCCCGCCGCTCCTTGAAGAACGACCAAGACCACCTGCTTCTGCGAATGTCATACCGCACCGCACCGATCGCAAACGCCCACAGCGCTTTCGACTTGTTCGTTTGCAGGTCCGCCGGTGCAGGTATGAAGCATGTATGCTCCGGTGTGAGGCGCTTGAACACAAAGGAGCCGCCGTGCGTTGCGGGGTCTTCAGCGATGCCGTATTTGCCTGAGAGCGTGTCCGTCGCAGCATTCCAAGTGCCGACGAAGTACTGCGTCTGAAATCGCGCGGGGAATGACCGCTGCCAGGTGAAGGATACGGTGCCAGGCTCATCGCCCACGCGGCACTCGCCCGTAATCTTGAAATCGCTCAAGTTGGCACGGCCGGATGCGGTGAAGAGCTGTACTTCTTCGCCTTGTGTGGACGAGGGCTTGAGATCCATAGATATCATTCCCCCTGTCGTAGGCCAGAACAAGAAACCATTCCAGGTTCCCAACATACCAGCCACGGCGTCTAACGCCTTGGGGACGTCACCGTCCAAGCCAGCGTCTGACTCAGTTTTCGGAGGTGCGTATGCATCGTAATCGACTGACTCCTGGTCAAGAGGATAGTTGGTAATTTTCTCCGCGTCAATGTTTTTTGCCTCGAGGCTGTCGTCGTAGGCATATTCCGGGAACTCCCTAACAAAAAAACGTGAGTCATGTGCATGTGGTCAGCGGCTTCACTTACTTTTCTGTGACCAGTTTGGTGTCCCAGAGCAAGTCTGGTTCGTTCGTGTATTCATACTAGACGGAGTGAACATCATCAATAATGCGTAATGCGCAAAACACTTGCCATGCCAAACGCAAACCCTTTGAATTGTTGCTTCAGATCGAGCTTTTGTTGCGTGAAGATCGCTTGGAAAAATATGAGGATTGCGAGTGCACAGAAACCAAAATGACTGACACTTCAGTTCTTCCACCCGAGTATCCACGGCATCGTATACATATTCAACCGTATCCATTGCATCCCATAGCTCGTCGGGATGAACTATCCGGGTTTGGCAAAGACGAAATATTTCGAAGTGCCGTTCGAGAAGGAGATAGTAGATTGGGAGTAAATATCTATCGATACGACCTGGCCCTGAAAGAAATGTTAAGAAGGGCAACTGCGAGGTGAAGAGGGACAAGCCTGTGATCAGTTCAAGCGTATCGGACGCATCGATATCGTATTGGATAGCTTCCAGGTTCGCTGCAGCTGGTTTAGATTGTGTCAACACCGGTATTAGCCACCCTACCTCGAAGCCGCGTCTCCTCCGCTTCAACGTAGGATTTGAATCTCTCCTAAGAAGCGTGTCAGGGTAACGATGTCCAGCTTTTGAGCATTCAAAAACCAACCTGGAGGGGCTGATTTACATTGCACACGCTTACAGCCGCCACCACGCTATAAACGTCCCCATAAACCTCATCGAGATACAAGTTGGCGGAGGACTTGTTGATGGGCAGGATATTCGGTAGTATCGCGAACATTTTTTGTAGCAGAATTTTGATCTTGTTGACATAAAGTTGCATCGTCTGGTGCTGTCCGATGGCCCAGTACGCGATCCACCGGGGAAGACTGGCTCAAACGTCAGATCGGAAGAGACTGGCTCGGTTTACTAAAGCACCTCCAATCCAACGGTCGCATGGTGGTGAATGTGTTCACTTCAGCGACGGTGACAAACCCTGAGGCATCGTCATCCCAGGCCTCGGAAATTGCCTGGAGATGCAAAATGCTGAAGATGGAACGTTAGTATACTGGGATTTGATCGTCTGTCGGACGTACTTGATGTACTCCAAAGCCCATTCGTCCTCCTTGTCGATTACGATCGCGTGGTCATGTTCACCTCCATCGGCATGCTTGGGACGGTTCTCTTGAAAGTGGTCTCGCAGCGCCATAACAAAGTGCCGCGCCTTGACACTACCGCGCCAGCCCATTTCCTTCCATATGATGTGGACGTTCTGTAAAATATATATTACCATCGGGGATTGAGGCAGGAGCAGCACGCACAGGGTCGATAATCTTGTCATGGGGGCCCGCATTGACCGCAGAAATGATCCTGTCCCCCTGTCTTTCCACGACGCGAGTCACTTCATCACTATAACCATGAGCACCCGTCGAGTGTGATAAAAGCGAAGACCAACATAATCTGACGCTTCTGAATCTCGAACTTGCGGTTGAACACTGTCATGTTCTCCTCCATCGCTACGTCCGGGTCGGCGTGCAGGTCATCCTTGAGATCTTCGAAGTCTGACGGTTTTGCCGCTTTGCCGCCGTGGGTCGCCGCAGTCCCTTGGGGATTAGACTTGTTCTCATAGTCGTTCAGCTCCTTCAGAGCTTTATCGTTGTTCAGAACGGCTAGCCCGCCGCGTTGTTGGATTTGTCTGTGGATAATGAGTGATAAGCGACGAGGAAGCTAACACGACAAACCGATCCATCTCTTTTTGTTCCGGGGTCACAAACTGCTGGAACATCTTCAGCATCATGTCCATCTTCGCATTCATCTCCTGCGTCGTCTGATCCACCGTTTTCAACGCTCGGTTGGCCTCATCCACCCCCACAGCAGTGTGGGCCGCCATAGCGAATTCAAACTCGGAGCGGCGTTTCGTGAACGCCCCGACGAACTTGACGAGCCTTCCCTCCCAAATCGGCCCTTTGAAGACCTTCACAATGAGCTTCTTTTTCGAATAGGTATCGCAAGCTGGGAAATCATGAGTTATGGCTCCCTTCTCGACTCAGCAACCCGTTCACCGTTGCCACACGCTTTGATATCGTCGGCAGTACCCTGGATTATGACCTGCATCCGGCCTTTAATCGTGGACCCATCGGGAGCCACCGCCTCGGCGTCTTGAACATTCTTGAGCCTGAAACTTAAATTAACACCAACCCGGATCGTATGCAAACAACACATACTGTATGAGGACGCCCATCATCTCTTTCATCTCCATGTGAAGGGCGAGTATTTTGCGGTCGTTATCGCGTCGCTTTTGCTCCAGGGCCCATACGGCTTTGAAGGCCATGACCGCAACTGAACGTCGATTAGTCGAAAGAGCTGGAATAAGCAGAGGGACAACATACCGCCAATGAATCTAAAAGACTCGGTCAGTTTATTAAAGCACGAGAGAGAGAAACACGAACGGATGGAGCTTGGCAACTGCATTTCATTAGAACAATCGAGCGCGGTCATTAGAACAGACATACCCTCGTCGAGCGCGCTCATTAGGACGGGCATCCCCTCCATGAACGCGTTGATTCCGTGCTCAATGGCCTCCAAGCCACCCACGGTCTCCAACCCCGTCTTGATAGCGGTCACGATCGAATTGCCCTTGGCTTCATCCGCCATCGCGCCAGCAACCCCATTTTCTGCAAATCGATTATCAGGGTCCGCCGCGGCAGCTTGGCGACACAACTCACCCATGATCTGGAGAGCCTTGTCGACCTTGCTGGCTTTGGGATCTGTTGTTGCGGAGGCCCAGGCTGCCTGCATATCTTTCGAAAAAAAATCGTCTTGTGGGATAGCGTTCCCGTTCCCACTTGCTGCAATCAGGGGCATAGGCAGCTGAGGTGGAGGATAAAGGGCACCGTTTGGAACTGGTCCGCTCGGCGATCTGGGTGTTGGAGGCGATGGTTTGTCGAGATAGGAATTGTAATTAGTTCGGACGGACAGAGTCGAGCCATTTGGTAGCGCGTTTGGTACCACAAAAGACGCGTCGGTTGCTGTTTTAGGGGGCAGCGGTGGGACCTCAACCTGGACGTCTGTACTCGAGCTTGACGTTGATTGGGTTCGTTTGCGAAGAGCTTTGTTGCTCAACCGCTTCAAGAGCTTGGGCATGGGCATGTTGGGCGTTCGGTCGTTGTCCCATTGCAGAATTTGCAGGTCCTTTTAAGTATGGGTAGTCGGTTTCGGGTCGCTCACCGTGATCATCTATCACTCGAGCTCTTCGGCGCTGAATTTACTTCAATTTAGGCGCTGAACCATCGCAACATGAATTCAATGCGTTGTCTTTTTTTACTTCGGCCGCTTGCGATTGAGGAGGCGCGAAGAGACACACCCATTTCGGTGTGTCAATCTTGTGCTCTGAAATTCAAAAAGGCCGAAGTGGAGCTGCCGGGCAGAAGTGAGATCGGTGGCTGTACGCTCGCATCACCGAACCTGTCGGATCCGGCTCGGTTGTGGGTCACTTTTGACATTCCCGCTCTTGTTCCCGCCCACTTCCGCCTGAATCGCTTGTTGACCGGACCACTTGTCGCGTCTTTATCTGGAAGGCTGGTCGCGATGGCAGTCCGAAGAGCCCGTGGCAGTGTCTCAAGCAGGTCTCGAGTTACTTGTCTCTCTCTCTTTTTTCGGCCTCCAGTTTTCTTCGAGCTACGATACGTATGTAGACTCGATATCACTCTATATGTATATCTTGCATGAATTTGAAGATAGTCGCTCAGACTGATCATGTATACTACTAGTAATAAATACGCAGGAATGCGATTCGTATGGCTTCATATGGCCAAATACTGTACCCTTTTGTATGGGTGAAACGTAACGCGTAACGCCGCCCCCGTTTAGTTTCCGAGGTAACGCGTAACCCGGGGGTCGTTTCTCTGAAATTTTGTGTTACATGCTAATTTTTTTGTCAAACTCTGCCGAAAACACAAAAAAATTGAGGTTCGTTTCTCATGTAACGCATAACTCACCAGTCGTTTCTGGTTTCAACCTCGCGGTTTCAGTCACACCTCGAAAGTGGTTTCACCCATACAAAAGGGTACAGTACTAGTACTATTACAAGAAATACCTGAGCTCAAATATGTTTGCCGGCAGCCACTGAGTCAACGCTGAGGAGAGGCAGTTCCCGGGCATTTTTCGCGCAAGAACAATTCGTGTTGGGCACTGTCTGCCGGAAAATTGAGAAACAGAACCTACGATGCGTTCCGCAACCCAAGATCGTGTATTGATACAGTTATTATTTGCTCTATGTACTTTGATAAATACTCCCTCCTCACAGCCCTTCATTGTACATCTTCCTGGTCAACGCAACATAGAACCTCTCAAGATCGGCCTTGTTTGCCAAGTCCGACTTCTTCCTGTCTTTCCTATCCTGCTTCTCCATCTCCGTCGCATCCCCATGCATCTGTGCGATCTCTCCCTCTGTGCGATTCTTCGCCTCCTCCATAGCCTTGCCCTTCGACCCTAGTTTCGACGCGCCAGGCACCTGCTCCACCAACCAGTCAAACACAGACCCGACCTTCTCCGTCGCGTTCTTCACGAGCGCGTCATCCGTATTCTTTTGGATCTGCTCCTCCTCCTGGGTGGAGGTTTGTGTTTTGCCAGAGGCAGCGGACGCCGCATCGCGCTGAATCTTCTCCTCCTTCTTCCACGCCCGGACGAACCGGCCCCAATCCATCAGCCCCCATCCGTCGCCGGATGAGCTCGGGTTAGCGGCGTTGGGCCCGCCGAGCCCGATGGCCGGCAGGGCGGGTAAATCGACACCAAACTCGATCCCCCTCGCGCCGCGCATCTCCCAATCTGGGTAAGAAAAAAATCAGCTCGGAGTCAAGGGGAGGTGCGGAAGAAAACCCACGATCGCATCCTTCCATGATCCCCAAGAACTCGCCCCACTTGGCGCTCTGTACGGTGACTAGCCCGTCATTGCCCCACTCGCGTTCTTGAGACCACAGCGGATTCTTCTCCGACCCACCCTCCTTTTCCCAAATCGCGCGAAGCCTCTCGCGTTCCTTCTCTTCCACGCCGTCGAGCACCATCTTGGGCAACCAGAATGGATGCCAGATGCTCACCCCAGGCATCCGGCCAGCGACGCTGAAGTATTTAACGCGCGGGTCGTCAGGGGTCTGCGGGTTGAACACGGTGTTGAGGTACGAAGAGGTGAGATTGGCGTATGCCGGGGAGTCAACGATACCCAGGAGGAGGGTCACGAACGAGGAGGGGAGTTGGGAGAGCGAAAGGGACACCTTAGCCTTGGAGGCGGACTCTGATGGCGAGGGCGGTAAATCGGTCGTAGCTGGAGATTTACTTTCATCGACCAATTGCTTTGACGTTGAGCGCAGAAGGAACTCTTCTCTTTTGATTTTACCCAGTCCAATGTTGTCCTGCGTCCAGATTCAACTTTTGTGGGAGGGAGAGAACCGCGTACTTACCGCACACCAATCCATGAAGGGGCTGCCCCGGTGCGGAGTACTGATGCTAGTCAACGACAGTGGGACGTATTCAGTAGGCCGAATGTGTGATATTAAATGCCGGCAGTCCAAGCCTCCCATTGAGTGCGCGAGGAAGTTGACACCGCGTCCAAGAGCCTTGGATCGGAGCTGTTGGTCTAGAGTTTTTGACCGCTCAACAATTGAGCCCGTCCTATTGAATGTAGATTAATCCCAGCATCCCTGCGCCTCGACTGAAAAGATATATACCCTGGAACAGAAGTAATGATCACTTCAGCGCCGATTTTGTCCCGAAGAATGTTGAGAACGTTGGACCAATAGTGCATCCGCATGCTAGGGAACGAGCTGGGACCGCGTGAGTCGAAGCCGTAGAGACCTGCTCCTCATCAATCAACTGCACCAGTCGGGGCGGAATGAACCGCACCGTGGCTCAGAACGATGGGATATCGAGGGGTGCGGAGCGGGTCCAACAGCGCGGGGTGCAAGAGCAGTTGGTGGATAGCATCTGGCGTCAAGGGCTCTTGATCCGGAAGAGGATTTGGGGGAGTGTTCTTGTGCGGCCTGCGGGGTTTCGGACGTGTCGAAGGTGAACTGTTGGGGGAGCCTCCGCTGTCTGAACCCGGTTCGAATGTTCTCTGACTTTGATTAGACATCGAAAGGGCGGGCGACGCTACAGTGGTTCATCAGTATCAAGCCCTCTGGACGCAAACCTCGCGCACCATGAACAATCGGAGAACTAGACCTAGATAATGGCGTCGTATTCCATAGCACCCAGCGCCACGCGGGAATCTTCAAGGAGTTCAGCGTATTCCATGCTGGCTGTCTCCCTCCAGCTCTTTCTTCAGCTCTGGCCTGCTTGTGGAGGAGGTATTGGTTCGACACCGAAAGGGTGGATATGACGTTGACGAGGCGGCGGAAAAAAAGAACTGGGAACGAAATCCCGCTCATAGTGGTTCGGAGGATTGTTGTGCAACCACTACGGCCCCAGCGTCGTCGGTGGAGTGGCCGGAACTCGAGGTCTTGAGCACGGCGCCGTTTGGGGTGATGGCCAAAACGTCAACGCGATCACATGGCATCTCGGCCTTATGACGCGGATGACTTCCAATAATTAAAAAGGGTGTGGATCAAGAGTTTTTAAGTAAAAATACAGATGCTCAACACGGCGAGTGGAAGGAATTGGAGAAGTGGACTGAACTGGAGTACTTTCCATTTTGATGGCAGTAATTCTTCGCCCCAAACGCGAGGGTATTTAAATAACAGGTGGGCGAAGTTACAACATAACGAGGTACAGTAGTACGAAAATAAACGTCACGGTCGGACGCAACATCTGAGGACGAAAGGGGCTTACCGATGAGCGTCCGCGAGGAAACTTGATAGTGCGCTTCGTTTCTGCAGAGTCGGTCATCTTTTCCTGGGCCTGGACAATGCGGTGACCTTTTGGTCCTGGTTTTGTCGCTCAGTACTCGTTCAACATACACGTCATTAAATATTACCGGTAATTATATACACTAGCAGTCTAGCATCCGCACAATCTCGGAATAAATTTACTTTTGGTCGCCCCAAATGCCATGTGGATTAATCCACCCAAAATGCTCGAATGTGTCGTCCCTGTCCATCTCCGGCGGGTCGAGGGAGAGGACAAAGACGCTAGGATGGCCGTCGATGAGGCTGGGCTCAGAGTCCGCGCTAGGGAGAAAGGGATTGACCTCGCGAGATTGGTGTCGGCGTTCTAATCCACGTCAGCGATGGAAGGAAGAGAAGGAAGAGGGAGCCGTACGACATGTGCGAGGGATGGTGCATGCAAATTGGGATGTCCTGCAGTGAGATAAGAACAGAGAATGGGATAGATGTGGTCGAGTACAAACCCGCCCTGTATTTGGAAGTATGGGTGCTCTCGAAGATCGGGGAGGGTGTATCTTTTGAGTGGGTCGAGGTTCAATAGCTGGAGGAAGAGCTCGTCAGTGATGATAAGTGAGTGAAAGTGCAGGAGCGTACGCCAGAGACGAGCGACTCGGCGTCCTCGCTCAGGCCCGCAAAGGATAGGTACGAGGTCGAATGGACGGTCTGGTGCCAGGTCTGATATTTTCGGACCTCTTCCTCAGATTCAAAGAGGGCCTGTGTTTATGGATCAACTAATGTTCAGTGTGCATAAGACGAAATAAACCAACATTAGGTTCCTGCGCAACGAGCTCGAACGCGACACAGCCAAGGGACCAATAATCCACGGCTGGGCCATATTTTTTGGTTTGGAACTTGGCCTTGCGCCTGTTGGCCAGCATCTCCGGTGCCATATATATCCAAGTGCCCGTTACTTCGTGTGTGTAGACTTGAGAGGCTTCCAACGGGGCGCAGTCGTCCCGCGTGTAGGCGGAGCCGAAGTCGGAAATGCGGATGTTACCCTCGATGTCGAGGAGGAGGTTCTCGGGCTTGATATCGCGATGAATGATACCGCAGGCGTGGACGTGCGAGAGGCCGAGCGCCTGGAAGGTGTCAGTGGCAGAAGGAAAAATAATGGGAGAGAGACGACAATCTGGCAAATCCATCGCTGGGCATTGTGTTTGCGCGAAAATCGGTAGCCGTTGAGGACCGCGAGGAGATCACAGTCCATGAGCTCCTGTATGAAGTGAGGGTTGAACGAGAATCGAACGAGAACAGAACACACCATGACGAAGAATGTCCGGTTCTCATCCTGGAGAGACGCCTCCAAATCCATCACGAAGGCTGCCCCGTCACTGGTCGAGCTTATTCGTAAGTTTGCGCGCGCCATGTTCCGATACGCGAGGACCTCTTGCACAATCCCAGGAATCAGTCCGCGCAGGAGGGCGGTGGCCTTAGTGAACACCTTCATGCAAACTACGCGTCCTGGCGCGCCTTGAAGCCACTCGCTGTCGAGCTCACGTACCGCGATCGCGTCGCCGTACGAGCCGGACTGCACCTTCTTGAGAAAAAGGAAGGGTCCCGGGGCGGTGATCACTAGGGGCGGCGGACCACTTGCTCTTCGTGCCGCTTTGTACATTTTCAGCGGTGGCGCGCGTTTCTTTTCCACGATCGGGGTCGGCGGGGGGAGGGCCATGGGCGCGTTGGTGATGCAGAACAGCACATGTTTTTCGCTGCCGTGCTTTTGGAAGGAAGATTTTGGTGCAGATGCCACCGCGGTCGAGAGGAGCGGCGGGACAAAGGATGCTTTTGAGGTCGCAGGCGAGCAGCCTTTGGCGTCGAGAGTGACTGGCATAGCCGGTGAAGAGGAGACTGAGGAACGAATATGCGGCATTGGCGGAGAGGCTCTTATAGTGCTTTACCAAGTTTTAAATAGAATTGGAGGACAAAGGAAAGACACGGGGAACTCTGGGGCCATCGATTTTGATTTCCTCTTCAGGAAAGTTGGCGTGGACGCGCACAATGGACGTGTCGCAAGTTTCAGGACATGTTCAGGTTCCTCCGCGGCGTCGAGTCAACTCTGGGTAGACCATCTGAGCTTTGCATGAGCCGGTTTGGGTCGACGTTTGCGAGAAGATTCCAATAAATTCAATGTAAGCAAGAGGACGATGGCTGGTGATAATCAGGGAGATATGAAATCAGACTGGAGGTGAGGTGGAAGAAGGTGAAAGTTCGCGGTCTTTGGACAGGAGCTAATTGCCAAACAACGCGGGTGTCACCATCATTATCCAATTTCTGCCGAGCTCCGGCCGGCCTAAGTACCTCTTTCTCCACATTCACGACCACATAAAATCCTCTCGACCGTGACAACGTGCAACTGCAGCTTCGACACAAATGGCCACTCCTCCCAGCCGCCGCTCGATCTTATCGCTGTACTCGACTATGCTAAGAACATCTCGTTCTTTCAGTTCATACAACTTTCGGATTTATTTCAACCGCCGAACGCATGAAACTTTCCGGACTCTGCAAGTGCGCTCCTTTCATATTCCCACCCAGAACTTGTGTTTATGTACCTTGCGCAGAAAGAAACGGACGCCGGAAAGATCAGGTCGATTTATTCCGACGCTGTAGCGGAGCTGGCAGTGTTGCGGCGGAGCGCTGTTGTGAATCAGATGTACGGTGGATGGCGACTTGCCGTGGAGAATACGACGAAGCCAGAAACTATAACAGAACGAGGGGACAACTAGCCCACGAACCATTTGGTGGTGCGTTGACGTCGGGAAATGCGGGTTTACAAAGTTACTGGATCGTTCCGCTGCCCACCACGACGATTGTGACTGTGGATGACGCCAAAGTACTATATTAATGTCGGAGCGGGGGTGAGGAGAGGATCGTATTGTAGTATTACAAGCAGAGCAGTATTTCATTTCCGAAAACTATGAAGGCCTTTCCTCCGCCGGCTTACTAGCTGGCGCCTGTGTGGACTCTGTCTCCTTCGATAACAGTCCCAGCCATCCCCTCGACTTTTTCCCGCTCTCGCTCCCTCTCCCCAGACCCATGAGCACTTCACTCCGTCGTGCCAAAGCACCCTTGCCATATATCTTCTCCTCTGTCTCATCCATTAGCTGCGCGGCGTTTGGGCGCGCTAGAAATGTCTTCTCCTCCTGTAGAAGAAGCTGCCGTAGATCCCAGTGCACCGTGCGTTGAAATCTATCGGGACCCCAGTCCAATTCGCCCATTCGAGACGCGCCGATGAGGAGCGCGACGATTGTAAGCCCTTGCATCGCGACGCGTCCGCGGAGCCAGTAGTTCATCCTCATGGATTCACCCCGGGCGTGGTTCCAGATGGCCATGACCAGGTTCGCAACAGTGAGCGCGCCGCCTAGAGGTGATTATATTGAAAAAATCCTAGAAATGTACGAAATCCAGCAAAACCGACCGATGGGAACGTATGGGTTTTCTCTGCATTTTCTGCCGAACTTTTGGCCCGTCGTTTCGTAGGGTCGGGCGATTTGGGGCACTGGCTTCAGCCCGAAGTTCCAGCTCATGTTAGGTGTAGCCGAATGGTTAACGTTGTTGGTGCTTCGGCATTTCGGGGCCGAGAGCCCGTCCACTTTCGAATTCACCTCTCACAAACTTTCATGTTCGCGCTTTCTCCCGTATTGAATCGATGGATTTACCCGCAGGGCAGCGATTCCTCGAAACGAGGACTCTCTGCCCTGTCTGGTGGCGTATATCAGGTTCTTTTCCCTCTCAAAATCTAATAAAAAGAAAATCTTGAAATTTGGTCTGACTAGGGAGACTTCGCTGCGGAACAACCCATGGACCTCCCGAGCGAGATCTGGACGCTTATATTCCAGGAAGCGTCGCTCCGTAGACGGGATCTATATGCTGTCTTGATGTCCTGCCGCTTCTTCAACCAGCTCATTATTCCAGTTCTTCTCTACAACTTCTCAGGGACGAGCCCCTCCAGTCTTGCCGCTGGCGAGGTTGATATGACATCTGACATGGTGCCTATGCTGAACCTAGCTGCCCATCTTCCGTTCATCGGTCGGCTGACGTTAACCTTCGACATTCGTGGTGAATCCAAGGCGCCGACAGAATTACTGGCCCTCAAAACGCTTGTCTCGAGGACCTCGTTCCTTGTGGATTTGCGGCTCAATTTCCTCGGGGATCTGCTCTCGGCTTACAAGTCTGACCTCACACCACTTGCACCGCAGCGTGCGATGACAGAGTCGTTTTGTGACCTGCTATCTGCTATTCCCGACAACACAGACGACCCCGTCGTGTTTGTTAGCACTGAAGTATTCACTTGTCGGGCCTCAGATATCCGAGGCTGGCAGCTGAATAAGTACATGTTTACAGATGCAGGCACGGGAGGAGGACTTTTAGGACTACTGTCTGGGATGCAGGCCTACATTCGACCACAAGCCAGAAACCCACTGCGAACTAAGACCTCGGTTAAGCAGCATAATGGCCTCCATGCAGCTGTTTTCCCCTTCATTTCTATCTCATCAGTGCATATTCAGCGTCTCCCGGGTCCCTTTTCTGCCGAACTCTCCTCGTGGACTCTCGTTCACCTCAACGCGGGTTCACCGCACTGGCCGAACGCTTTAAATCTCTCCGCCCCCCTTGCGGGCGAAGAATGGGCTGCAATTCTCCCGTTGCTCGCGTTCCCGAAATTACCTCTAGTCCGAATGGATCTCCCTCGCGGAGACGGGATACCCAACATACCCGCGCCGGTCCTCGACGCGTTCCTGGGCCGCCATCCCCACATAACGCGCATGTACTACTACCCTGACCCGTCCACGTTCCACGACGCCCCAGCATTCCCGTACACCTCCCTCCCCCGCATGCGCAACATCACCACCACGGCGCGCGGCGCACTCCACCTCTTCCACAGCCCCGAGGACGCGTTTCCCAATCTATTCATCGTGTGCATCAACGGCGTGAACGACCCCGGCGTCATCACCGAAGCATTCCGCCTCCTTGCGCGCCACGGTGGATCCAACAAGCTGATCCTCGAAGTCTCCTCGGGGTCGTGGATGGATAAACCCAGCTCCGCGGATGCTGCCGTCGTGTCCACGCTGCACCACGTCGACACGGTCATTTTGTCGGGGTTCACTGACCTTGTGGATGGGGACGTCATTTTAGCGTGGATTCGGCTGTTTCCTGCATTGCGGCGGGTGGGTTTGCAGAGTTGTTTGCACGATGCTGTGGGCCTGGAGGGACAAAAGGACTTTCCGCGGCGGGCGCGCGAAGCGCTTCCTCGGTCGATTGAGTTGATATCAAGCTGACGATTTTAGTGTATCGTTGGACAAATTTTCTGTAGCTATATTCTGCCTGGACTTCTCATTGGACACCATCGGACTCCGTAGCAAATGGACAATCTGTATCTTATGCAGTGCGAGGACAACTAAAATATTTCGTCGTGGTCAGTACATCCTTGTTTTCTCTATGCCGGACTGGTCCTACCATTATCTTCCAGACAATTTAAGTCGGAAGCGGGGTGGAAAATGGCATTGGAGGCCAAATACATGGAATTTATCTATCGGCGTGCGTCCAACCACTCCTGCACGACCTGGTCAGGGTCAAGAGTATACAGCCAAGCCAGATCGAACTCCTTCCGCTCGACATCCTCGCCTCCCGGTACCCGTCTAAGATCAATTTGCTTGTTCAACTCCAGCACCTGGTCCACTCGACTCTGCCTATGTGACTGCCAGAATTTCAGGGCCTCCTGCACCAACGCCGGGTCCTTCTTCTCGCGGCGCTGCGCACCGCCGAGCAGGAGCGCGAGGGTGTAAATGTCTTCAAACGCCTGGTTGATGCCTTGTCCAGCGCTGGGCGGGATCGCGTGCGCAGCATCGCCGAGAATCACGACACGCTGGTGCTTGGGGCTCGACCAGGTATCGAGTTTAGGCACGATGTAGAAGGGCCACACATTGATGCGGTCGTGCGAAATCTTGGCCGCCGCGCGGTGGACAAGGTCAGGGAAGCCCTCATTGTCGGACTGGAGGAACTTGGCTTGACCCTCTTTGTCCGAGATGAATGTCGCCCACTCCTCGCGGGTGAGGTCGTTCTCGCCGATGCGGCGCTGCTTCCCGATGAGGATCTCGGAGCCATCGATCCCTTGTGGCGCGATGACGAAGGCGCCTTTTCCAGGGAGGATGAACGTCACGGGCATGTGTAGGTCTGCGGGCGCCTCGAGCTGGGCGGTGGGCACGGCGGCGGTGATGCCCGCCATGCCGGTGAATGTCGTCTTCAGGTCAGGATACAGGTACTTGCGGACTGTGGAATGAATGCCATCCGCGCCCACGAGTACCGCTGCCGTTCCCGTAGTCCCATCTGCCCATTCCCAAGTAACACCCTCGGCCGTCTCCTCGATGACCTTGGTGAATTTGTGGCCGTATCTAATCGAGATACCTTTCTCGGCGAGGACAGCGAGGAGGGTGTCGATGATCTGGGTGCGGTAGATGCGCAGGCCATCGTACTGGTATTTTTCCGCGCCGCCAAACTCCTGCGTCTCGGTGACGACGCCCGTGTCCTCTGGGCCCGAGGTAGAAGCGACGTTGCGGTATTCCAGCTTGGTGAAGTTGTATCCGCGCGTCCGCATGACGTCGTACACACCGAGGCGGTCGAGAATACGGAGCGCGTTCGGTGATAGCATGACGGCGCCGCCGATGTTGAGCGGCGCGTCGGGGCGTGACTCGTAGATGGTGCAAGGAATCGACTGCTGGTGCAAGGCGAGGGCGAAAGATAGGCCTGATAGACCAGCGCCGATGATTGCTACTTCTTGCGACATGGTAGCTGTGGAATGAGATGCTGAATTTGGGTTAACGACAATAAAGAGCCGAAGAAGTTGAGCTAATACCTGAATGCGGAGGTGAAAGGAAGATTGTGTGGAGACTTCGCTAGACTTGGGCCTCTTATACACGGTAAAAATTACCGCGCGCGTGTTGATGTGTGGTTTCGCAGAACCTCGCTGGTTAGATATTTATAAGTACGATGAATTTGTTGACAGTAGGATTATGACTGATTACAACCAGTATTAAATGTCGGCATCACCGAGACGGCCCCTGACGCGTAACGACGGCCTCGTAGTTCAAAGACTTGGGCGATCCTGCTGCGCACCCGCTCCCTTCGGTCGCGGACGTGTACCGGCGTGAGGTTGTAGACATTACGCCAGTGCACACATGGCCGAATAACAATTAGCGCGGGGTGTGCTGAGTTCGAAGCGGCGAAGCCTAAAGCGAGGGCCGAGAATTGGGCGCGAAGGGAAGAGGAGAAAGTCACTGTTATTGCCCATTTCTACGAGCGCAGATGGATGCATGGAACTTGAGGAGTTCAAATGCCAGAAGCAGGCTGTTTATGGAGCCACATTTCGAAATCCTTCTGACTCTGAGCTTGTGGTTGGCTTGCGGTCGTGGTAAGTAGTGTAGTTGATCGCTATTTTGATTTGCCATCAATTTCGGCTTCCTCTTTGCGTCCATGTCTTCCGTAGCCCTGAAAGTCGAATTCGGTGGCGGGTTGGAGCTTTTGTTCTCCAACGAGCGCTCTCACAAACTGAGCGTTCCAGCACTGGTGCCAAAAATCTACGGCGATACCTCGAGCGACACGAAACCAGCAGACATCACATTCCTTATCCATTACCTACGCGACAACCTGCTCAAGGAGCGCGTAGAACTGTTCATGGAGGGTCGTACTGTGTGCGTGTAACATCTTGGATTTATGCGCGGTCAGATGGACTGAGTCCCCCTACTAGTCGACCAGGGATCCTTGTGCTGGTGAACGATACAGATTGGGAGTTGGAGGGCGAAGGGGAGTATGCCCTCAAGGACGGCGATGAAGTCGTGTTCATATCAACGCTGCATGGTGGATGAACGTATGTGTACACATCTTAGACTTCAAGGCATGCCAACTTATTTTACCAACGGTTTTCAGGTCCCTTTACACATCACATAATCCGACGATAGACGTATCCAACCGCGATGCCCCAGATAAAATGTACCATCTATGTACCAATAGTCCGCCTCCTTCTGCGGGCATGACTCCGCAATGCTTTCGATTCTGCAATGTATGACACTCCCAGCACGTTCAAGTTGCCGTTGCCGTCCAATAAATCTGGGATACGGTATAAGCAAATCGGGAGAGAAAGAAAGGAAAGTGCCCACTGGATTGCAAACCATCCAGACTGCGCTAAATGTGTATTCAATCAGATCGCCGACACGGCCATATTGCATATCTTTAAATGGCACTCACGGCAAAGGCGAACCAGCTGTACCGTTCAATCCATCCCTGAGCAGGACCGTCGAGGAACTTGAGCGCTGCCGCCAAGAAAGTTGCGATATCTTGCAAGCAGGTTGTGAGCTCAATCACGCAAAAGGCGTTGGCGTATGTACCTCCACTATTACCGGAAGCACATGCGAACTCTGTAATCCAAACAGAATATTGCGGAAACGTCGCGTGTACGCGCTCAAGGTACCCGATGAAATTGTTTGCGCCCTCGCCGAACCTAATATTGTTCAGTCGCCAACGGACGTTGTTCGCAAGGAGCCAAGAACATACCAATGGACGACCACGAAATCTATTGTGCACCGTGTACACTCCTTCATGAACGAAGCAAGCCACGGGAGTCCGGCTGGCGCACTCGACACCGCCGGGCTACCAAGGCGCACGCCGGCGCTTTTCAACGGCTGGATGTACTGCTGCCACAGTTGCGCTGCCTCTGCAGGCGGGATGTTCGACTGGCCTCCAAGCTCTGGTTCGTTAAAGCCCTACAAGACGTCATTAATCTCGAAACGGCCGAGCACACCGGCAGCTGAACGCACAAGCACTATCTTCGCGCCAGACTTGCGGACCGTATCGACGAACTGAGCGACGTTCTCGCGCCCCCACTGCATCGGGACGAATGCGAGGCCCGCAGGGACTGCAGGTGATGGACTCGGTGACCAGTTGTAAAACCAGCTGCACTGGCCGTTATTTGTCTTGACCAGATCTGCTTCGCTCCCCGTCACGAGCGGGAATCCGCGCTTGGGGTTGCGGCCTACCACCGAGGTGGAGAGGAAAAGTTCTCAGGCGACGAAGATTTTCAAGGTGCGTATCATTTGCGGCAGTGTGGGTGGCTTTTTTATGGGCGCAGGCGAGTCGTGGACCGATTAATAAGATTAACAGGAACGTAAAGAAGGTCGATGACGGCCCTCGCAAAAGACTTGTAAGGGCTGTTCCAGGGACAGGGGGAGCAGTCCCCCGCGGGACATCGAGAGTACATTTACATGCACTAACAGTCATTTGGATCGTCGATTTTACTTCGATTTTGTTAATAAGGAGAATTGACAAGCGGATGGTCGCTACATCAAATTTCAGTAGCCGCAGCCACCGTCCTGAGTGCGCATGGCAGTAAGAAAGGGTCAAAGGAAAACTTTACGATCTTCGCCGAACGGGTGAGCAATTTCAACTCGCTGAGTATTCGCGGTTTTGACGGCATTTAATGCTCCAGCTTCAGCTTGTGGAATTATATCAGTACAGGCCATGTAGGTTCAAAGTTCTTTTTCCCTCTTAGCCCGACGTCGAATAAGGGTCTTTGGATACGTTACTTGGTTGAATTCTCGGTCCGTTATCGTCAGAAGAAGAAAAAATCCAGCGAAGATGATTCATGAATTCAAAGCGCTGTGGTGCAAACCTCTAGAGTACTGTCACACTAGCAATGCTCTCCCCAGTTGTCCAACTCAAAGGCGTTCAGCCGGATCGCAGTATGCGGATCACGGTGCCAGGTATACGCCTGCATGGGTATGCTGCTTTGTGCGCGAGGACACTGTTCAATCTGCCACAGAAGCACGAAAGAAGGTGGCATTTTATTCGCCTGATACATGAGAAATACACCAATACAGAATACAGGGAGATACGAATCAAAGCCGAGAAGCGTGCTGAACGTTGGAAATGTTAGTTCTTGATGTTGTTGGCGCAAGTCTGCATCTTCGGTTGAAGGGCGGTCCAGGCAGATGTAATGAGCTGCCTCTGGGCGGAAGTAGCGCACTGGCTCGAAAGTGGGCTAATGTTAATCTGGAATGAGGGAAGAAAGAGTATTAGACGGTGCTTCAGAACGCGATCAAGTGGTACTCGCCAGGCAGGCGTTAAGTAGGGAGTTGAGAGCCACCTTCAAACCGCTCAGGTTGGCGCCCGAGCCTTGAGCGCCGTTGGTGATACTTGTGATCTAAATGTCGAGTAAGGAAAGGGGGTTTATAGCATTCAGGGGAGGGATCTACCTGGCCGGTCACACCGCTGAGGTTGTTAAGAATGCCTTGAAGTGTGTTGAAGATATCGTTTCCGTTTGTGCTAGAAGCTCCGCCAGTGCCGAGGTTGCTCTGTTGTGACCATCAGAATGGGAATGTGTCTCGATCCATGACCGCTTACAAGAGTTCCAGCCAATCCGTTGAGGCCGCTTGTGACGCCGCCAAGCTGGCTGGTAAGGGTGCCGATTTGACCTTGAACATCGTTCAACTACGATTGGGTGTGGGTGAGTAAATCGGGAAGGTTACAACGATGACGAAGAGGCCTACCTGGCCAGTGGATCCAGTAAGAGTGTTGAGGAGACTGGTGACCGAGCTCAAGATGTTGGGGAGGAGAGTGTTCGTGAGGCCGTTCAACAAGGAGCCGATGCTGGTCAGGCCATTCAGCAGGTCTGTGGCAGGATCACTGGCACCACTGAGACTAATGCTCCCACCGCCAGTACCGAGAGCTGCGGGTGCCGAAGCACTGGCAGAAGCGGCGACCGACGAGCTGGCGAGGGAGGGAGAGGCGCTCGGTGGGCACTGGAAAACGGTGACGGTCGTAGGGTTCGTGGCTCCCAAGTTGATTCCGAACAAGGGCGCCGGCGCAGCGGTCGAAAGTAGAGGTGCGCCGAGGAGAATAGCGATGGGGGCGAATTTCGTGAACATCGTATGGGTCGTAGAGCGTAAGTGGTCGTGAGATGAAAGTCGAGCTGAGTTGACTGAAGAAAACTGGGGTCGAGCGTCGCCCTTTTATACATTTGGGCCCCGCGGAAGTTCAGCGGAACTCGGAGAACCTGAACCATTCGCGGGTCAGGTCTTGCAGCGAACTATATTGTCTTGCCGGTCGGGACGGTTTTTGAGACATAGCGGAGCGGAAGTCCTCTCACTTATTGCGGGTCAATCAGACACCGATCGTGGCTCTTCTAGAAATGTCTCAGCGTGAGTAAGATTTCCGCAGAGTCGAGGGTCGTTCTGGGGTGCATCGCCGCCTGGCAAACCTCATCGGACTAGAGGTGCGGGTTTTCATCCAAGAAAGATCCGAAATTAATAGACTTGTACAAACTACATTTTCCGTGCAGAAATCTAGCTCATTCCCTCTGAATAAGAGCCAGTAGCCCCAGTCCACCCAAGAGCGCGTACTTGAGTTGAGGAAAGTCGTTCATTGCGATCGTCACGTAGCCGATGTACGGCAAGAACCTGGGAGCCGAATGAAAAACAAGAAAGATTTCGAAAGCTGTAAGAGCTCACCCTCGAACCTTGCCAACGATGTGCTTGCGCTCCAGATACTCGAGACCACGGTACAGCTCAATGTCATTAACCTCGTTGTTGTCGCCCTTGGTCAATAGTCGTTGATTGTGTGCAGGAAGCGGCCCTCTGAGAGGCACAATCAACATCATGTAGGACAAACAATGCATTCGGCGCACCTGTACTTGGCATCGTGCGTCTCGAGCACCCGGTGGACGATGGGAATATCCGCGCCAGGAATTTTGTAGACTGTGATGTCTCCAGTATGATACCGTTCATGTACCGGGTTCGTGAGGAACAGGAGATCTCCACGGTAGAAGGCTGGTTCCATTGATCCACTATTCAGCTGTTGAGTTTTGTCGCACCGAGAAGAAGGCAATTTAAACACCTCAGGACAACTACAATTGGCGATTCAGAGTTTGTAATGAGTCCCAAGCCTTTCCAGATCATCAGGCCCGACGCAATGACAGAGGCAAAGTTGAGAGCTTGTAAGAGGACCTAGAAAAGATCCAGTGTGAGCATTCAAGTTCGAAAAATGACCAGGTTCCCATACATGGCGAAAGCCGAGTCTGCGGAACGCCTTAAGTTCCTCTGTGAACATTTAATTGCCGATTGAAGCTGCAGGAGTTGAATGGGAGTACGAGGAAATGATTGGGGTGAACTGTAAATTGGGGACGGAGCTAAAGACGGAATTAGGGTACAGCCACCGACACGTCTCAGCGCACGTGCATCCCCCGATCGCGACCACGTGAGGATTTCACGTTTGATGCCATTGCGTCAGATCGCGATCTCTTCGGGCTTTAAAATATCTCAGCGGCTTTGACTCGGAGGAGCACTCCAGAGCAGTCCTCTAAGTATGGAGACGGGACCCTCCTTTTGGCCGGTAATCCCGTGATATCATCATGGCCGAGTGTTGAGGCTTCGATAGTCTGCTCGTTCCGCTACCCATTATTTCCTCGCCGCTCTACAAATATATTCTGTGCATGACGAAGTTCTCGAAGACAGCCTTTTCGACGATACCGCAGCCCTTCTTGAACAGAACGACTAGCTCGCCGTCACGGGCTGGAGGTCCCAGGAATGAAGTTCGACCATCTAGATCTGGTGATGTTTGAGACGCATTTTTCTTGGAACCGGTATGAGAGCCAGCATAAGTATAGACAACGCCGCCCAGAAGAAATATTTTATCCTATCGGCCAATTCATCGTACTTATAAATTCTAAACAGCGACAAACCACCTTAACAGGCGCGCGGTAATTCGTATACAAGAGGACCAAGTCTGGCGAGTTCAGTCTCCACACCACTGCCGAACTATTTACATAGCGGCGCGTACAGCCATCGTAGCTATGGACCAACTATGGACTGCTGGTCTGCCGTGCTATGGTGCGGACAGAACAGGGCGCAAGCTATACGGCTAGGTGGGCTTTTCCTCTATTCGGAACGCTTGAATACAGCGCGATCTTCGTCCTTCGATGCGACATTTCAAATTCTTCGGCTCCTTATTATTATTTGTCGTTAACCCAAATTCAGCATCTCATTCCACAGCTACTATGTCGCAAGAAGTAGCAATCATCGGCGCTGGTTTATCGGGCCTATCTTTCGCCCTCGTTCAAGTACACTGACTGGCTGAGACATATCCATTAGGAGAGCGGGGAATTTTCAGGCCAAGACATGAAACCTAATTGAAGGGGAGGCCAAAGATGCATACTATGGCCATGCCCGGATAGCGCTCGGGCATCTCGGCGATGTTGAACCGCATGCCGATACCTTAACCGTCCGGGATGTAGTTCGAACTCATTGTATGTCGATTCGGGGAGCTATTGGGCCAGCCGCAGGCTAAGTGTACGGACTGGCCCAAATTTTCATCGTACAATTGTACAACTTCAACCTTGTCCGAGACGGCCATCACAGCAACATCACGGCATCTGCGATCATCATTCAGAAACACGGTGACCAAACTTTCTCTCAGCCATCGTTCACGCTTTGTTCAAATCGAGGCTCGGTAAGTCCTGATTCTCTGGACTTCCACCGCGAAGGCGCCCGATACCGGTGCAAATAAATAAAACAACTTCCGTTCCGCTCTGTCTCAAAACGGTCCGACCCGCAAGACAAATAGTTCGCTGCAAGACCTGACCCGCGAATGGTTCATGTCCGCCGAGTTCCGCTGAACTTCCGCGGGGCCCAAATGTATAAAAGGGCGACGCTCGACTCCAGTTTTCTTCAGTCAACTCAGCTCGACTTTCATCTCACGACCACTTACGCTCTACGACCTACACGATGTTCACGAAATTCGCCCCCATCGCCATTCTCCTCGGCGCACCTCTACTTTCGACCGCTGCGCCGGCGCCCTTGTTCGGAATCAATCTGGGAGCCACGAACCCTACGACCGTCACCGTTTTCCAGTGCCCACCGAGCGCCTCTCCCTCCCTCGCCAGCTCGTCGGTCGCCGCTTCTGCCAGTGCCTCCGCAGGCGCAGCTCTCGGTACTGGCGGTGGGAGCATTAGTCTCAGTGGCGCCAGTGATCCGGCCACAGACCTGCTGAACGGCCTGACCAGCATCAGCTCCTTGTTGAACGGCCTCACGAGCACTCTCCTCCCCAACATCTTGAGCTCGGTCACTGGTCTCTTCAACACTCTCACTGGAGTCACTAGCCAGGTAAGCTTTCTCGTGGTCGTTCGCAACCCTTCCTATTCACTCATCCACACGGACTTTTTCAGCTGAACAACTTCCAAAGTCAAGTCGGCACCCTTACCAGCCAGCTCGGCAGCGTTACAGAAGGCTTAACGGATTGACTGGAACTCTTGTAAGCAGTTTTCACGGATTGAGACGCATTCCAATCCTGAAGCTTCGAGCAGGGTACCCTCGGCACTGGCGGAGCATCTAGCACAAACACGAATGACGTATCGACCGTTCTTCAAAGCATCCTCAGCAATCTCGGCGGTCTCACCGGCCAGGTATGCCCCCCCCCCCCCCCCCCCCCCTTACATTATAGGTCTGTTCTTACGAGTTGTATTTAGATCACCGACGTCGCCAACCGCGCCCAAGGCTCGGGCGCCAACCTAGCCTCCCTCCAGCAGGCTTACCAGTCCTTGACTAACGCCTGTATCGTGAGTATACCTTCTCTTCACTTTAAATTTCTTCTAATCTGTTCTTCCTTCATCCCAGCTTCAAATGCCCAGCCTCATAACCCAACCCGTCACCTCGGCTGAGAGGAAAGCTGTCGCCTCGACCTGGTCCACCCTTCAGCCGAAGATGCAGACCTGCGCCAAAAATATCAAGAACTGAAGGTGTTTAGTTAGCCCCCTTCTGCCAGTCATACCTTCGTCCCTGTATTCTGCCCTGTAACTCGTGTATTCTAAATTGGTGTACTTTTCCTCTCTCATGTATCACGAATAAATTCCTCTTCTTGACGTATCATATTGACTTCCATGCTCAATCTAAACACCAATTGACTATCCTTGCAACGCCGAACCGGTATCTTTGGCAAAACCTTTCCTGCTTAGATTCTGAGGCTTGAAGTTAGTATCACCACAGATTCCAACGAGCAAGCAGATCATTTGAATTTCCCATCGATACGTTCCCCTTCGGTTCGGCCAAGTCGACCAAACTTCATCGAATTTCTGCCTCGAATACAAGATAAAGAGATAAGAGTTTTTTGTTGTTGTAGCGTCTGTTTAGCAGAGACTATGCCTCGACGACGTCTAGAAATCCCTGAATGCAAAAGCCCAGTGAACGGCGGGATACTGCCGTCGACCACCACTAGCGTTAAGGGGAGTTGGACGATGGAAACGATTTCGGGTGGCATGTCATACCTCCTCCCTTGTCGTTGGCATGAAAGAGTCAGAGCCATGCATAGATCAATACAATCTAATACGGCTTGAATCGTCTTGAGGCTTTTAGCTTTTCTACCTTGGCCTTGTCCGCCTCCCAATTCTTCTTCAGCTCCATCAAATCTAGGGGGTCGGTGTTAGCTAATCGCACAGTCGAAACAGAGCGAACGACATCGACATACCATTGCGTTGC
The DNA here is from genome assembly GCA_029233265.1 of Mycena alexandri. Classification (NCBI taxonomy): domain Eukaryota; kingdom Fungi; phylum Basidiomycota; class Agaricomycetes; order Agaricales; family Mycenaceae; genus Mycena; species Mycena alexandri. Next base: position 204,869 of record JARJCM010000080.1, on the reverse strand, counting down.
TTCTCCGCCTTTTGGAACGCATAGAAGCCAGCCTTTTGTTGCGGCTCCTTCTTTTATTCCGCGTCCGCGTCTCCCCGCTCTCCTGGAATTTCTTGCTCGCAACGCCAACACCACCGCCCAACGTCTGCCCATATGCGCCTCCGCGCGTAACCAGCGTGAACCCATCCTCGTCCACGATCGCCTCCCCTTTGCGGTACTTTGACTGCTGCTTCGTCTGCTTCAGTTCGAACTCGAAGAGCTCCATCGCGGAGTCGGCGTGTGCTCGGACAGTATCGAGCGGGGGGCGGAGGGAATCGAATAGCGCGGCGTAATGCGCTACACCGGACGGCTCCTCTGATGCGGGCCATGGACGGGCCTTGGGCTGGGGAGCTAATGCTCGTTCCAGCGACGATGCGTCCAGGAACACAAGATGTGCCGACCGGCCAGTGGGTCGCAGCCGCCGCAACGGCTTCGAAGGTAGCGGGATGATTTTGGGTGGCTGGGGTTTGTTTTTCGAGAGCTTTCCTCCGTTTCCGGGGCTGTTCTCCTCCGTTTCGTCTACCGCTTCCTCAACTTCATCCTCCTCCTCTTCGTCGCTGTCATCGGGCTCAACGAGTTTCTCTTGTGGATCCAGGTCGAAGACAACCTTTTCGACGGTACCGCAGCCCTTGAACAGGAGAACTAGCTCGCGTTCTGTTGCGTCTGGGGGCACGTTCACCAGAAACAAAGTTCGGCCCTCTGGTAATATCTGGGACGCATTTTTCTTGGAACCGGTATGAGAGCGAGCATATAGATAATGGGTGGAGGTTCCGGTGTAGGAGATGGGCAGAACGGAGAAGCCTGCGATGGAGCTCGGTAGAGACATGGCCGTCCAGAAAAACGCGAATATGAGTGTTTGGAGCAGAAGATGCTGCCAACCATGTCCATATAACACGTCAACAAGCTCCATTTTTTCGTTTTTTTTTTCCCTGACCATCGTCAAACCCGAAGAGTCTCGTTTGGTTACACCCACCTCTTTTACGACAATATGCAAGTGCGTTGGGCGAAGGGTATCCAGACCGTTGTCAATTATCCTTCCGCAAAACTCTTACTCATACTGCAAGGGAAAGCAGAAGAATATATAAATATTAGGGTCCTAACCATTGTAGAGACTACAGTAACAGTGTAACAACGTCGAATGAAGGGAAACCCCACCCCCGAGACCACGAGCAAAAAAAAGAGAAAAGAATGAACGCATCATGGTTTGACCAGACAGCGAAAGCCGCATAGCGACACCGCAGTAGGTACAGGAATATGACGCCGCACGACACCCCATTCAAGCCCCCACCCCCAATCGACGCCGAAGCGGACTCGAAGCAAAGACGAACGGCAGTGGTACCGCACTTGCTCTCGTGAGCACCCCGAGGGGTGCCTCGCTCTGTCAACGTGAAGTAAAACGTCACCGGACGAGTGAACGTCCGCGCCGCGAAGGCTAACGCTCCAGATGGATGAACAGACACAAGAGACAACTTTTGTTTTGCGCTGCTTATATAGGCGAGCGGAGTTTGAATTTCATGCACGTGATCAAGGCGCATGATGGAACCGAAGTTCCGAAATGATTGGAAGTGGCCGGCAAGCGGCGGGCACAAACAGGTCCTCGTCGGTATGAGCCGACCCTGCTGGGGTACAAGACACCGAGAGCATCCGAGAGCACTAAGCTAATAAGGGAGACGTCGATTTAATATCCGCGTGGATGAGGTGAGGTGAGGTAAGAGAAGGCCGCCGTGATGGGAACGCACCGGCCTGCGGCCGGTCGTGTGCGGGGAGCGTACGAAAAAGTGAGGATAAACGCGTCGAGGGGGTGTTGAGGACGAGACGTGAACGGAAGCAAAGAGTAAGAGGCGATGGACTTCATAATAATTGCTCAAGTTGAGTAAGACAATATTAGTCACGAGTTCGGCATTGGTGTAGCAATAGCTCACGTCGCTGAAATATTATGACACTTGTGCAAACAGTTTATTGCACCTCAAAAAAACCATTCCAGGGACTTTTTCAAGTGAAAAACCCCAACTTGCGCAAGGGATCGCGCGCCATCAAAACCGTGGCCACATCAGGGTCTGTAAGCAAAAATGACAAATGACACAACTGTGTTGGCGGATCAGGAGTCGAGCCGGCAGGATGGCAAATTGATGGAAATGTGTTTGCGGTGACCTTGCGGTGACCAGTGTTGCGAGGATAATGATAAGAAGCCCAGTTTCTTGACGAGAGCCCTCCAAATATTGTGTGTCATGGGCACGGTCTCCGGGAACTGCAACTCGGCACAGCCGGTCTTCATCGAGGCGTCTGCCCGTTTCGAAGGCCAAACACGCTGAGTTACAATACAATCTCTTATAATCTCCCTTTCCTTGTCCCGATTATATATCATCTTATTTATTTCTCACTTTCCTCTCTCATAACATATACCATCGCACCCACCAGCAGAATACCAGCTCATCACGATACCATTAGATCTTCATACCCCCGATATGAATCCCACTCTTCCAAAATTTTACCATTATCGCATAACGTTCCTTTATCTCTCTCTTTCCGTCTCTTACCTATTAAAAAAAGTGCTCCCATACAACCACCAGAACGTGTACCTCCCTTACCACCATTAGATACAGCTACCGTAGCCTCCCGGGCCCCATGTAGTTACAAAACTGACAATCAAACTCAAAAAGGTCGTCTTCAGTCTGACTTGGAACGGGGCAGAGTTCATCTAAAGATATTGCCCTGTGAGCTTGTGACCCTAAAACAGGCTGCACAATTCACTGAGGCTTTTGAGGCTTGTCATGAACACCTCGAACGAAGCAGAGTGTTCCAAAGTCGTGCCGACATGCCGAGATCACCCGGCACTTCTTGTTTGGTCGAGGTGCGCGAAATGAGAAACCCTTTCAACTTATGGTCGATAGATGACAGCCCTCAGTCAAAAATCCAATTGACCGATTCCAAGTGCAAAAAAATGGGGAGTTTTACCCAATGCTTGCCCAATGCGAGCTGGTCGACGCTTTGCGCGTCGACCGAGCGAGCGTTGGGGTATTAATTGGCCCCGTAATCCTAGTAGGGTGACATTGTAATCTTTAGAAGAATAGCAGTGCTCTGCGCCTCAGTCAATTGCTGCTAAAAAAATCTCCGGCTTGTATTTTGCCATTAGAAAGCTACAATCCGACTGCCGAGGGTCATGGAAAGAAAAATTGAACCTAAAGGTTCAGCACCCGCCTCGAAGAGGCCCAATCCTCAGTCATATAGATAAATAACGCGTGTAAATCTAATCTCGCCTTATCTACCACTCAGGCGGGCTCTCACAACCATGTAGTCAGCAGAAATGACAAGTGATCACGTGTGTGTGCAAGTCACGTTGCGCTTTTGGCGACATTTTCGGACCTCTGAGCACAAACCGTCACTTCGTTCCTGTTTGTGAACAAGCAAATTTGTGTTTTGTGTGAACTTTGAAGGAAAGGCAGCCAATGTATTATCCGGTCGGCCAGGCCATTAAAGCCATTACGAACATCAACATGGTATCTCTAGTATATCGATACGTGTTCCTTATCCATCTACATATGCGCCAGTTCCACCGCCCGCTCGCAAACGGTGTCTATATCCCACCGTTCGCTGCGTGGAATGCCGTGCTTCAAGTCAAGCAGATCCCCTGCCTCGTCAATCGCCCGCAAAATCGTATCCATGTCGTCTTTCGTGTGCGCCGCGCTCACACAAAGCCGCACCCTTGTCGTCATAAGCGCGCACGCCGGATACGCTACAACGACCACCACGATTGGCGTCGCGTTCTGCTTCATGAGGCGGTGGAACATGTTCATCTTGCCGGGGTTGAACAGCAGGAGCGGGATGACGGGCGACATGGGGTGTCCGTACGTGATGAACCCGAGCTTGATAAGGCCTTGGTGCAGGTAGCGCGAGTTGAATGTGAGACGGAGGAGGCGCGTGCGGCCTTCAATGCCGGAGGCGAGACTGGGGTCGAGGGTGAGCCATGACGGTATGAGCGACTGTGGCGCGGGACCGGGGTGGAATCTCGGCGGACTCGGTAGCGGTACTATTCCCAAGACGGCAGGGTAGAAACAGAGGAGCTAGAGGTGGGCGGGGCAGGGGCGATACCCATGATGCTGGCCATGCTCGAGACGATCTGCATCAGCACCGGCGGGGACATCGCCTCACCATATGCACCTAGATACCCACGGACCCGCAAGCGGTCGATGAGAACCTTGCTTCCGGAGATGTAGCCTATACTACCGTCAGAAAGAAAGATAGAAAGAAAAAAGAGATGAATAGGCAACAATGAAAAAGTCTCGAAAGGACGAACAAAAGGCAACAATAAAAGGTATCGAAAGGACGAACCTCCCGCGGCGCCAAAAGATTTTGTCATGGTTCCCATTAAAACATCGATGCTCTGCGGAGGTATCCCGAAGTAGTCTGCCACACCGCGACCATTGGGCCCCACCGCCCCAATTGAGTGCGCCTCGTCCACGAAGAGATAGAACTGGATATATTCATCAGTTTATGCCGCTACGTGGACGTGAATTCGCAAACTTTGTATTTTTGCTTGAGCTCAATCACCCGCGGCAGGTCAACAATTGTCCCTTCCATGCTATAGAGACCCTCGACAATAACGAGAATTTTTTTCCAAGGTCGATGCGTCTTGGGCTGCCCCTGGCTGATGGACTCCCGCAGTAAGCTCTCCAGTGCGTCCATGTCGTTGTGCTTGTACATCCGGACGTTGGCGCCGCTCAAGCGCACACCGAACCGGATGCTCGCGTGGTTGAGCTCGTCGGAGATGACCAGGCAGCCCTTGCTGACGAGTGCCGGAATGTATGCTGAATTGGTAGCAAATCCCTAAAACGTGTACATCAACATCGAGTTGTGGGAAGGACAGAAAAATAGTTATACCATTGAACTAATCAAGGCGTCTTCCTGTCCGACGAACCGCGCGACCAACGACTCTGCGAGAACATGGAGGTCCGTCGAACCACCCTCGAGACGCGCTCCGGCGGACGAGACACCGTACCGACGGATGCTCTCCTCAACGGCATCTGCACACCCACCCTTGGCCTGAGCAAAACCGAGATAGTTGTAGGATGAGATATTGAGGGCGCGCGTCCGATTACCAGTGAAGATCTGTGTCGCGTTATAGTCCGCGGAATATCGGTCCAGTAACATGATAGTGCGACCCGCAACACCAGTGACGGGCTGTGAGAAACACTCATCCATGCGACGCTTCAGACGACGGGTGTAGAATGAGTCAAAGTCGGAGTTGAGCGGGGCGTAACCCTACACGATGTCAGACTGCGTGATATCAATGAAAACGCCAGCTCACATCTCGCGGCATGAGATGGTGGTACGCGCTGGGGTGAAAGCGCTTGCCCAAGAAGTCCCGGATGTGGCCCATGCAGATTAGTATAAGGTAACTGGCAGCCAGCTGAGCATCGAGCAAGGGGGAATCGGTCAGCGAACAAACCTGATATAGGTTGAAATAACAATATAATATGGCGGGTCTTGCGCGACGTGGACAAGAGAAGTTCCAGGGACGTGTTCGCTGACATAGCGGTACTCGTCGTTCGCGCAGTGTCCAAACTCCGAATGCACCGTGTTGAAAACCTGCTCAGAGGTGGGCGGCCGCAGGGGAGTTTCGAGACCAGGCCGGTTGTATTCCTCATATTCGTGCAAGATCGAGTCCTCCGAGTCGGAAGTGACCGACGAGGAGAGCGAGAGTGCTGGGGTCGCGGTGGGGACCTGCGCTCTCAGTCGGCGAGCGTCGGCCTCAGACAGGGCCGAAAGGTACGAGGCCGCAGTCTTCGGCACCAGAGTCGCGGCGCTCCTCTTTTTGAATATGGAGGACGTCGGCGACATTTTGGGGAGCGCTATGGGAGAAGGAAGAGGGGAAGAAGGCATCCTCAACGACAAAATCTAAGCAAGTCAGCAAATCAACGTAAAACGAGCGACCCTGACCGTTCGGCCGACGGCGGCCATTCTAGATGGAGTTACTGCTTGGACCGATCGCCTCGGTCCCTACTGTGAGCTCTTTGGGCTTGTAGCCTCTGAAATGGATTGGAGGCTCACTTAAAGGGGAAACAACGGCTTGTTTAAGTTGTCCGCATAAAAAATAAATCGAAGGATGATGATCAACAAACAATTCCAACCCTTCAACACCAATAAATTCAACACTTGGAATGGAGGATTACTGAGTGTGGGAAATGGAAGTCGAGGAAGAAAGGGCGTTGGAGAGAAGATGGTCGAGACGAGGCAAGCACGCGTTTGGGAACGAAGAGAGAGAAGAAAGTGACAAAGTCACGGTCGCGTCGGGTCACGGTTGAATCTTGTCACTCGGAGTAGGAATATCATTGATTTTGTGGCGCCATGCAGCTGAGATCGAAGAGCAACGCGAGGCTAAAAGGAAACTTGGTCAACGGCGGTTCCAACATACGAATCGGCTCTGAACCAAATATTATCCAGCTCGAAAGTCTCCACATCATGATCACCATTTTGAATGTCAGCCGTGGTACCTTGTTGTGACTCAGAAGATTCAACCTAGTACACATCCGCGGCGAAAAAAAAAGGCCCGTCTGAAGCTCAATGGCTCGCCGACTATCGCGAGTGAATCCTTGGGATGGCAAAGCTTCGGGCAAGCTTGGCTCATGATTTATCTCTTCCTCCGCCCTAACCGCGGCCCGAGTCGTCAGTGAATATGACTTAGATAGGCCGTTGGGCGCTGAGGACAAGATGTTGGGCGGCTGTGGGGTTCGAGGTTGAGTTGAGGCATCATTCCTGGAGAGGCCCACGACCCAGTTAAAACGATTGCGAGGGGTGAGGTTGGCCCAACCCGACTTCTTCGAATTCCAGTACAACCCCAACTACGAAAATAAGGCAGGCCATTCCGCAGCACTCGTCGTACGAAAGTGATCATGTTTCTGGAGGAAAACATCAGCGTGAAGCCATGAAAGTTGAGCACAACGCACAAAGTGCCTCTGATGGAAGATAAAAGAAAACGCGAGATAAAGATGTACCCATCACACCAGGCGATAATGGCGTAGCCCATGTGGCGCTGTAAAAACTGCATATTGCTCTCAATGGCAGGTAGCCGGCAACACAAATGTGTTCATACTATATTCCAATCTGGCTTGTGGTGAGATGAGGACCGTTAGTAATGTGAGTCGGCACATACCTCGCCTTCTGGAAACTCTTTCCTTTACACCTGGAATGAAACTAGCTGGAAGTAACGTACTAGTATAGTACGGTCCAGGGAAAATATGCACTACCCCTTAATGAATGCGAGTCGGACGTCAGTACGCATGGATTAGCGGACTAAAGGTACGGCTGTTGTCTGTTGTTTCCGGCTGCAAGATATTCCGTCAATATTGGACCGTTCCCCGACGGCGGGCCTGCGACAAATTTTTCACGCCCAAGCCTAAGGCTCAGGCCCCTATCCCTATAAAGTTTTACCTGATGTTCAGAGATCGAAATTGCTCGATTTAAAACGCTACGCACTCCGAATGATACAGAGATATGTCTGACCGGCCGAAACCACATTGAAACCCAACTCGGAATATCCCAAGACGGAGATAGCGGGGCTGAAAAGCCTGAAAATCTTGTCAGCAGGCTAATCTGGAACTTTCCGTATATGGTATGTTCAACTCGTTGCAATTATATGGACTAATGGCAAGTCTTTCACAAATTTCTGACCCTGCATCTCAGGCCCGGGTCTAAGCCCAAACCGCGGGCTTGAAGCCTGCCTGGTGCGCTTGGGCTTCAGTTCTGGAAAAAATAAGCCCAGCGCCGCCCAAGCCAGGTCCAAGCCCGGGCATTCAGGCTAAGCCGGACCCTGAGCTTCACTAAATTTGGACGTGGTCGACGGGCGGAATTAATTATACGATCCCAAAAACTTGACCTTACGACCGGATTGTTAATACCAAACCAGGTTGGACCATGAAATCAACACACCGGAAAACCGGACAGAAGAATAGAGCCCAGTCCGTAGTACGCCAGGGTCGAGTGGCCCAATATTGCATAATTTCTGGACGCTGTGAGAGATGCTCTAAGTCATGTTCAACCGGCCCATCGTATGAACACTAGCCATTTACGGCAGCACTGGCTCCCAGTGCATGGATGGATGAATGGCACAAGCCCGACAGCCCACGGTCCTCACTGACTGTTATGTTGGGCGCCATGTAGAACGACGTCTCTGGGTTGAAATGAGAACTCTTTGATTCCGGGGGGTTCGAAGAGGGCCACGGATGCAAGCTAAAGGTGTTATTTGTCACCAATAATATTATGGTCAGGGCCACCCCATACATAAAGCTGCGGGAGCATTTCCGCCATGCTTTCCTGTCATGATAGAGGACTAGGGTGTGGAAACTCGTCTGGAGGATATCACCGCCAGTAAGAGTGAAAGAACTGCGAGAAACGGTGTCACCTCTCCGCGAAAAGCACGGGCAACGCGTACACTATGGAGTCGACGGTTATGCTGATATCCGGCAGTTTGTTCTGCACAAAAGAATCTTGCAGTGGATGCGACTCTGTCACTCTGGTGTCGCTTGAAGCGAGATCAGAGAGCAGCAGAGTCTGTAAATATTGGTCGACGACAGCGGCGACAAAGCCAGTAGAGAAGCTAGATCGCTGCAGTATTTTCTTGCTAGAAAGTGAATTTGGGATCCTACGGTTGAGTTGACCGTGAACCGTGCTGTGACTGGGAGAGCTGGTCTGCCGTAAGGGTCCCGGGCCGTTGGTCCCGCTGACCCGACCCGACCGCGCCACTTCAAGTTGTCACGGTTTGTGTTCCCTACGCGCCGCGTATCCCGTCCGACGCGTCGGGTCCGGGCCCCGGTCGCACTATTTTACATTTACAGTCTTATTGCCATCCACAGGGACCAGAAAATACGTATTCGCCCATGGTGCTACTATGCGCTGTTCGTGCCTGACAACAACTGCTTACTAGAGAGAAGTTTGCGACCATCTTCGGGCGGCCCGAACACCTTTAAAAGCCTGGATGTACGCCCACTTGGTTAACGGACCGTTCCACGATGCCCACACTCACCGGGTCCGCCCTCCTCCTTGCCGCTCTTTTCTCTTGCTCGGCCTCTGCCAATGAGGTTCGAACTTCTTCTGTCGAGAGGGCTAGCACTACAGACGGTCTCTTCGGCACTTTGACCTCGAAATTAGGCCCTGTTGTGAACCTTGGGTGAATGCTGTTTCCACCCTTCATGCCCCCCAAGTCTCACGGCGCGTCCTCGTAGTTATGCAGCCTACGTCGGCAATTCGACACTCCCGGATGTGACTTTCTATGGCGGAATCCCCTACATCAAGCCCCCGGTTGGAAATCTTCGCTTTGCTCCTCCGCACCAGCTGGACGAGACTCCGAATTTCTTATTGAATAACGACGACGTCATTGACGCGCGAAACTGGGGCCCTCTCTGCATACAGCAACCTGCTGTGGTGGGAATTGGTAACGAAGATTGTGTTACTCTGAACGTGTGGACGCCTTCGAACGCGACCTCGCAGAGCAAACTTCCTGTATATGTTTACATTGTACGTTTTCCCTGACGCAAAAGTCATGCACCCACTGACGAGAGAATAGCACGGAGGAGGCCACTATTACAACTCAGCTCAAGGTATTTCACCGCTCGATATCATTGCACCGACCTAACACCTGGCAGGTTTCCCGGCGAACGACTGGGTTGCCCGATCCGGCGGAGGCCTCATCGCAGTAGCTTTGCAATACCGCGTGAGTTACGCTCGACTTGTAGTAATTTTTGCTGAAGGATCTTCCCGACAGCTCGGCCTCCTCGGGTACCTGTCCAGCGCCGAGATCTCCAGAAACCCGACCTCCGGCCCCAACAACGGCCTCTTCGACCAGCGCGCCGCTCTCGAGTGGATCCAAAGACACATAGCTGCTTTTGGCGGAGACCCTACAAAGGTTACGATTGGCGGTAAGCGCGTCGCCTGATCGCAGTTGTGCGAGCTGACTGTAATAATCGCAGGCGAGAGCAGCGTGCGCAGGGTTCCAAATCATGATCCGCTAAATACTGATCCGTTCATTAGGGCGGAGGGTCGGTGGCGCTTCATCTGACTGCTTATGGAGGGGAGGCGAACCCGGTAAGGTCCTAGGTTTCATAGAAATTAAATGCTCATGCGTGTTTAGCCGTTCCGTGCTGCTGTGAGTCTCCCGAAAACTTGAATTTTCCCTTCTAAACGTCTCGGATAGGTCATCGAGAGCCCTGGTAGGTCAATGTTGTGGCCACTGTTTTTGTCGCTGAGAACTGTCCCTCAGGGAACGACCCCTTCTATACCGCTGACCACGCCGAACAATGCTTCGGTAACGTCACTAAACAGGTCGGGTGCGACGGTTCTCTGGACGTTGTTGCCTGCTTGCGCAAAGCCTCAAGTATGTATTTATTTCGCTCGTTTCTTCTTGGCTCCATGCTGAACATATATCCACTAGTTGGAGCCATTGTCTCTGCTGTCAACAACAAACCCTCTACCTGCAAGTACGAGCCCGTCATCGACGGCGGCTACATCCCGGATATCACCTCCAAGATGTTCGCTGCGGGTAACTTCACCAAGGTGCCTACATCCACCCTTTGCGATGCGATCAAGAAAATGTATGCTTAAATTTACCCAGGTCCCCATCCTTGCTGGGCATAATGCTCAGGACGGATCCATCTTCATCGGCGCGCCCGCCACGATAGTGACGGACACCGATATCATTAACACTATCCTTAAGCGGTACCCTTTGCTGGTGAGTACGCCCTTGAATGTTAGCAAGACCTGCATCTGACCTGAATCTCAGTCATTGACGACCATGAACGCCATGCTCGTTACATATCCCCCCGCCTCGGCCACCACCCCATGGACGACCCAATGGGAGCGCGCCATGTACGCGTACATGGAGAGCGAGGTTAGTTGGTTTCTTTCTCTATCTAACTGCGAGCTCATCTGTTCTCAATGCAGCTCGGGTGCTGGGACTACTTTATCGGGAACGTCAGCGGCAAGCCCGCGTTCAACTACCGCTGGGACGCTCCCGACCCCAACATCCTTGCCGCTCGCGGTGCGTATGTCGGTGCGGCCCATACGTAAGCCCTCATTCTCCGAATCCACACGCCGCGCTGATGACTATTACTACCAGCGCGGAGCTGTTCTACCTGTACGACGGCACAAATTCGGGCCCCAGCGCCTCTGTCGCCCAGCCCGTCTTCACCGTCTTCAATCCTGCACAGGACGCCCTCGCCCGACAAGCCGTTGCATGGTGGTCCAGCTTCGCGCGCACGCTGGACCCGAACACATTCGCCCTCCCAGGCTCACCGACGTGGCTAGTCGCGTCCCAGGGCGGTTTCATGGTCGCGGACCTCGGTGTGAACTCCACCGTGCCAAATAGCGGTATGGCCCTTCGCACCGACGACTACCCCACGCGCTGCGCGTGGTGGCGCAGCATCGGGACTGAGCTGCGTCTCTGAATGCATATGACGACAATTGTGGGCGTTGCTTCCTTGAAATTAATACTAGTACCTGTAAATACGCAGTGCCGTCAGTCAACATAAAGAAATACAAGTAGCCGTTGAACAGACATCAACATGTACAATTATTTCGTCCGCCTTGTGTGCTTCAAAGTTCAAGGTGTTATCCGGCCCGGCCCATATCGTGGCCATGATATCGGGCCGCAAGACTTGAAGTCCCTTGCTCCACCAGCCGGCGCTCCTCCCTGTGAGTTATAAGTTTCCGTGGTTCGCTGAAGCGCCCGATAGCTACGCGATCTGACAAGGCGCAGCCGCGCCCTCTGCGGCACAGCATCATATTTTTGCGCAGCATCTTCGGCCAACTTGCCCTTGACTTCCCCGCAGCAATCCTGATTCAGCCAAATACTGTCTCTTTGCTACTCTTCAGTCCACTGCGCCGCCCGCTACTGTCTCATTCTGCGCCGCAATGATCATTGACGAGAAGGTCCTGAGTCCACCACCGCCTTATTCCAAAGGGAATGCATCGACGACTGCTGCTGCATGGCGAACCTTTTCGGCCCTACCCCCACACCTCCTCCTCCAGATCGTCTATGCAACGTTCTCGGACGCGTATGAGATCGAGGATGCAAAAGAACAGCGCAAAACACTTTACTGGCTCGCGATAGGACTGAGACTCGTCAATCGACGATTTTACACTAGTTCGTATTTTCCCGTGTCGGATATTCTGTGGCTTAACTTCGGCACACTGCTAGCATCCATGAACGTACTCCGTTCCATTTACCTCCCAGCCTATGAATCGCTCACACGGGCCCCTTATACATCCGACCCGTTCCCCCACTCCCACTCACAATCCACGCACTCGTCGCTCTCCTCAGTGCAGCGAGAGACGGCCACGCTCGACCTCTTCATCGCGCTCAAGGTCCGCGAGGACGTCTGGTCCGACGACTCGGAGCTGCACCTTGAGCGCGACGAGTCATTCGCAGACCTCTTCAACCTGATGCAGCCCCGCAGCCGGCTCGAAGATCTCGTGCGCGAATACGGCGTCACGGAGGGTGTTATATACATCGACCGCAGGCGCCCGCGCTCACCTGCGGCGTCCTCGTCTTCCATAGACCTGCGCGGGTCGCAGCCGGCTCCGGCTCCGACATCGACCATCCTGCGCTCCGCGGCGTCACATGCGGCATTGACGGCGAGGCTGTCCACTGCGTCCGCCGCAACCTCCAGCTCAACCAACTCCTTCTGGCGCATGACCATCGGCAAGGGGAAGGGCAAGGCGGTTGAGCCCGCACAGTCGCCTTCAATGAAAGTGACCATCACCCCCGTCGCCTTTTCCGCCCTCTCCGTGTCCTTCTCGTCGCGACGAGTCGGGCTCGTCCTGACCACTCCCAACGCGGGGCGGTCGACGGGAAGTAGGCGCACAGTAGTAGAAGTTACGCGAACGCGAGACGAGCAGCTTGAGGTTGCTGCGCGGCGACTGGTTTGGGAGCTGCGGGACTGGCTGGTGGATAGCTTCGATGGACTGTAGCCTTTAATTTGGACGGTATCTCACGTATCATTATCCTTTCCCGCAGGCGTTGTACTCGAAAAAACACATATGTTTGTACTTCTATCATATCACTCTAGTTTTACTGGTCGTCGAACTTGAACAGCAAACCCGTATTTGTGGGTTGTACTACTTGTAGATCTCAACCCATTCGTGACTCGTGAGGTTCTATCTTGACTCTGACTGTCGATTCAGAACCCAAGTCGAGCTCCAACTTTCCCGATGATAAATCCGTATGGTTCTACACAAACAGGGTGCGATACAAATTCAAGTACAGTAATGCGATATTATACAGTGCGACACGTCAAGAGAAAAATGAGGAAAGAGAGATGGCTTTGGCGAAAGATTTAGATGCAGCGATATATGGCTTCAAGCAAATTCCCAGGTCGTGCGGAAGGGAACGCGCTCATTCAGTCCAGATGTTGCGGAGGCCGTAGCTCGGGGTACGGGGGAGCCTCAGAGGCGTGGGGTTTGGGGCCGTTTCCTTTGGGCGAGTAGTGACTGTGTAGCGGAAGGGGTAGGTCTCGTTTGATGACGCGGAAAGAGGAGAAATGGGCGTCGTAGTTGCTTGCGGCGGAGGTGGCAATGCGTAATTTGAGGCAGGGACATCGAAAGCGGCAGGATGCGTGATTTCGGTGAGAGTTTCAGGGTTGAGGAGGACCCGAGAGGTAAGACTTGGGCGGGAATCGAGAATAGAGGAGACGCGGCGTTGGGACTTTGCACGCTTGAGCTTTCGAGAGCGGAACCATTTGGGGGTCGAGGCGCGGATGGTGTTCTCTGCTAAGCGGATGACGGGTGAAATGGCTGCGCCCGTGAGCGTTGCCAGTTCCTTGCGCGCGGAAGTCGAAGCGTTCCAGATAAACTGTTTTTGAAGAATAGGGTCAGAGAGTACATGGGCGAGTAAGCCACGAAACTTGCCTTTTGGAGCGATGCAGAGGCTGGCAGAGTTCCTTGGATTTCTTGGCTTCCGTTCCACACTCGCCATTGGAATTGAATGGTCCTGATTTGCGCTAAAATATCCAGGGCTAAAAACTAAATTGAATCTTGAAACAACAGCCAGACTCGACTGCAAACAGACCTGGTGCGTACGTCTCAGGGTTTGGTTCGGCGATACTTACCATCTCCTCAACAACTTGAATAAGCGGAAGGAACGTTTCGCGAAACCAGTTGAGGAAGTCGCGGTAGTTGTCAAGCGTGGTGTGCAAGGCGGCAGCGAAGATCAAGAACGCATCTGCTGCAGGACGCGTAGTGGCACCTCGCCACTGGATTCCGGCCTTTGTTGCAAACGCAGCATACACGTCAGCCGATAGAACCAGATCTCTGACGGTCTGCTAGTCTTGTTAACAAAGGAATCGGGCAAGCAACGAAGAATAAGTTACGGCGAGGAAACCATTGGGGCGGGGAACCTCGCATTTAAGCATCAACGAGAGAAAGGAGGCACGCAGAACGTAGTCGCCAACGAGCACAAACTCTTCACAGACATGATCAGGCGCGTTTTGGATGCTGGTCCAGACCTCTTCGACGACGGAGGGCGAGCGGAAGGAAAACGTGGAGGAGTCGACTTTGCTACGCAGGGCTTCGCTGACACAGGGATTTGGCGGGGCCATTGTTGCGGGGTGAAGGAGGTCTCGCCGAGAGGTGAGCAAAGAGGTTGTTTCCAAACCAAAATATGTTTTCGCCCCGGATCAACCACTGATCTAGCCCGCATCAAAACCCCTGACTTGCCCTGCCACCAAATGTCCTGACTTGCCCCGCTTTTTAACTGTCAATCCGCCCGCCGCCCAACCATGAACCTACCCTATTTGTACCATTAACTGGGCCTGAAAGCGACTCTGAACGGACCACGAACCAACCACTGACCTGACCCCAGTTTTAACCCCTGACTTGACCCGCCTTTTAGTACTTTCAACCACTGACCTGCCCCGACTTTCAGTATTTTTAACCACTGACTTGACCCGACTTTTAGTGTTTTCAACCCCAGATTTGACCTGGTTTTTACTGCTCATCTAGCACACCTTTTTTTCAAAGTCGGTATCATATCACCTTACACCTTACCTTCTCCGGAAGTATGTACCGTCCTCAAATAGTGAGTATGAACACGATACTTAGGCGATCGAATGCATTGCTGGATTGGGCTTTACCCATATGATTTTTTGTCGGGCAGTGCTCCACACGCTTGATCTCATACGAGCACCTTTGCTGAAGTATTTACCCGCTCTGTCTGACAGTGGCCTTACTTTGTAATGCAGTCCTGTGGTGTCAGAAGACGAGTCCGAAATAGAGGCATCATCCCCTCGGTAAGTTATGCGCATCGGAGTTGCATGCAGATCTGAACAAATTCCCCAAGGCCCATTATGCCTAGTCCTCAGACGGAAAATCCATCGTAAGCCACCACCTCCCTGTAGGGAAAAATGAATAACATTTGGTGTAGATCACCGTTGACCTCGATTGTGTCGTTGTCGGAAGTCAGTGCAGAACCCATCTTGCCTCGCCGAATTAAACTTCGAAGCGGGCGGAATAAAAACCAAGTCTTGTAGTGTGTCAGACTTAAGGTTCCCCAGGGGTAGAGGTAGAGGTACCGAGGGGCCAACCTCTACCTCTACCTCCCTCTACCTTACCTCTGACCTTCAGAGGTACTTGTGAGAGGTATTGCCTTTTAAAGGGGTCATAGGCCTTTGAGGGCTCTGTTAATGCAGTAAACAGTCATTTCTAGGTGTTTCCTAACCAAGAGGATGTGTATTGACCTTAAAAAACATGATTTAAAATTGAGAGGTACAACTTTGCCTCTACCTCTACCTCTACCCCCTTTGACCTTACCTCTGACCTTTGGAGGTAGACCTCTACCCCTGGGGATCCTTAGTGACTCAGACTATTAAGTTGATATATTGTGTCGATCTCAAGTTGACCCAGACTTAAAAACCTCTGAAAGGTGAAAAAGCTGCAGATCGAGAGTTGGAATTTAAAAACCGGGTCAAATCAGGGGTTGAAAACAGTAAAAGTCGGGTCAAATCAGTAGTTGAAAATACCGAAAGTCGGGGCAAGTCAGTAGTTAAAAATACTAAAAGGCGGGTCAAGTCAGGGGTTAAACCCCGGCCAGGTCAGTGGTTGGTTCACGGTCTGTTTAGAGTTGCTTTCAGGCCCAGTTAATGGTACAAATAGGCCAGGGTTATGGTTGGGCGGCGGGCGGATTGGCAGTTAAAAACCGGGGCAAGTCAGGACTTTCGGTGGTAGGCCAGGTCAGGGGTTTCGATGCGGGCTAGATCAGTGGTTGATCCGGGGCGAAAACCTGTTTTGCGTTTCCAAACACGGAACTTGATCGGTGTTGTGATGGGGACTCGCGGTCACCTGACTCACACGCGGGATTCAGAAAAACTGGAAAGACGAAGATTCATCCTAGCCAGGTCTGGCGGTGAAGGACAGAGAAATGCAAGGTACCAAGGCGTTGCAGGATAATTGTTTCAAGTCGTCCTAATTTACACTATATTTATCTGTACACTCCTCATTCGTAGCACGGTAGTCTCTCCTGGACAGACGCTACAACAAGTTGAACTCGGACCTCATTCTTATTGTACCTTATTCGGACTTCTGTCCAGATTTATTACACCCCCAAAGACGCGAGCAAATCCGGAGACCGCGGCACGATACGACACCCAAAATTCATCGCCAGGCTGTCAAGAGAATAAAGACCCCGGTTTCAAGCGGCTTTCAAAGAATGAAAAACACGAACGTTACGATAGACGTCCTCCACTCAACACACGGCTCAACCTCTTTCCCATTCGCGTCCAGGGCCCTGGAGATGTTGAACGCCGCAAGGATATTGGATATCGCGAGGAAGAGCGAGTCTTCGGCTAGCGTCGCGCCAGGACAGACGCGTCGACCGTAGCCGAATACAAAGCTATGTAAATGATAGACGTTAACGGAGACTCCAAATACACAAGCCCGAGTGAGAACTTACTTGAACGGATCCGCCTCAGGATTTTCACCGAGGTGACGCGTCGGGTCGAAGGCGAAAGGGTTCGCATAGACCTCACTGTCGTGCGTGATCGCCCTGCGGCGTCCCCGTCAGTTAGGAAATAGTCCTCGAAATGACCCTGCAGAGCGATTGCACCCGCAACTCACCATATGTTCGCAATTACCGTCGTGCCCTTCGGGATACTAAAATCCGTTGTTTTCGGCACCTAAGTCACGAAGAAACCAGACTCAGAGTATGTATGTACTCACAAATACCCCTCGTAGAAATCATCCTTCGTTACGCAGTGTTTCAACCCTGTTGCCGATATATAAGCGCATGTTCAACTTCAAAGCAAAGTAAGATAATAATAAAATAAGCGAGACGAACCTAACGGCGCAACAGGTGCCCATCGCAAAACCTCCTTGAGCACAGCCGAGACGTACGGCAGCGCTTTCTGGTCCTCGAGCGTGGGCAGACGCTGATCCCGCCCGATAACGCGGTCGATTTCGTCCTGCGCCTCCTTCTGTATTTCAGGATGCGTTGACATGAGCAGGAAGAACGAAGCGATTGCGGAGGTCGTCTAGAGTGTAATTTTCAGACATACATAGCATGCATGCACAGAATAATTGATCAACGCACGGTATGTGCGCCTCCAGCATATATCGAACCCGCGGTCCAGTTGAGTATGTCCTTTTCCTCCCCGTGGACCACCTGGCCGCCCTCAGGGTGAAAATATTGAGAGAAGAAAGACTCCGTATAATTCCCGCTGTCCTGTACATTCCACCAGCGTGGTTGAGAATTAAATATGAAGACGGTGGACTAACGATCGCCTTCTCCGCCCATTCAATCGGCGCAGCCTCCAGTGTGTCCAGGACCGGTTTATTCACTGTGAGCACGCGCTTGAACTTGGCCAGCGGAAACCACGAGGGGAGGAACCGCACTAGAGGGAGTGCAACACTCAGTTCCACAGTGATTGAATAGAGTTGTTGAGGGCGACTCACAGAACGGGAACGTCTGGACAAAGAAAAAGGGCTGCCCTATTTCAGTCATTACACGCGCGGCCTCGTCGATCAGCTTCACGAGGTAGTCGTCGTCGGTGGAAACATTATATCCGTATGCGATCTAGAGAATAAGTGATGCAACCAACAGTCTAACTTGGTGTTATAGGAATTTACCTTGAGAGCGATAGAAGCGACGTAGCTTGAACGCAGCAGCGTTTAGATTTACTTAACCTCAATGCTTACGTCGAATAATAAACTCACGTTTTAGAATGCGCTATAAATTTATCCGGACTCGCAGCAAGTCCTTTGAGCAAAACTCTCAACTGATGATCCTGCGTCGGCCGATAAACCTGCGTCGCGCGGCGATTGAGTCCCGAGTGCAGCATCTTCCTATATTTTGGAAAGCGACTGTCCAAAGAGGAGAGCTGGAACATCGTGACATCCCGGCGCGCGAGAGACAGCATCCAGGACATAGGGCGGTCGGAGTATACTGCAGAGCGGCGTTCAAGAAGATCAAGAGCACTCTTGGCGGAGTTTAGGATTAGCTGGGTATGGTGGAATGTGCGGAGGGTTATGAGGGGGCCTGCAGTTTAGTTTATTGTACATGTTTAATGGTAAATGGACTCGACTCGGAAGAAAGGTTGAATGGAGAATACGAACCGTGTTCCTTCGCCCATTCGGCGTATTGAAGCCATGGTTCCTTCTCCGGAAGCTGATGCAGGTTGCCTATTAAAAACCGAGTTGGCGGGCCTGGAGGCAGCGGTAGCTGCTTGGAATAGAAACGACGCCAAATAAGGGCTGAAATGGCAACGAGGAGGAGGGCGAGTGGGTACGCTGTGCTTAGCATGTTGGCAAGCCGAGGCGCTGAAGGTGAAAGAGGTGTGAGATAAGGTGGAGACGGAGCGGTGGGTCCGTGCCAGGCGATGCCGAGCTGATAGATTTAGAAGCATTGAAGCTGTCAGTTATTCTGACTAAGAATAGCAGTACACGGTGGTGGAAAGAGGAATGGTACACCGCCATTCGAGAATTTTATTTTCAAAATGTTTGCGGTGGATACTTCCCCAACATCTTGACCGAATGTTTGCAAATGATCAGTACAACATTGTAACGACATTTTCTCTCAAATGTTCAAATAACGTTGGCTCAACATTACTACAATATTTCATCAACAAAGTAATACCATATGTTAAAATCCTTGTCGAACATATCTTTGTTCAAGAAAGCATCAGCTTCGAATGATATGTCCACATATGTATCAAGAAGGATTCTTCATGTGTTTCTGCGTGGTGAAAGTCTTAAATAAGGTTTACCTTGTATTATCTCCGAGACGCAAATGCTGTTGAATTTCTTTCATCAGCATCCGGCTGTCGCAAGAGGCTGTTGGGTTCTTCTTTGAAAACTCGAGAATGCATCCTTGAGTTGGTGATCTGAGCTTTACTGGTTTTTCAGCCTGGCTTGAGTTTGAGAACAAAACACACAAGCATCACGTCAGTGGTCCGTGCGCATTGTTTGTTTTAGATTTACCATCACGTGCCTGTTGCTCTCGCCTTTCAAAGCTTTGCTCCATCCTTCCCCACCCGTCTCGCACAGTTCCTCGGGATCCAGCCCGCATCAGCTTGCACTCTCAACCGCCGCCACCGATTCTGTTATGTCCGTGCAAATCAGTCTCTCATTTTTTCCCATTATCGGTTCTGGTCGCACTCAATCCAACTCTGATCATGCTCCCGTCACCTCCGGACACACAATCATGCACTACATCAGACCCTGCACCACTCCGGTAATACTCCAGCACCACTCCAGCTCACTCCGGTCGATTAATGGTTCACCTGCTCCCGGACCTATCCCGGAATACATAGCTCTCGTCCAATCATGGATTGCTGAGTACTTCCTCCTTATTACCCACTTCGCTTTCATTACTTCATCCTTATCTTGGCCACCTCCGGCCTCACTCCTCACCTCGTTCACCCTCCGGTCATCCTGGTTAATCCCGGAACCTCTGGACTAGTCATCCAGCCCTGACCGGTTCAATGCGGTTCATCCATAGCGCCCCGGAACATTCTACCTGAACATTCCACCTGTACTTCGCACTGGTCCTTCACTGTGATACAGGTTGTGGCACCTCCGCACTCCTTGGTACATTCCGGACTGTGATTATGTAATCACTCCGAACTCCGGTCCCCCACGTTCCTTGGTTCAGCTCCTCTTCACCCACATCGTCTCGGACCTCTGCCACTATGCATTGGAACTCTCCTAAAGGACTGCCAACGTCCTCCGGAATGAGTACCTGCAACTGTGTCCGCTCCGGCGACCCGGAGCTCCCAAAAACCACAAACACTTAACACCAGTACCTTGGAACTCGTTCATCTCGACTACCAACATACCAGTCCAACATCTGGTACAATTATGCGCTATTCATCTATGCCCCATCACTCCTGCTCTCGTTCCAGTCGCTCCGGACATATCTCCGGAAACCGGAGTTACCCGGAGTCACCGGAGTCATCAGACTCTTCCACGGAACGTTCGCTATTATGCCTTATCAACTCCTCTTCCATTTATGCGTCCCTTATCACTTCTCATCTATTGTTTCAACGCTCTCATCACTTCTCCTTGTTGTCTTTCCACATGCTTCGTGCTTCCATCACAATCCCATCATTCCCTATCGCTTCTTCATCTGCCTCA
The DNA here is from genome assembly GCA_029233265.1 of Mycena alexandri. Taxonomy (NCBI): domain Eukaryota; kingdom Fungi; phylum Basidiomycota; class Agaricomycetes; order Agaricales; family Mycenaceae; genus Mycena; species Mycena alexandri. Next base: position 184,241 of record JARJCM010000080.1, on the reverse strand, counting down.
AGGCAGATGTCATAGCACTTACATCTTATCACTCTTCTATCCATCCGTTCATCTATCAAACCATATGCTCTACCTTTCCCCTTTCCTACTTCCTATTATTCCTTATTCCCACTTCATCCCTTTTCCCGCATGGTGGTGTCTTCTTCCATGCGGTTCACTTCATTTCATGTTGCTTCACATTGCCTCATGTTACTTATTCCCTTTTGTACAAATTACTTGTCCTTAGTATAAATACCGGTACTTTACATCTTGTACAGTATCCGAAAAATAAAAGTTATCCATGCTTCCCTCTCATGGACTGTTGCCAATCGTCTCTTGAGGTTCTGGTCATTGCCTCTCGACGACTCCCTCCCTATGGCCTTGCTCCCGTCCTCCTCTGGTTCCCTCCTGTGACTCCGGTTTCCGGTCACAACTCCGGAGTCCTTGCTCGGCCATACCAACAACTGCGGTTCAACTCCGGGTTGTCTCCCGTGTCTTGGATATGCCTCTAGTTCACTCCGGCACACTCCCTTCACGTCTTCCTCTTGTCAATCATTCTGGTTCGCACCGGAACTGCGCTGGACAACTACCCAACAACACTGGTGATGCTCTTGCGTCTCCGGTCCAGGCTATCCAGTCCCGTCGCCATCTTCGAGCTCATACGACTCGGACCTTGGCATTGGACACTTCCCCATCTCGCAGCCCGAGGCCAGTCAGTCGGTCACCCTAGCTGAGTTGTGGTGTTCCGAGAAGTGGCTGATCTAGACATCCGTTCATCTCCGGTTCGCGGCTTAGCCCGGCTCCGGTCATATGATCGGATATTCCTTCCCTCTTGGCTCAGCGATATAACAGTATTTTTCGGATCCTCTGTCTGGCCTCATCTGCTTGCTGTGTCATCATGCATGCAGATAGTCCTCTCACCGCTGTGCTTGTGTATCTGGATTCCGGACAACAACTCCAGTGATCAACATCCATTGATCCTTGCACTTCCACTCATTCCCTCATGACCCCTTACGACTTCGCTGCACTCCGGCTGCCCTTGTGGCCCCGGGTGTATTCCGGTTGAATTCCGGACTTCCTATCACGACTTTCATCCATTCCGGTTGCCTCTCCGGCCCGGAGTGAACTCCGGTGCATTCCGGAGTCTTCTCCCACGACTTCTACCCACTTTGGTCGCCTCTCTGAGGTTCCGGGTGGTTGCAGACTCTGTTTGCTCCATTTATCCATTCCTAACGACTTCTACCCATTCTGGTAGCTGCTGTGCAGCCCCAGATGGTTTCCGGACTATTGTCTGGCCCATTTTCTCACGACCCTCATGACCACGGGAATATTACCAGCTTGCTGCCGGTTCACATTCCCACCCATCTCCGGTTCATCCGGACTCTATACCCTGGTGGTGATCATCTCCTGTCGACTAAATGTCACATGATTTGCATCTCTTGTCACTCCTGCGACGTCTCCGAACTTGCAGGAAAACCCGGATCCTGCTACATCACCGCCCGCGCTCCGTTGAGCTGCAAGGTTGAAAAGCAACATAATCCGCTACCCCACATCTTCTTTGACCCTGTGCGCGCACACCTCAAGCATAAAGCTTGAATCCTGTTATGGCCTTTCCGGTTACGGAAGGACAGTCCGGACTCTTACCGGTTGGCCCCGGTTCCACTCCGATCACTGTCTTCGCCATATTTTGCGACAACCACCAGTCCCCGATCCTTCTATGGATATCTTGTGGCTTTGATGCCAGCGCCCCATCCCGGACTTTGTCCTCGGGCGTTCTTTCCGGTTCTAGGGCTTGTCAGGCCTTGTCCTTGCTCCGGACGACATTCTGGTTGCCACGGCGCTTGACCTGAACAGATAAGAGCACACCGGAAGCATCTTCATCGATAGCTTTCCACCGCGCCTCTGTTCCGGACTTTCGCAATTCTTCCGGTCGTCACTCCGCTCGTTCCCGGAATCTCGGCTACAAGCCTTGTTCCTCTCGGGCACCACTCCGGTTTGGCTAATGCCTCCGGATATACCCCGAAGCATCCCCGCTTCACCATCCTTCGACAACTCGACACCTTGTCTTTGTTGCTCTTCGGATTGGTTTCTTCCGGAACGTCTGACCTCTGGTCCACGTTCTTATCCCCTTTCATCTTCCACCTGTTCATCCCGCCCAGTCGATTGGTTGGTTTTAAATTCCGGTTATCCACTTGAATCTCTCTTGCAGCAACAGCTATGTTGAACAAATGTATAAGAGCTCACCGGGGAATCCTAACCAGATTACTTCCACCGAGCCCGCATTCTCGACTTTTGCCTCGCCTTCAGAGAGTTCTCGCCACCACTCCGGTTTTTCTACACCTTTCTTTTCGACTCATTGGCACCCCTTGGAGCTGGATTGCTCATACTCCACCTCCTCGTTCCACTCCGGTTTTTCCGGAGCTGAACTCCGGTTGTTTTCCGGTCCTTCGATCCCGGACCTCTGGAACTCAACCACTCCTAATTCCGGTCGCTTGCTGCAGTTCCCGCAGTATCTCCGGAACGCTCAGGTTTCAGCTGGGAGCTTCAATGTGCTCACTGTTATCCTTTGAGCACCTCCGAAAATTTCGGACCTCTATCAGTTAGAGTTCAGATCAATTTGGACATCATCATCACAGCTCTAGGTTGCGTTATCGCTTTGCATCGGCCATATCCGGTATCTGGTGACTACAGCTGGTGATGTGTGCTTCAAATTGCCTCCAAACTCTTCGTTTGCCTTTGCCAACCCTTTGGCAATGCTGTTTCAGCGTTCAGAAAATTTTCATCCTCTCCCTTCAACCTGTTCCGTTGCCCGTAACAGTCTCCGGGTCTTATCCCATGCCCGGAGTCTACTCCGGTCCTTGATCCTGTTCCGGAGTCAATCCCGGTCCTTCGGAATCCCTCAGGTTGATTCCCGGGTTTCATTCAGCACCATCCGCTGCTGTTTGCTTCCCTCCGGTCGCACTTGCTCTGTGTGATCGAACTCCGAAAATTCCGGAACTCTCAATTTGATCTCTGGACCTCAGTCCCATGTTCCAGACGTCCTCTGGACTTCTTTGCTGTCGATCTCTCCAGCAATTCTGTCCTCTTGTTCTTGGAGTCTTCACCCCTCCATTGGTTCTTTATTTTTCTCTCTCGGATTTTATCCGCCCCTTTTATTCTTCTTCCCGGTGCGTTTCTGGTCGCCCATCTGGTCTTCTGGCATCGCTCCGACACTCCGCTTCAATGTCCTCCTCCTCCCTCCTCCATCCGACAACTTCAAACATTTATTCAACTTTCCCCGATGGCTTTCGCCCCTCTGTATTTTTTGGAGTCCTTACAAAACCCTTCCTGCGGGTTTTCTTTCATGTGGACTTACTTGAATTCTTCTCCGTCGAATTTTCCCACGGTCTCCGGTTCTCCGGGCTCTCCGAGCTCCGGTCAACTCCGGACACCTAGGATCAAGCACCCGCATGCATCAGTGCCACTTTGGCCTGCACACCAACATTCTATCCTTCCCTGAGTGGTCTCCTTGACGCCACAGTTGGTGCCCATGGAGATTTCACCCTTCCGGCCTTGATGGCTGGTCTCCATGGTGACAGCTCTTTATTGCGCTGTCGTGTTCATCCTGGACAATCCCGTCCTCCGTTGGACACTCTGGTCATTCTATTGACACTCCTGCCCCATCGGATTTTATGCTTCTTGCCTCTGGTCATTAAAAATTGCCTTTGGCCCAACTCCGGTTGAACCGGACAACTTGGTTTAAATTATTTTCGACTTCGACATTTCTTCCGGTGGTTTTCGATCCTCTGTACTTCTTTGGAGCCCTTCAACAAAAACTCTTCTTAGCGAGTTTTCTTACATGTGGTCTTGCACTCCCTTCCCTCCGCCTCTCTCCCTCCAGTCCCTTCCAAATCGCTTCCCTCATTGGTCCGGTTCCTTTTGGGGTTCCGGCTCCTCTCAGTACTCCGGTATTGACCGGAAAATATTCCGGCATCACCTGGACTACTTGCTTGACCATGTGCCTTCAGTGCCAGTTCTTTGACACTGCGCGTCGACGTAATCATCCATGTCTTTGACTGGATTGGTCTTCTATCTTTGAACACCAGAGTCAGATGCACCCATAGTTGATTCACCCTTTCATCCTTGATGGATGACCTCTGTGGTTTCCAAGACCTTCTTCGTTGAAGGCACTGTAATCCTTGAAAAGGATTGCTTCCCCCTCCGGCTTCATCCTGTCGCTCCGGAATTCCGGACGCTTCTCGTGTCGCCAAACTTGCCCGGACCTTGGCCGGTCTCATTCCCACGCATGTCCGGTCAAACCTCAAGCTACTCCGGGTTTCCTCAGTCCTTTCAGCGGCCCTCCAGACGCATTTGGACTTCTCCATTCAATTCCAACATCCACTCCTTCTATCCACCATCCTTATCTACTTCCCTTCCACATCCCATTCCTTCTTCAACATCATTCAACTCGGCTTGCAGCGATGCTGCTATTCCTTCATTCTCCAACTCAACTTCCAACATTCCGGTTATCTCTCCGGATTCCCACGCCCTCTGGCTTATTTCAATTCACCTCTGGTATCTTTCCGGCCTTTTCTGTGCACTCCCTGCTGTTTCCTCTCCATCCGTCGAGGCCTTTTGGTTTTCTGGTCGTTGCACATCAACTCCGGAATCTTTGTCATGGCTTCCCACACCCACGGATCCCTCTACTTACCCTGTCCTTCAGTCCCTTGAGGGCAAGGAACGTAAAGGGGGGATACTGTTATGTCCGTGCAAATCAGTCTCTCATTTTTTCCCATTATCGGTTCTGGTCGCACTCAATCCAACTCTGATCATGCTCCCGTCACCTCCGGACACACAATCATGCACTACATCAGACCCTGCACCACTCCGGTAATACTCCAGCACCACTCCAGCTCACTCCGGTCGATTAATGGTTCACCTGCTCCCGGACCTATCCCGGAATACATAGCTCTCGTCCAATCATGGATTGCTGAGTACTTCCTCCTTATTACCCACTTCGCTTTCATTACTTCATCCTTATCTTGGCCACCTCCGGCCTCACTCCTCACCTCGTTCACCCTCCGGTCATCCTGGTTAATCCCGGAACCTCTGGACTAGTCATCCAGCCCTGACCGGTTCAATGCGGTTCATCCATAGCGCCCCGGAACATTCTACCTGAACATTCCACCTGTACTTCGCACTGGTCCTTCACTGTGATACAGGTTGTGGCACCTCCGCACTCCTTGGTACATTCCGGACTGTGATTATGTAATCACTCCGAACTCCGGTCCCCCACGTTCCTTGGTTCAGCTCCTCTTCACCCACATCGTCTCGGACCTCTGCCACTATGCATTGGAACTCTCCTAAAGGACTGCCAACGTCCTCCGGAATGAGTACCTGCAACTGTGTCCGCTCCGGCGACCCGGAGCTCCCAAAAACCACAAACACTTAACACCAGTACCTTGGAACTCGTTCATCTCGACTACCAACATACCAGTCCAACATCTGGTACAATTATGCGCTATTCATCTATGCCCCATCACTCCTGCTCTCGTTCCAGTCGCTCCGGACATATCTCCGGAAACCGGAGTTACCCGGAGTCACCGGAGTCATCAGACTCTTCCACGGAACGTTCGCTATTATGCCTTATCAACTCCTCTTCCATTTATGCGTCCCTTATCACTTCTCATCTATTGTTTCAACGCTCTCATCACTTCTCCTTGTTGTCTTTCCACATGCTTCGTGCTTCCATCACAATCCCATCATTCCCTATCGCTTCTTCATCTGCCTCAAGGCAGATGTCATAGCACTTACATCTTATCACTCTTCTATCCATCCGTTCATCTATCAAACCATATGCTCTACCTTTCCCCTTTCCTACTTCCTATTATTCCTTATTCCCACTTCATCCCTTTTCCCGCATGGTGGTGTCTTCTTCCATGCGGTTCACTTCATTTCATGTTGCTTCACATTGCCTCATGTTACTTATTCCCTTTTGTACAAATTACTTGTCCTTAGTATAAATACCGGTACTTTACATCTTGTACAGTATCCGAAAAATAAAAGTTATCCATGCTTCCCTCTCATGGACTGTTGCCAATCGTCTCTTGAGGTTCTGGTCATTGCCTCTCGACGACTCCCTCCCTATGGCCTTGCTCCCGTCCTCCTCTGGTTCCCTCCTGTGACTCCGGTTTCCGGTCACAACTCCGGAGTCCTTGCTCGGCCATACCAACAACTGCGGTTCAACTCCGGGTTGTCTCCCGTGTCTTGGATATGCCTCTAGTTCACTCCGGCACACTCCCTTCACGTCTTCCTCTTGTCAATCATTCTGGTTCGCACCGGAACTGCGCTGGACAACTACCCAACAACACTGGTGATGCTCTTGCGTCTCCGGTCCAGGCTATCCAGTCCCGTCGCCATCTTCGAGCTCATACGACTCGGACCTTGGCATTGGACACTTCCCCATCTCGCAGCCCGAGGCCAGTCAGTCGGTCACCCTAGCTGAGTTGTGGTGTTCCGAGAAGTGGCTGATCTAGACATCCGTTCATCTCCGGTTCGCGGCTTAGCCCGGCTCCGGTCATATGATCGGATATTCCTTCCCTCTTGGCTCAGCGATATAACAGATTCAGAGCGCAACAACACACCAGAATGCAGCACAGGATCCGGCAGACCGTCGAGGATGTCTTCACAAGTGTGATAGGAACTAGGCTTATGCCGAGCGCGTCCCCCCACATCTTCAACTGGAGTCAAAGGCCCACTCTCTCGATGCCTGACCAGCATGGCAACGGGCCTACATGCGCGACGACGGCATCCAACGCCGCATAACGATCTTGCGCGCACTGGGAACAGTGTTGGCAACAACACGAGGACGGAAGCAACACAAGAGACCTTGATCAAGCACGGGCCGCCCTTCTACAAGCTGCGCCGCGCGCAGGGCCAGCGCCGGGAGGATGCGCAATGACAGCGTCAAATGCCGGTGCAAACAAAATCCAGAATCAAAACCATCTTCAAGCTTCAAAGTCCTCAAGCAAGTCCTCCCCGACAACAAGCCTCTCGTTGTGCACACGGCTTCATTCTTGTCAAGTGTTATTTTTCCGGCTCTAGTCCCCTCCAATCCCTGTTAATCAAGAGACACAAACACGCATCCGAGCCGCGCCTCATAATAGACTACCCATTCTGACTATTTTTTACCTTTGTCACTCTGTCGCAACGTGGTCCTGGGGAGGACGTGACCGAGTACCTATTTTTTTGTACATCCGTAGATAGATTTTGCATCAATTAATCATGTTTGGCACCAACTGAACAAGCGATGAAAAAAAAAAAAAAAAAAAAAAAACAGTACCGTGGTTTACAAAATGTTCAGAAAATGTTTTCTCAAGGTTGGCAAAGATGTTTAGATAACCCCGTGTTGCAGGACCATTGAGGAATTGACATTTTTTACATTTGAGAATGTTTGCGGCTATATTTGGCGATGATCAAACTCGGGTCTCTAAACATGTTGCCCTCAACATTTTAAAAATGTTTCAACCAAACAGCGGTGTAGGGTGCGCAATTGACAAGAGAAGAGGATAACCTGCAGGTTCTGCGCAACCAGAAGAAAATTGAAGCGGTGAAGGAAGAGCGTTCAACAATACTTGACGGCCAGCTTTAAGTTGGCTCTCTGAGTGTCGAGAGAGACAGAAAATGCTTGGGACCAGGGAACTGGAGTCGGCAGTACTTTTAAGAGTTACTCCGGCAACAGATTTGGATTTGGATTTGATGCAGTTACGTGACCATTATGTTATGGCCTGAATTTCGCATTTTTCAATTTCTGGCCTGCCCTATTGCCCCCGGAATTCTCCGGGATGCACACCTTTACTAGTATTCTACTCCGAACTAAAATAACTAAGAGATACAGAATGAGGAAAGTATCAAGAAAGACTTGCCTGTCCATCAAAGTCATTGATGTTGAGCAAGTTGTGGATGTTCTGGCCTTGTAGCTTGCCCAAATGTGCTGCAAAATATATATGTTCCTGTAGTATTGTATATAATTCTCTCTGGATACTCAGATTCCTTTTCCTGGACCTGGTCGTGGCCTGTCACATGGGTCACAAAGCTCATTTCCTCCAAACACAACTCCCGCGGGCCTGCAAGAAGGTCTGAAGATGCTGATAAGACTAAATATCATTCTGCAGGCCTCTCAATGTTTTCTGGGAGTACCCGGTGACCAGAGAGGTTAATACATGGTCAAATCCCTGGCTATCACTGACTTTGATGGACCGGGAAGTCTTTCTTGATGCTTTCCTCATTCTGTATCTCTTAGTTATTTTAGTTCGGAGTAGAATATTAGTCGGGGTGTGCATCCCGGAGAATTCCGGGGGCACAGGGGCACGCCAGAAAGAGAAAAATGCGAAATTCAGGCCATAACATAATGATCACGTAACTACATCAAATCCAAATCCGCCATCAAATCCAAATCCAAATCTGTTGCCGGAGTAACTCTAAAATTCCAGCGTACTCCGAAGAGCGGGGAAGTAGCGAGTACGGCAACTCCCGGCTGCGAGCCGAGAGCCCCAAGAAAGATGCATATTAGGTAGTGAAAGGCTAATACATCTTTGTACGTAGGCAACCAAATGAACAAAGGTGCGGGATGGTGGGTACTGGAAAAATACAGGCGCGAGAGACGAGGAGTGAGAGCAGCGAAGCTAAGGCTCCCGTGCTCGTCCTCCTCTTATATACTACAAGTCCGATCCAGGGGAAATAAGAGGGGGCGGAGAAGTCTCGTACAGCCCGGCTGTGTGAGATGGAGTGGAGTGCCGGTCAGGAGTGACACAGGGCACGGCTCGATTCCCGTGCTTGGCGAGCGACGCCCCGGGCGTCGACGTCAGGAGGAGCGGAGAAAAAAGGTGAAAGAGATAGTATAGCATTCGCACCGTGCGGAATTAGACTACTATAAAACTAGTTCTAAACTCGACTAATTCCAGCGTACTCCGAAGAGCGGGGAAGTAGCGAGTACGGCAACTCCCGGCTGCGAGCCGAGAGCCCCAAGAAAGATGCATATTAGGTAGTGAAAGGCTATAAAGCTATAAAGAAAAAGAAAAAGGGAAGAGGAGGGAGGGGATTGATACGTGTATGGATTGGGAGTGGGAAGATAAGAGTAAAGAAATAGAGAGAGACAGAAAAGGAGATGAGCGGAGCGATGAGGAATGACCTTAATATGCATCTAGGCGTGTCCGATAGTCGGGGGCTGGTGGACAGGGCGCCCGAAGAGCATTGCTTGCAGAAGAACGGGGTTCTTCCGGATGTATATCTGGAATGCGTCCGACGCCCAACGACCGATCGCCTGGATGACGTTGGGTGGGACGCCTGCTTCAGCAAGCGAAGTCGCACCGCCGGCGCGGAGAGATTGGCCCGCCACGTCGTGAGGGAAGAAATGTTTGAGGCGTGTGATAAACCACCCCCGCGTCGGTACCGTGCCGTTGGAGCGCAGCCAAAGCTCGCGGTTCAACGGAAACAGCCGGTCGCGTGAGTGGAGATACTGGAGGAAGGGGGCATGAGGGTCGGATTGGCGGTTGGTGCGCTGAATAATGATGGTGTTTCCTTCATAATAACGATCAGCCTTGTGGTAAGGAAGGAAGAAAGAGAAGTCGACGGCAGTGGCTTTCACAGTGTGCCGCAGCGTGAGCTTCCGCGCGTTGCGCCGAAGGAGCGCGTCAGGGACAGTTAACTCCCCGAGGCGCAGTAGCCCATCCTTCCCCGTTGTAAGCATGGTGAGAAAAAGCATGTCATCGTGGACGCGGGACAAGCCAATGGCGTCGACGACTTGCAGAACATCGTCCTCAGCGAGAGGGCGCTTTCGGCGCACTGGCACGCCGAATCGCCGCATGCAGCCGGCAAGCGTCCGCGAGACAAGTGGACCATTGCGGCGTGCTCGGACGTCAGGGAAGTACACTTCGAGCTGGCTGCAGATCCCCGAGAGGTAGGAGCCAACGGAGCGGGGATTGATGTGTGCCGACATATAGACGGTGAAGAAGCTCAAAGTTTCTTCCGTTGGTTCGATAGGTCTGTTGTGAATTTTGCAGAAGGTGAGATAGGAGTTGAGTGCAGATGTGTATGTGAGGTTAGAGTTCGGGTCGAGGGCGAGTCCGAGGCAGATGGCCCGCTCGTGAACGAGGCGGTCCAAAGTCCACGGCAGCCGTGCAGGCTGCCGGGACGTTGCGGTGATTGAGATCATCTCGGGACGCCCCCGGCGTACCTTGCGGGGGTATGAAGTGATGGAGTTACGGCGATGCTGCTGCCAGCAAACTGCACCGCCGAAACGAGACTTGGAGAAACACGCCACACAGCTGGATGGAAAGAACGCGGCAGGAACATGCAAGACAAGAAGACAACGCGCAAAGAAAGACTTGTGGGTCCACCGGCCTGCGGCCCGATAGGAGCGACAAAGTCAATTCTGCGAGCGGTCAGGACAGTCAGGGCCTTTGTGCCCCGCGGTCTTGCAAACATTGCAGACGTGCAGGCGACGGCAAGCGGCTGCGTCCGCGGTGCAGCGCCCACTGTTCCAGTTGTTGCAGGCTTGCGACTTCTGCTTGCGTGCTGGGCCAGAACTCGGATCGCGCTGGACGTCGACAACGCCGACACCGATGGAGTCAATCTCAGCCATTTTGAGGTCCACGAACTCGTGGAAATTAGTGAGTTCGAGGTCGCGACGCGAAGCGACTCTCTTGCGCACGGTCTTGTCGAAGGAGATGACGCGTTCATGGAAGGATGAGTTGATTGCAGCGAACAGGCTGATAATGTAGTCGCGATAGCGCGAGAGTTCGTTCGCGCGGTGGGGGAAAGCGAAAGTCGTAGCGGTGAGCAGGCGGTCGAACGCAATGGTCCAAGTGCCGGAGTCGCTAACGAACTTGGTAGGGGCAACTGCGCCGAAACGGATTTCCACGCCGTCACCGAGAGATTGAGAGCGTTCATCGTTGGTGTTGGTAGAGAACAATCCGCTGAGGACTGCGTCGAGGTTGACCGCCCGCCCTGAGATGATGTTCGTCCACTCCCCGTCAGGGAACTCGGGACAGCGCGGCGAGGTGAGTACTGAGCCCTTTGCCTTCTTGAGGTCTCGGAGGTAAATCTTGAGAACACGCAAAGTCTCGGTGAGATTGAGAGAAAGAGGATGGATGGATGACTCAATAAAATCCGACGCAGTCCAGGGATACTGAGCCTCCAAGTCGCCGAGGGGTGCAGCAGCTGCAGACGGAGGAGGAGAGGAATCCCGATCCACGTGTGGCTCCCGGTGGGGAGGGGGCTCATTCCCTCGACCGCGTTCAGCGGCGCTGGACTCCTGCCGAATGTGGTCTTCGACCGCGCCAAGATAGGAGTTGAACGCCGTCTCGACGTGCTCATCGCTAGCTCCGGCAGCCTGGAGTTTCTGATAGATCTCGGTGAGTGCTTTCCCCTTCGCGACACGACCGAGGCGAAAGTGACTGATGATGAGCTCGCACTCAGCGCGCGCGGTCTGGAGTGCAGCCGACTCCTGAGGAGGTTGCTGAGGCCCCTGCGGAGCACCTTCGCCAGCAGCAGGCTGACCCCCAGGACCGGCTGGAGCCAGGTGCAGGGGGTTACCGGGCTGTGCACCATGTTCTGGCACCTGAGGGTTACCCTCGGCGGAACCCTGGTGCGGCGCGGGGTCAGGGCCCTGCCTCGGAGGTAAGATCTCACGGCCGACGTTCGAGGGTCCATCGGTAGACATAGATTGAGCTCGATAGGGCGATGGAAATACGAAGTGTTTCGTTAATACCGGAAAAATACAGGCGCGAGAGACGAGGAGTGAGAGCAGCGAAGCTAAGGCTCCCGTGCTCGTCCTCCTCTTATATACTACAAGTCCGATCCAGGGGAAATAAGAGGGGGCAGAGAAGTCTCGTACAGCCCGGCTGTGTGAGATGGAGTGGAGTGCCGGTCAGGAGTGACACAGGGCACGGCTCGATTCCCGTGCTTGGCAAGCGACGCCCCGGGCGTCGACGTCAGGAGGAGCGGAGAAAAAGGTGAAAGAGATAGTATAGCATTCGCACCGTGCGGAATTAGACTACTATAAAACTAGTTCTAAACTCGATAAAAAATCAACTTTACCTCGCTCTTGACCTACCGAGTCTGAGTCCAAGAGGAGGATAAGGTCACAACAATAGTGGCTGAATAGCACTTTGCACCACACGAAGGCTCGGGTCGTGCCGACCTGAAAATGAAACTTGGAACGGATAGTCAAGATAATTGCGCTCGCAACTTCCGCTAAGCTGGAAATTCTTCAGATTTGCCACGGCACATCAGAATCCTTCGTGAAGTCGAACTGAACCTCTAATGTGGAACAGAATTAGGAATGAAAGTCAAGGCAAAGGACGAACCTGGAGGATCATAAAGTCCGAGTCCGGCCATTGAAAATGGTTGAGTTTCATCGACAATGATTCGGAAACTTGAAATCGCCACGTTCCTGTAGGATGCCGAACATTTCAACATCGCCAGTTGGTTCACTGCAGTTCCGCGAAATTTCGGGGTCCTTGCCTTGCGAAATGGAGCTCCTGTGGTCACCGCGAAATCAAAGAGTCATGATCAAGTTGTGCCAATCAAGGAATCGACCCCAAACTTTGATCTTGAGCACGCATCACTGATTGCCGCGGCACGGTCGGACCGGATGTTCCTATTATGATCCACGTGTTTACGATCATTTTACTCTGAAATTCGGTCGTTTCTCTCCGACACTCAAGTGCCATGGGAGCAACCAGACTGAAGCCTGGAACGCGGAGAAACGGAAACGCGATCGTATTTTGCATTGGATACGATTTAATTCCAACAAACAAACGACCTATCAGGCTCTTTGTTCAATAATCTTCAATTTGGAAGAAATTCTGATATGCGAGGAGCGCAGATCTGTGGCGGCACCGGATGGAGTACGCGAAGAATCCCTAAAATGATCAAGAAAAAGCCCCTTTTCTCTAATACATCGGAAAGGGACAATTTACGAAACGGTAGTTCCCGATGAGAATGGGATCCGGAGTTGTCCGAACGCCTCTATCTTTCTTCTGTGGACCGTGGGCAAACGCGAAGCCCGAAGCCCGAGCCTATCATAATGGACGTCCTTCTCTCTGTTTTTCCCTGGGCCTCCTTCAAGTCCGCTGAGGACAATAGTGGCAATAGTGGCTTGTTTTACTGTTCTACTGCATTCTCTTTTGGGTTTGTGGAGGTAATGCAACGTTTCAAGCGGCTTTTGTTTGATACATCATTTGCGATCGCCTGCATCCTCCATTATCTCGACTAACCCAACCCAAGAGGTTCTAAAATGAATGTTCTTTGGGAACGAGGTCGGCCATCTCGGAATACCCTAATTTACAATCTCCGTTCCCTGGTCAGAGGACGTCCTGCTGATGCGGTATGTGGACGGATAGTGGGAGGGGCCAGTTGTACCATTTAGACGCCGTGGTATATTTATCGGACGAAAGTGTAGTACGGGGATAGAATGACATTGATGGTTTTGTTTCGGGTAGATTAGCGTTTTGGACAACAGGGCCAAACATCGCCTTGCTTGTTTCCTCCTTCATGTCCGATACTTCCTCATAGTCTCCTCCGCCTCTCCATCCCGCCCTAGCCCCCGCCATAAGGATACCGCTTGATGTATGTCCTGCCCTCTGTCTTCTCTATTGCCCTTAACTCTCAGCAGCTACTCGCGACCCTTATCGGTCTCTTCCTCCCGCCCTCCACACGCATCCCGCTGCACAATAACGCCCGAGTACGCTCGAGATTATTCTCGCGACTCAACTCCAGTCCTCCGCAGAGAAATCGCGTCGACTCTGAGTACTAGACCCCAATGGCCCTCACGATATCCCCCCCGTCCCCAGCCGCCTCTTCCGCCTCGGACGGCTCCTCAAACTCGGCCTCCACCGGGCCCCCACGCACCCCCGTCCTCCCCGACCTCCCCCTGGCTACGCCTTTACAGTCCACCGCCAGCTTTGACTCGAAACCAAGCACAAGTACGAGTCCCACCACCGCCTCCGGTGGTGTCAAACGCACAACCAAGCCCAGCCGCCGCGCCAACACCGCCGAGCGCCGTGCCACCCACAACGCCGTAGAACGCCAACGGAGAGAGACCCTCAACGGCCGCTTTTTGGTGCGTTACTAGGCTTACCTCCATGCGTTGCTAACTTTTTTCCCCGGCCCTAGGACCTCGCTGCCCTCCTCCCCAACCTCTCCCAGATCCGCCGTCCCTCCAAGTCCTCCATCGTCAACTCGAGCATTGCGCACATCAACGCGTCCCGCCGCCACCGCCAGCTCGCCGCGCAGCAGCTCCGCCTCCTCAAGAACGAGACCGACGCCTTGCGGCACGAGGTCAATGAATGGCGCATGCGCGCGGGCGTCCCCGGCGTCGAGGAGCCGCGGCGCCCCGATGGCTTCGCCATCATCCTCAGCGGCGAGCTCGAGTTTGAGGCCGGCGACATGATGGAAGGCGAAGAGGGCGAGGAGGAGGACGACTACGCCGGCGGTGCGGCCGGCGACGTGTATAGCGGAAGGCAATACGTTGGCGGACAGAGCTACACCGAGGAGCCGGAAGAGTTCATCCACGTCCAGCAGCAGCAGCAAGTCGAACTGATGGCGCAGCAGCAGCAGCAGCCGTTTGCACCGGAGATGCACGTCCCGCACCCGCACCCGCATCCGCAGCCCATGACCATCGTGATCGGCGCGCCCCTCCCGCTGCAGCGCAACCATTCGCACTCGCCGCCGCACTACGCCGTTGCGTCGCCCATGATCGCCAGCCCCACTGTCGGCACGCCGCCCGACTCGTGGAACCCCCACGCCCACGCCGTGGTGTACGACCAGCACGCGCGCCAGCTGCATCAGCACCAGCTGATGCTGCAGGCCCAGCAGCAGCAGCAGGAGGAGAATGACAAGTGGGCATATCAGCAGCACCAACAGCAGCAGCAAATTCACGCGGTTGGGCGCCAGGGGTCGTGGTGAACGCCCCCTCCACTACGACTTCCGGCTATAGATGCGCCGCGCGGCTTGTTCCCCGTTGTACTTATTCCCGCCTCCCCAACCTCCCCCTTCCTTCTTGAACGACCCGCGATGAAACCGTCTTTATTCTTGCCTCCTTGCCTGCCTGCTGCTTTCCTTCCCTCCCTCCGAAATAGCTGTCTACCCAGTACATACTC
Organism: Mycena alexandri; assembly: GCA_029233265.1. Taxonomy (NCBI): domain Eukaryota; kingdom Fungi; phylum Basidiomycota; class Agaricomycetes; order Agaricales; family Mycenaceae; genus Mycena; species Mycena alexandri. Next base: position 169,119 of record JARJCM010000080.1, on the reverse strand, counting down.
GCTCTTGCTTGTTTCCTTCCTCCGTCCTCCAGGCTCAGCCCGACCGTCGTTCCTTGTTTGTTATACCCTCCGCTTGTTACAGTTCTTGTCGAGGTAAATTTGTTTATTTGTCTGAATCGTGACAGAGAGAAAAAAGATAGAAAGTAGAAAGAAAAATAAATAAAATGCACAAAATCTTTGCGTGTCGTGTGACAAAAGTGTCGTTGCGTTCGTGTCGTGTGAGCAAGTGGGAATTCGGGGTGTACTCCGGAGATTTTTGGGGCCCGGTTGGATCCGTAAATTCACGGATGAAGTTATCCTAGAATGGAAGAAAGAGGAGCCGGAATTGGCTCGATTTTCATTGGAGACCAGTAAGCCGGCGTACAAAAATCATGACCGGATGTAAGTAGCTCATCCATAGAAATATATATCAACCTCTTGCAGTTGACGCAACGCATTCTTCTGTAGCCGAAGAAAGAAAGAAAGAAAGAAAACATCGAAATCGGTCAGCAGCGCCGCGACAAAGAAAGAAAGAAAAAACGCACCTTGAACGCAATAATCCGTGCATCGTCCAAGCTGACCCCGTTATACGAATTGTACTGCTGCCGACTGCTCATAACATGCACGGGCAGGCGCGACCCCACCGCCTCGGCCCAGATGCCATAGTCCTCAAACGGGTCGTCTTCCGCGGGGAGGACGCTGCTCGCCGCGTGCACGGTGAGGGGGTTGAAGTCGAGCACGAGGAACGAAGCGGGCTCGCGCACGGGGAGCGCGATGCAGCGCTGCCCCGAGGTCGTCGTGATCCAGTCCGTGACCAACCCCCCCGCGTTGATCCAGCGGCAGATGTCGGGGCCCCAATCGGCGTAGTTGAGCGCGTCCCCGGGCGTGGGGTGCGCGGCGAGGAGGGAGAGCAGGGTGCGCCGGTGCACGAAGAAGAGGAAGACGGGGGTGAAGACGTTGGGTGGGGCGGGGAAGGTGATGTTGAAGACGATGATCGAGTCTTCAACGGAGGAGTGGAAGGGCATGCGGGGGTTTTTGCGCCCAGAGACGGAGGGGTTGGGCTCGCCGCGGGCGGTCATGTTCGCGATGCGTGTGCCGGGGACGAGCCGGGGCAGGTGCAGCGTCAGCACGGGTGCCGTCTGGCCTGCGGTGAGCAGCCATAGCTCGAGCGTCGCGGTTGTGGTGTTTGGTAGCATGAGGACGTCAGTGGAGAGGAAGACGGCGCCGAAGTAGGTGCTGTTTTCGGCGGTGAGCTCCCAGAGGAGCATCCCGGCTTTCCAGTTGTAGATGTAGACGTGGTCCGGTACAAGTGGGGCGCGAGGGTATGCGACAATAAACACTAAAATGTCGCCCACACATTCTAATATTATGGCGCTCGGAATCCCCCAGTGGGATGGGGGGAATTCGATCGACCCTTTGGCTTGCGGGTGTGGGCCGCTCGGCGAGGACACTGTGACAAATTCGAGTTTGACCACACCGGGACTCACTGCCAACGCTTGTATGAGCGGTAGGGCCTCGAGTTGTTTGACAGGTGCGGTGGGTGTACTGTCCCGTAGAGTCAGTTTTGTGACGGTATTCCAAGCATAAAACAAGGCTCACAAAGTGGCGATTACAACAAGATCGTGCTCGTCAATTGCCAGGCCGAAATCAATGATTCGACTCTGGGACGAAGATGAGGCAATGCGCTCCCACTGGATGGGAGGCGAACTCGTCCCCGGAGGCTCAGTCGGAAGCACTACGTAACGCAACGCCTGTCTGCCCGACTCCCCCAGCCAAAACAGACCTCCCGATAATTCGTACAGACCGGCGGTTCGGAACGGCACGGGAATCGTGCGCACCCAGCTCGGCGTCATGTTGGAAAAGCCACTCTCCCGCGCGCTTAGTCGGGCGATGCGCTCGGAAATGGGGAGTATAGAGGCTGGGTTATCTGTAACATATGCGAGCTCCCGAGCAACTTGGTACCGCAGTTCGATAGAGGATTCAATGAATTCACAGAGATACCGGGAGGTTTGGCGACAGCAGTGGATCGCATCCTTGGGGAGGAAGGTGAAGATGTGGACAAGGAGCTCTGGAGGAAGATCGACAAGTCTAAAGCAGTGGTCCATGTTTCCAGGATTGTATCGGGGGACTCAGTTAGCCTCCGGTGTTTTTAGGCTCCAGTAGAAGCCAGTCGGGGAGCAAGGAGGCGTGCGGGCGGGACGACGAGTAGGTGGATAAACTCGGAGTTTCGGGCGAAGAGTCGGAGAGACGCGACCACGTGAGCGGGGAACGTCATCTTCGTCCCAAAATGATTGGAAGTGGCCGACAAGCGGCGGGCACAAACAGCGATAGTTCTAATCGGCAACCGGTTGCCGGTATCAACTCGGGCTGCTGCTATTCAGCAACCCCTGTGAAGCGGACCGCTCAAGACCTTGATGCCGGGCCAATGCCGAGCGGGCCAATGCCGAGTGGCCCGAGTCGCTTTTAGCTTCGCCAGCAGCGTCAGCGCAAAGGAACATTCAGAAGTTTCGAGGTCGTTTCATGTCTTCGTGCTGTTGCTGTGTGAGGTTGATCCGACCTTAACCTACCCACATGCCTAGCAAGCCTGGTTGAATTGATGGCATCACCCAAACTTTCACAACTACCAAAAAGGTTGCAGAAAGGACCTGGCAGCTGAATGTAAACTGTACTTTTGTGAGCTGATGTGCAATCCTCTTCAAATAGCCTCTCAAATAGAAAGATTTTTACCCAGTGCGACAGACTTCAAATCTGTAGCGGCTTGATCCAATTGGGGTTGGCAGAACTTCCGCCAACCCATCGGTCCGGTATGAAAAGCACACACATGGTTGCTGGATAGAAAATCACGATCCAGCAACCTCAGCAACCCCCAAAGTGGGCTGATTAGAATTATCCAGGAATGAGGGCCGTATTTGGGCCGTACTTATAAACAACGAGAAAGAGCAGTAAGCAGAAATGACACATAAGTCATGTGACGATTTGGCGACATTTTCGGTGGACTGAGCACAATGATTGGTAGTGGCCGGCAAGCGGCGGGGCAAAAACAGAACTCGGTATTGACTCGGAGTATGTAGTTTCAAAAATCTGTTCCGTCACGGTGGCGCGCCGTTTTTGTTTTCAAAAGAAATCACTAAGTTTTTTCAACTTTCGGTGAATTCGGCATCTCAACGCAAAGTGCTTTAGGTGGAGCCTGAGCCGTGGGTATTTGGTACCCATTTCGCCTTGTAATGAGTCGACTTGTTTCATCTTGCCAGCGGTACTGGACAGCAAAAGTTTGAATCCGCTGGGGCAGAGAATTCTCCAGAGAATTTTGGGTAGACACTGTTACTCGAACTCGCGTAGAGCCGCCAAACGTTGGAGGTGCTCTGAATCAAAGTTTGATGCATCAAGCTTGTCCGTGGCTCAGTTCTACATTTGGTGTGCACAATGTTCAGTTGCCTGGAATAGAATTCCAAGCTCAAGATCTCTCTTTCGGTTTTTCTCTGCCCTCTGACGTGACTAGTGTCACAGCCCGCGCGGTGTGGCTTCAAGGCTTTACCTTATGTTTGCGCTTCGATGTCTCGGGCTCGGTTCAATTGCGCTGGCCTCCTGCCTCAAAGCACTAATCCAAACCGTTTCACTAAATCTAATGGTTGAACCCAGGCAATATTCCTTTTGCAAATGACTATTCATGCCGTCAGAAATATTCAACATTGCCAGGCTATTGAGTCTAAAACATCTTTGATATTGCCTCACTCTTGACATATGCTCCAATTGTCTCTGTGAAAGCCGCCCACTCCCGAGCTCAAGGTGTTCAAATTATTGCAAGATTCGGACTCAAGAAAAAAGCATTACTTACATTCTCCGCTGCACTCGTTCTCCTTCACACTCATTTACCTCTTCGAGGATCTGCTGCAAGTCCATAGGAGAGGGCATCCCGATGCATCGTGTGCATCAAGCTTTCGACGCGTCAACGCGTAATGCGCGTGACGCGTCAAGACGAACCAGGTCACTCCTATTATGAAATATTTTCTACCTGAAATTCTCCCATCTCTTTAATTCTACCCGAAGCTCTCACATCAATTCTGCGCGGACTCTACGCGGAGTCTCTAGCTGTCTCTAGAGACAAATGATCCCAACAGATCCAAAGCTCTCCACTGGACGGGTGCAGGGCGACATGCTGAATGATTCAAATGATGGTCTTTTGACATAAAGACTCGACTTCCTCGTACTATCCCCCCCCTGCATCTCGGACACCTAAGATAAAACCACATATAACTTTGTTACCATGTCACTTTTCGCAATTCAACGGCACGGAGTTATCGCCACGCCTTCAAATGGTGCGGACCACGTTTTTAGTTCATGCAAAACGGGTATTCGTTGAGATATGACAATTTTGTTGTTGATGTCCGGTGTCCGAGTTCTACGTAACCCATCAAATCCTGATTGCCAGGCTTATACCGAGCCCGGCTAATTCCGCTGCGACCCAGAACTTTATATACTCGATCTTTGACATATGCCTGTATCCTACCAGCAGGAGGGTCCTAGTGGTAGCTGGAAAAAGGCACAGTCGGGAGCGACCTTTTCACCTAGGGGAGAAGTTGACTCCAGTGGCCAGGGCATACAAATTCCACTTTTGCGATGGTCTCAGAGACATTATCTACCTAAATTTTTGTGAGGGCATGCATACCATGTAAACATACTCTCTGAGTGTGTCAGGTAAGCCCTAGCTACCAAGGATGATGATCTTTGAGCATAAAATGGTAAAAAATGGTTGAAATCGCACCCCTTGCATACTTTTCGTCAGCGCTGCATCAGAGACGCATGACGTAGCGGACTTCTTGGACCCAGGGATCTTAGCCCAAATCATGCTGATTCTATTGAGCCCAAAATCTTGCCAAACGACCCAGTATTGAATGCAAAATTACCATTTGTCCTAGTCTCTCCAGACAGACGCTCTATAAGATTTGCGCTCGTACCTCGCGTTATAGAGTCTGTTAGTTACCGCGCCTGATAAGCGGCTGCCAATGTTATTATATAATGATGTGATATCTCCGGGATACTCGGCCAAACAACTCATTAGCGTCCACGCGTCTCCACCACATTCGACGCGTATCCCTGCCGTCTGACACGACGAAATCGTGCAGCACCCATATGGAATGGGTCTGGTACCTCCCGAGACATTTTATGCCACGCCAAGACGGCCCCCACCGCAGCAATCCACGAGCGCCGATACCCCAGGAGCCTATACATGGGTTCATGACAAAAACTCCCCCATACCCGGCCCGGCTTACACTCCTGTGAGACGAGGTAAGTTATTTGAACTCCAAGCTTCAACACTTTTACCTTCTGTCGCCACTCCATTCACTCAAACAAATAAATCATCAGCATCTAGTACTCTGGCCAACGCCAGCATTCCTTCAACACAGCCTGCGCTCAAGGCAAAGACACGAAACGTCTGGGAGAAGGCGGACACAATTTTGGGCACCATTGTAAAAGCCTCGCGACGGAGCCATGGGCGAGTTTGGCGCTAGTACACCAAAGCGTGTCGAGAGAGTTGACAGTTGTTGGCGTGTTTGATGGGACACGTGCCTTCCGGAAGTTCCCAAAAAGGAGTTGCTTACATCATAAGGGTGGCAGCCTACTATGACAGCGCGGTAACCACAGGACTACATTTGTCCGAGTTCCGGGTCTGTCCGAGATGCAGGGGGGGGATAGTAGATCTCTTTGAGACAATACAGCAGGGGAATTGCAAAATGCAAACCAAGACGTAGTACTAGTAGATTTCTTTGGATTTTTGTGCCGAACATAGGGGCTGAATGATGGTATCAAAGATGACGTAGGGCAACTGGTCACGTTTTTAGCGGACATTCTTGGACATCTAGAGCAAAAAAGAACTAACGTTCTGTTTTTGAAACAGTCACTTCGTTCCTGTTTGTGAATATGTTTTCGCCCCGGATCAACCACTGATCTAGCCCGCATCAAAACCCCTGACTTGCCCTGCCACCAAATGTCCTGACTTGCCCCGCTTTTTAACTGTCAATCCGCCCGCCGCCCAACCATGAACCTACCCTATTTGTACCATTAACTGGGCCTGAAAGCGACTCTGAACGGACCACGAACCAACCACTGACCTGACCCCAGTTTTAACCCCTGACTTGACCCGCCTTTTAGTATTTTCAACCACTGACCTGCCCCGACTTTCAGTATTTTTAACCACTGACTTGACCCGACTTTTAGTGTTTTCAACCCCAGATTTGACCTGGTTTTTACTGCTAATCTAGCACACCTTTTTTTCAAAGTCGGTATCATATCACCTTACACCTTACCTTCTCCGGAAGTATGTACCGTCCTCAAATAGTGAGTATGAACACGATACTTAGGCGATCGAATGCATTGCCGGATTGGGCTTTACCCATATGATTTTTTGTCGGGCAGTGCTCCACACGCTTGATCTCATACGAGCACCTTTGCTGAAGTATTTACCCGCTCTGTCTGACAGTGGCCTTACTTTGTAATGCAGTCCTGTGGTGTCAGAAGACGAGTCCGAAATAGAGGCATCATCCCCTCGGTAAGTTATGCGCATCGGAGTTGCATGCAGATCTGAACAAATTCCCCAAGGCCCATTATGCCCAGTCCTCAGACGGAAAATCCATCGTAAGCCACCACCTCCCTGTAGGGAAAAATGAATAACATTTGGTGTAGATCACCGTTGACCTCGATTGTGTCGTTGTCGGAAGTCAGTGCAGAACCCATCTTGCCTCGCCGAAGCGGGCGGAATAAAAACCAAGTCTTGTAGTGTGTCGGACTATTAAGTTGATATATTGTGTCGATCTCAAGTTGACCCAGACTTAAAAACCTCTGAAAGGTGAAAAAGCTGCAGATCGAGAGTTGGAATTTTAAAACCGGGTCAAATCAGGGGTTGAAAACAGTAAAAGTCGGGTCAAATCAGTAGTTGAAAATACCGAAAGTCGGGGGAAGTCAGTAGTTAAAAATACTAAAAGGCGGGTCAAGTCAGGGGTTAAACCCCGGCCAGGTCAGTGGTTGGTTCACGGGCTGTTTAGAGTTGCTTTCAGGCCCAGTTAATGGTACAAATAGGCCAGGGTTATGGTTGGGCGGCGGGCGGATTGGCAGTTAAAAACCGGGGCAAGTCAGGACTTTCGGTGGTAGGCCAGGTCAGGGGTTTCGATGCGGGCTAGAATCCGGGGCGAAAACCTGTTTTGCTTCTTCGTCCCAATCCGATTGTGGCGTCCAACGCCGTCTGAAAGGATGCAGGTGTAGAGCGGTTTGGTTTATAGGCGAGTCTACGAGCGCTTATGAGTGCGCAGTTGATATTTAATCTAAAAGCTATACGAAGTTACTGGAACATCAAGGCCATCCGTAACGGCGTCAGTCGACATTTAAAGGCTACAAGGCTGCATTCAAAGGCTACGACGCTGCTAGTAATGTAGTACGGGTATCCCATTGCGCGCGACAAGGCTTGTTTTACCACACACCACTCGTCGCGATTCCAACTACATATCCGACCCGTAATCACTGCCTTCGGCATCGGGCTCGTCACGATTCCAACTATCCGACTCGTAATCACTGACTTCAGTATCGCGGTTCCACGGCGGTTTTCCGTTAATTTTGCTGTAGGTAACTGGGTGGAGCTTGTCGGCGTCGTCAAACCATTTCACTTCGAGGTACTCCGCCACATCTTCCCCTATTTCTGTTTCCTCCAAACGCTTCCTCAACTGCCTCTCCATCCACCTGCGTAAACCGCGTCGGAAGTGGATAGCGGAATTACGTGGAGCAAAGAAGTGGAATGAGATTCGTCGGAGGAGGGGAAACCTTCGCGTCAGGGTGCTCTTCATCGACTCGGAGCTGCACCACGGGAAGGCAGCTCGAAGAATCTGGAGGAGATGGAGGTGGTTGTAGGGTAACGAGATCCGTAAGATAAGGGCAGTGAGGTGGGGAGCAGGGCCTAGTACATTCATCACTTTTGCAGCCTGGTGGTTAGCATCGAATGCGACCGAAAGCGTATCGAGGGTCGGAAATGGAGGCAGGCGGCTGAACATCTGCACGACTTCGGACGCAAAAATCATGAGATATGGTAGTATGTGCAGCTGAATATTGCTCACCGCTATCATTGAAGGATGGATCTACCACCAGATGGATAAGAGAGGGTGCCGCGAGTTGCAGTAATTTCTCCATTTCAAGTACGGGGTATGGATCTTCCTCACCACTGAAAGTCAATGACTTCAGGTGGAAAGGCCGCGATTTTTCCATGAGCTCGTAGAGGAATATCTCCTCAGGACTGCAGTCGATAAAGGTCAGCTCCTCAAGGGCGGTGAGGTCAAGTTGTGGAACACCAGTTCCAGCTGAGGAACCAGTTTTCGGATGGACCTCTTCACCCTGGGTGTTGCCGAATAAGGTTTCGCTGCGGACTGAGAGGACTCTGAGCCGTCCGCATGCCCCAAGAAGCTGGGCGGCATCATCAGAGTCGTTGAGTTCGATGTTAGTGAGGCGGAATTCCTTCATGTTTGGGAACAAAATCAGGTGTTGGACCGCGATCGAGATATTGCTTGAAGTCACGTCCCACTCAACTATGCGGACGTTGGGCATGGTGAGCATTCTGGATGGAACCACAGCACCGTGCAGCTCTGTTGGATGCCGCGCCCGGCTTGTACTAGGGTCTTGGGAGAATCTGACCATCCTGACGACAGTCTGAAGGCGCGGCGTCCGACCAACCATGGTGTTCCACCAAGAGATGTCTTCCGCACATGAATAATGTACCACGGAAAAAAGTTGTTCGATTGCCCAGGACCGTGTCATTTCTGAAACCAGGCATAGGGCACGGAGAGACGGGACGTCGTCAGAATTGTGGGCGATGATTTTCTGCCATATTTCGGCGGGGACTGCGGACACTGGCCTGTGAGCTAGAGCCAGTGATTGCGAAGGATTAACGAACAGACTGAAAGCTGCATAGATGCTAGAAGCTTAAGTAGGCAGTGAAAGCAAAGAGGGCTTGTGGTAGTGATATTGAGATCTTACTACGCAACCCTAAGCCCCGGGCGAGAAGTCTCCTCGATCAATTTTTGGCGCTGATCTCGCGCGTCAATGAACGATGAGGATGGTGCCGCCTCCAGAAAACTTGGGTCGTTGCTTGGCTTAGGGGGAAGTTGTGCGATAACCTCCGTTATTAATCATCCGTCCATTGATACTTTCAGCGTCCAGAGCAATTACGGCCCGTACATTGAGCTGGAGAGTTGACATGTCCCTCTCGATACTGATCACCTTTGATTGTTCCAAATTAAAGTGGCCTTCCATGCAGCCATGCTGACAACATCGCCAACGCCTCCGCCGGTTTATCGTGCGGCACGTAATGGGAAGTCAGTCGGGTTAGTTTGGTAAAGATAAAAAATGACTTATCATATGCCCCGCTCCACGAATAGTCACGAACGAAAGGAGACTTCCTTCCGCCTGCTTCACTTCCCCTGCCTTCGTCCCCTTCAAATTCTTGTCGACGCCCCAGTCAGCCCACTCGATCGCAGCATACGCCTCCTGCCCGCTCCACTCGAGCTTGTCGACCCACATGCGGTTCGCGACCCAATTACACTGCCAGTCATATGTCCCTGCGTAGATGAGCACTCGGATACCCCGGTCAAGCAGCCCCGCAACGTAGTACTGGGTCGGGACGGCCCACTTGTCTAGCCGCGCGTTAAATAGGTTTCCGACCTCGGCGGAGCAGGATGAAAAATTCCCTGCCGAGGAGTCCACACCGAGGAGCTCCCGAGTGTCGGGGTCTGAGAGATACTTGGTGATGACATCGTTCTCTGCGTAGCAGAGATTCCCGATGCACGGCTTGGAGATGTCGTAGACGTTCCGGCCTGTGGAAATTAATGTGACGACAGGTACGAGCTCAGATCGAGAGACGTACCGCTAGCTCTCATGGCTGTCGAAAGCTCGTTTTCGCAGAAGTTGACCGCCGCACCGCAGTTAATCGCGTCAAACTGATCGATACAGCCTGCTTTCAATGACTTTTGGCAACGAGGCAGCTGAACACGAGAGTCAGAGATATGTGTACGAAACACGGGTAACGTACCGCAGCCTTCATACGGACGCAGGTGCTGATAGCTTGGAAGGGTACATCAAGCGCCGCAGTCCCGCACTCTATGTCGTAACGCCCGGGGTACAATCTGGTGGATGATACTTGAGCCGGAAAAGACGAAAATGAAGGAGGTGGAGGAGTTACGTGGATATGTCAGTAATCCCATTACCGATTATCACAGATTGCAGATTGATGGTAGGGCGTCCTTGTGCAATAGCGAGCTGGTTCTGGTCGTAAATCTCACTTCCAAACACCGGGAGATAACGGCCCTGCTGGCGGTTAGTCTGGGGAGGCGTCCGAAATGAAAAGAAAACAAACGGCGTAAGATTCGCCCGATAAATGGAGGGCTCTGCCAGAAAATTGCGGGAACGACTCGAAAAACAGCGATATGAAGGCGTAGACGTTTTTGGCCGCGTCTTCAGTGGTCTCTATGGTCTCACCGAAGTCAGCATAGCTGAAACCTACGCCAACCCTAGGGAGGGAAAATCGCTTATTATGAATTTTAAGCCCGAAGAGGGGACGCGCACGGTTGATCCAAGAAACTGCGTGAATGCCATCAGCATCTTGCAGTGCGACATTATGATGCTTTACAAGATATTGGCCTCCGAGTTCCAAGAGTACGGGTTCCACGTTGTCCCGTTGGAGGCCACGGTTTGGTTCATATCAATGTTACATGGACCTGAGGTGAAAGAGGATTATAACTTGAGACATCGTGCCAACAACAAGTAAACCCACCGAGTTCAAATAATAACCCCATGGCAGACGAACAACCGGGTCCTCCGTTTATCCACATCACCACGTCATCTAACCGCCTTGAACCTCCCATCACAAAACACCCAAAATCTTACATACCTTTTGCGGGGCTCCGCCTGCTTTCGAAGAAATAAAAAAATAAATGTTTTGCCCCTTGGTCTACGTCCAGATAACCGGTGTAAACGCTACAGGAGAGTTTAGAGGATGAGATAAACAAAGCTATGTATGCACTTGACGGTGGGGTCGCAAAAGCTGCTTTGCTTGATACGGACGCGGTGGTTCGGAAAACGAGCGAGCGATAACGTTGTGAAGTCGTTTGAACCAAGGGAAGACAAGTGCAACGGCGGGACCGAAAGCGGGGTCTGCGTCGCGGCCACCAAACCAGAGGACAGAGAGAAAGCTGCGAAGAGGAGAGACCGCATGGTGGATCTGGACAAGTTCTGGACAACGAAACGGCGGCCCGGGAGACAACGAAGCGGCGGCCCGGGAGACAACGAAGCGGCGGCCCGGGAGTCACAGCGGAACGCGATCACGAGAGGATCCTAATTGAATTCGTAATACTAACTTTAGGCGGGACAATTACTTGAGGTTGGGCGCCGTAACTATATGCATTGTCCGTAATTATGAATTTTGAGCGACCTCTGCACGCTTGAATATTAATTACAACCGCGACGATCCTCCTCTCAAAGATTCAGCTCCGCACGAACGAGTTGCACAACGGTATATGTAGAAGCAAGGAGAAGGCCTGAAAAAACATGTTCGGACGGAGGTTTATCAAGACGTTCGTGAATAACTCACCGTAGCCGACGGGGTACTGAAAAACGCTTAAGGCGTTGGTGCGCTATGAGGGGGGTCATTATTGGACCAGCTTGAAAAGTATTTGGCCTGTACCTTCTTGGGGGTGCCGGTTGTATAACCCACAGTGTAGCCGACACGCGAGATCGACCAAACTGTGAGCGCGGCCGCTGCAGCGTGAGGATACTTGAGGCTTGTAATAGCCGTCCTAAGGGTGTTTTCAGCCCGTGACCGTTACACGACATGGAAAGAAGTTACCCTATCAGCAGCATCGGAAGATTTTCGAGTGTCTGGAGAATTGGTCAGTGAAAGGTGAAGGCGAAGTTCTGGCAAATCCACATTCTGGTGTGCGCCTAAGGGACAGGAAGAATCGTTAGCGTGGCAGAAGGATGTTGAGAAGACACCCACGTTGGGCACAGTTAAATAAAACAGCATTAGGGTTCGCTTTCATTTCTTCTTTGTCCGCATAAGCTAATAGTGGCGGGATATTAGTTTTGAGGTTGACCGACGGGGCGGACAGTCGTAGCTACGCACCTCGGGGGTATTCAACGCCTGCGCGACCGCGATATTTCCCTACAGTTCGCGTCTGGTACATGAGCAGAAAGACCGTCGAGAGGAATGCGCCAGCAACATAAGAAGCTCTGGAATGGAGGGGCGGTGAACTCAACGAGCTTGAGAGGGAGTATCGCCTACCCAGCAGGAAGGACTAAAGTGGACATGGTGGACTGAGAGAGAACGAGAGGATGCGTCAAAATCGGAACGCCAACGCGGCCGTTTATTAGCGAAAAGCTGCCGACGGAGGGAGACGTGGCCAGCCGCCGGAAGACGAAAATCAGGACAGCCACTGATCGCAAGTTGTACTGAAAAATATTGCAGTGAGGCGCATTAGAATTCGAAGAAAGAGTCCAATTCTTGGCTTTTTCCTGAGCGGAATTCTGCGCTCTACATATAACTAGGACAAGTTCTTTGAGATTTTTTGAGAATAAAAAAAATTAGCTGAAAAGACCATTTTGCATGTGTTGGCATTTCGGACGGTCGCGCGAGCACACCTCGAGGGTATTCAACGCCTGGAGGACGACAACATTTCGCGGTCAGGTGAGTCTGATATATGAACAGGAATACTGTTGAGAGGACCGCGCCAGCAACATAAGGGATCCTTAAATGTGTTGTCAGTGATTATTGGATAACGTTGTCACCTATCCAGCGGGTGGAAGGAGAAAAAACTCGGTTCCCTTTTAAATCAACTGGGACGCTCGTCGCGCAGGGCGTGTCCAAAGTTTTGAACCAAAATTACATCATTCCAATTACATGTCACGGAAAGGATCAAACTGACCCTCGGAACACCCGACGCTTTCGAAATGTCGCAGCTGGCGTATATTAATCTAGACATATAGTAGAGCAAGAACCGCGACTTGATATCAAGTAAAATATCGCATATGATATCGCGGAATCGCCACCAGTCGCTCGCCCCTCAGAACATACCACAGCAAACGCAGTGGATTGTAATGCGCTGCCATGCGACTCCATAGTCGAACTACATAGGGGTGAGCTTTGGCTATAATTTGCCAGGGGATTCAAGAAACTGACTGTACTGCACGAAAATGGTCGAGAAGGGTACGGGTTTATTCTGCTCTTGTTTTGAGAAAAAGTACCGAGGAAAAACAACAAGCAGCGCACCTTGACGGCCAATACGGGCACAATCTCCTTATTGTATTCGGCGGCAAAGTAGATCCCGCCTAAATCCAAGATATTATTTTAAGGAGAGGGGGGAGAACAAGGTTATGCACCAGGCAACCGCCACGGATCCTTCGCGCGGAGCATAAGTGCAAACAGCGGAAAGTGGTTCATGAAGGCAAGCTGCGTCTCAAGACCCGCGTTTACAAGGATTGTCGCCAAGCGCAGCTGCAGCAACGTGAATTCAAGTACGATGGAACGACGGAAATCCCGCGCACCAGCGCGAAGAGCGCATAATACGCGAGGACCGTGGGGAACAGGAATGCGAGGAGGGTGAAGAGGATGGTGCCGAAGAGCAGCTGGTCGGTGTCGTACGCCCAGGCGTCGGTGCGGTTGCGCAGCACGTTGAAACGCTTGCCTGCAGTGGTCAAATCAGTCACGACATCACCAGCCTCAGGAAGGCAGATCTACCACGAAACAAATTCCACAGCGACCCACCCGTCCTGAGGAAACTCGCATATAACACTCTCGCAACGAAATAACACACATAAATGTGCGCCGTCCAGAGGGCGAGGAGGTCCGAGGCGAGCGCGATGGCGGCAGTCATGCCTAACCCACCCGCGGTGAGGGTGCCGAAGGTGAAGAGGAGGGCGGGAAGGTGGGGGGCCGTCAAATGAAGAACGGCTGGGAACGTTGAATCATCCTCATTGCAAATACAGATAAGAAGGACTTACACCCCCACATCCCCACTAGATCGCTAAAGGCATGCGAGTAAAATCGACTGAGCTCCGTGTTCAATTTGAGTCCTGCGGGCCAGGAGTCGAGCCAGTGGAGCGCGCCGCGCACCCAGTCGACGAGGTATCCCTGAAATAAAATGATCAGACGCAATGAACGGGGAACCAAAGCAGCTATGGGACCTCGACGAGGTGGTTTAGCCAGCGCGCGAGTACAACGTTGTTCTCGCACAAAAAGGAGCCGAACGCCACTCCGATGGTTATATCGTTTAGGATTAGCCACACTGTATTGAAAAAGCTGGAAGTGAAGTTTAATCATTTGGAGATCAAAAGACGACACACGTACTTGGTATACCGCGCCGAGTATACAGAGACGCTAGTTAAGCCGTGCTGCCGCAGCGGCGTCACTTCGCGGGTAAGGAAAGCAGCCTGTTCCGCGCGAACGTCTAGTTGCTGGACTACACAAAATTAAGAAACGCATAAATGTGATAATCAAGGCCGGCACCCACCAGTTGAGGAAAAATCTTTCAGATAAGACAACGATGCCGGGACCCTGAGCAGCGCCAGAACGCGCTTCGGGACGTATAGGGACGCATCCATGATGTCGAAGAGATACTTGGACAACTCTGCCGGCAGCCGTTGTCGCGATGGGTTTCGCTTTAACAAAGTATCGACCGTTTTTGCTGCGTTGAACTGATTGATTACTAGGTCGTTCAGGCCACCAGGGTTGGAAGGAGTTCTCGGACGGGTAAAATCATGCCCCACCGACGTCGCATACGCCGCATTCCTGGCTTTTTGGCCTGCGGATCTCTCCTCCGCGGTAGGGTCCAAGGTCTCGAGGGCGTAGAAGCGCAAAGATGTGGCGGCGTGTCTCCGGTAGTAGATTATGGTGTAGCTCCTGCATTGTTGTCAGGAGCCAAATCGCGTCGCAAGAAGAAATGTACTCAGTCCCGTTCAACTCGAGCGTCGGATGGCGGGGTCCTCCGTGGATGAACGTGCATTTGCCCAGGATAACTGGATTCGCGCCGCAGGATTGCGAAAGGCGCATCCACGGAGGATTACTGTCAAGAGCGGCTAACGCGTGTTCCGCTTCCTGCAACACCGAGTTCACCAGCTTGTACCAAAGACGTGGACGGAACGCACTGAGATGTCGTTGAGGACACCGGCGACGCAGAACGCCGGCTTGGTCCATCCAAAACAAAATCCCGACGTGTGTACATCGTCTGGCCAGAAAACGGTCGGCGGTGGTAGCATGTAGACCGCAGAGTTATGGCCGTCCAGACTCGAATCGCGTACGAATGTAAGCTCGTTACCAGCTGCTATAGTACAATCGACGTGAATTTCTGAAGACAGTAGATCACGGATAGTGCCAAGGCGAAGTTAGTCGGCCCGGCCGCGGTGCGATCATGATGCGCCTGATGTTGCGAACAAAATTCCGAGCTCTTTGAGTCTTTTCTTCACCTTACTCTCATACTCTCTTCTCAAATGTCGACCATAGTCGTCCCCACTGGGTACCACTCTCGTGCAGCGCACAAATTTCACGATTTTGACTCACCGTATACCTTTTTTCAGCTTCTCGTATGTTGCTGCCGCAATGATGTCCACCATTTTCCTTCTAGCCGGCCAAATCGTAACTGTCAGCAAGCACCGCGCACTCGCGGGCATTGCATACCCTCAGCGTAAATATTCCCGGGATTCACGCCTTACTTGAACTCAAGGAACTGGATTTCGCAGTCTATGCCGACAAGGAGCAGATGGCAGCCTCCCCAGCTGCAGCAAAATTCAACCGCGCTCAACGTGCGTTCAAGTATCCTGCCTAGGTTATCCGCTGATCGTTCCAATAGGGGTTCACCAGAATGTCGGTCAATTCTCCCGCTATTTTCTTCGAGGCTAATTTCAGTGTCGCAGACTGTGGAATATTTGCCAGGCCTCTACTTGATGTTCGGCCCGTTTATTATCCCAGACGTCTTTCACCGCGACTAACACATGCTATAATAATAGGACGATACTCTTCGGTGTCAAGTACCCGGTTTTGGCCGCATCGTCGCTTGGACTGTGGGTCCTTGGTCGCGTCGCGTACGGCGTTGGATACGTAGTTGGGCCTCCTGAAAATGTTCGTACAATCTTGCGTAAGCTCGACTTTTTGCTCAAGAATTTCGTAGCGCAACAACATCGTTACCGTCATCTGCGCTACTCCAAGTTTGCTGAGTTGAGCACAACTTCTTGTCATCTCTCAAACGCTGACGGCCTCCCGACAGCTCTCATCGGCGGCGCCACGTACAGCACCTACCAACTCGTCGCTGCTGGCGTTTGAATGGAGGCTTGAATTCGGAGATACATAGTGTGTTGAACGGGATCCCAAGAACCGATCATTCGCTATTAGCCAGATCTCCCTGGCTTTTCTTTCAGTATTCCCGGTAGAAACAATTTGTTCTTGGGCCGAGGGAAAGAAAATGCAGACATCGTTGTATTTCCCCAGCGCGTGATTTCGACAGCACGAGGTGGTATTTAAAGGCCCGCGGTCAAGAGTTGTAATACCGTGTAACCCGAGCCAAAGAGAAGTGCTGCAGTTTCAGTGAGTTCGTGTCCGATGAAATATTATTTCAGAAATTTACTCAGCATTCCGAGATTGTATGTGATATGGGCAACGAGATTGTCGCGCTGTCGAGGCATCAAAACATGGCGCGCAGAATCGCAACCTTGGCAGGGGTTCCTGACGCGCATCCAACGGTATAAGCAAGGCTAATGATCCAGATTCCAAGCGCCGCCGCCGCGAAACGGGTGCTTCAAGAATGGTCATCCTAAAGGCGCAGGACGTTAAAGTCAACTTGGATTCAGAATGAAATCGAGCTTCACACATCATATAAACTGCCGGGGTGTTTTCCAGGGTCTAATTGTAGTCAGGAGGGGGAAACGTGCCTTCGATCGCAATGAACCGACGTTTTGGTGTGCGCCTGTTGGTATATCAAGGAATGGAAGAGCACAATAAACGGTAGCACTTACGCTGAACGCAGTTGAATCTCATGGCCGGTGAAACTGCCGTCTCCTCCTTGTCCGCATGCATTGTCGGTATGATAGGCGTACATCAAGGATACTCTATTCCAGCCTGTTTGCGAAAGATGGTAACAGTGGTGGCTTGCCCCGTGAAGAGGAGAACAGTGGAGAAGAGAGGCGACGACATGGAAGCTTTGGGACGTGAGACACTTTGAGAGAATAGACGACACTAAGAAATTACCAAGCAGGGACGATGAGGGTAGGCATTGCGACGAAGAGGTCAGCGAGAGAGAAATAAGTTTCATGAAACTCAAAAGCCTGTTGTTTTGGTAGTGGAAATACGGAGCGGAAATACGATTACCCCGCGTGACACCACTTGCGGTTTACCGTTTTCCGAGGCTTCATGTTCAAGAATCACCATGGAAGAGGATTGCAGCGTAGTGGGAGTATATCTCTAGAGGTCGCATGTACTGTCGACAACTCAGCGTGTTGCGAAAGGGGACTGCGCTGATCAAGTTATCTTGAGTCTATCCATGTGCTTACGCAGAAGTTCGTCAAGCAGCGAGCTACTCATCGAGTTGTTTAACAAGATTGGTTTGGGTTGACTGACTGACTACGATGGTCCGAGCACGATGGGGTGCTCACGTTCAAGAACCTCGAGCAGCCCGCTCAGGAGGGAGAAATACTGAACATTGAACGAGGGGGGACGAAAGGACGAGATGCAGCGGCATCCAGCCTTATATCTGAGCAGTCGCAACAAGACGCCATTCAAGTCGTGAAAGACGAAAGTTGGTTCCGAGAGGTTCCGAGTCATGGAATGTTTGGTTTCAAGGGCTTTCTGAGCCGGCCCGGCGTCCTCCGCTTGGACCATCACCACAATGAGCGGCGACCGAGCATCGACCTCACGAATATCTACGGCAATGAAGCGAGACTCATTTGCGGCAGAGCTTGAGCGAGGTAAGTTGCAATTTACACGGTTCCCATTGAAATGGTTCTAAGCAGCCGAAATTCTGACCAGCGCCTTGAATTTATTTCTTGCTCTCGTTTTTAGACCCCCATTTATCGTCCGCAAAGCGCCAGCAGCGAACACAGGCCTTTACCTCGAACATGGCGCACGCGGCGTTAGAGAGGCAGCTTGTGGCAGCGCAAACTACGAAGCTTGAGCTGGAAACAAAGCTGCGAGAGAAGGACATCCAGATCGAGAAGTTGGAAAGAGATCGGCGATGGTTCTCTGACCGTGAACAGGAGGAACGGGAGGAGAAGGAACGTGAACAGACCGAACACCAGGAAGAAACGGTCCGCTTTTTTTTGTTGCTGGACCCTCGATTATTTCTGAAATTTTCCTCTCTAAGCAAAAGAAGGACAGCGAACTCCGAACTCTTCGAAGTTCCCTTACAGCGTTGCGGGAAGAGTTTGCCGACCTCCAAGACGCGCATTCAAGCTTGCAACGGAGTACCTCGCAAACAATCGCGTCGCAAAAGTCGCAAATTACAACATTGACAAGACAAACGTCGCTCCTGGAAGAAGAGGTCTCCCAGTTCAAGCTGCTTGCGGAGGAACGGAGCCAGACCATCGATGAGATCCAGGTCAAGTTCCAGGAGCTCAGTACTTCGGGCGACAGCAACGCCGTCGCGCAGGAGAACAGCGACATGACGGTGGTTCGAGAGGAACTGCATCGCCAAGCCGCGTACCTGCGCACTCTCGAATCAACGAATGCCAAGTTGAGCTCGGAGCTGGCTATTCTTCGCGAGCGACATACGAGCATTGAGGTGCTGCGGGAGGAGAAACGTGGGCTTGAGCGCAAGCTTCAAGCCCTCGAGACTCTACGAGAGCAGGTCGTCAAGCTGGAGGCTCAGGTGGAGGCCGGGAGACAAGAACGAGAAACTTGGTGCGTATTGGTGATTGCGATATTTTCAGCTGTATTTAATCTTCTTTTGCAGGGCCCGGAATCAGGCGTCCGACGAGGCTTCTACCTCGACGCCGTCAAAGACGCCGGTCGCCGTAACTCAAAGCCTGTCTGCCCTGCGCCTTCAACATGCTCAGTTGCTTGAGGACCATGGGGTCACACTCTCAATCTTGAGGTCCAAAGAGGCCGAACTCGCAAACGCGGCACTTCGGGCGACAGAAGATTGGGAGACTATCGAGAAGCTTCAAAGTGAAGTCGTTGTTGTCAAAGACAAGGCTTACCACCACGAACAACGAATCGCGCTCGCCGAGAGAGAGGTCGGGTTCATGAAGGCTTTGGTGGTGAGGCCAATTTTCTCACTGCTGAGTGCCTACGCGACTCATGGTTTATTTTATTCAGGCGAGCTTTTCTTTAGAGGAATCAAACAAAGAAGGAGCGCCAACTGCAATAGACGACGCACGAATAGAACAGGTGCAACAACTCGAGAGACTACTTGAAGACTACAAAACGACGAACTCGCGGCTCACAGAGCAGCTCAACGAGGTCGTCGGCCGCGAACCTGTCTCTGTTGCCGAGCAGCGGAAGCAGGAGCTCGAGGCAGAGCGGGCGAGCAGACTCGAGACACAACAAGGTTTGTCTCCTTCTCTCTTACTGATATTACTACTAGCGATTCTTATTGCGGTCTTCTAGCCCTCGACGCAGCACTCGCAGAGTCCAAGTCTCAGCTTGAGAAGATCGAGGAGCTGGAACAAGAGCTGTTCGAGCTGGGCGGGGAGATCGCCGGCGGGCGGCACGTACCCCCTGGCATACGCGTTTTGACGTTCCGAGATACGCCCGACATGGTCTTACGGGATAACCCAGAGGCACGGCAGATCGAGCTGGGCCGCCTCAAGCAGGAGAATGCGGCGCTCATACACCAGCTGGAGGGGCTTCAACAAGGTGGCGCGCGCGTTGCAAATCCTGCGGATGATGGTGGTGCGGAGCATTTCATCCCGAAGGAGAGCTGGGACGCCGTGTGCAGTGAGCGCGATAAGCTGCAGGAGGAAGTGAAGAAGGGCTCGAAGCGGCTGAAACGGCTTCAGGAGGTTTGTGTGAATCGCACTTCCACTTCATGCTTTACTCACTGCGCGCGCTCAGGTGTTCTCCTCCAAGGCGGAAGAATTTAAAGCATCCATCGCGGCCCTGCTCGGCGTCAAGCTGGCGTTCTTCCCGGCCGGCGATGTCCGCGTCACCTCGCTCTACGACCTGGACGCGACGTTCGTGTTCAAGCCCTCTTCTGCAGGTTCAGCGAACATGCAGCTCATTGCGCAGGGTGAGGGCGGGCCACAGGATTTGCCAAATCTTATGGCATACTGGGTTGGGACGGAGCAGTGCATACCTGGCTTTCTCGCGAGCGTGACACTGGAGTTATACGACAAGTGGAAGGCAGGACAAGCAGGACAGTGACCGGCCAAAACTACTTATGTAAATTGTATTTTATTTGCACTCTTCTTCAGTTTTTATCATCCGCTTCTACGACGAGCGTTGTCGACGGAACATGGCCATTCACAGGCTTACCTCTGGCCGAAAGCCATGCCGCTCTATTCGTGACCTCCACATTTCGAACGTAGTCGGTGCGCAGAGATCAATAGATCTAAACGCTAAAATTATTCGCGTTCGCGTTTCTTTTCGTTCATCCGATGGATTCCTCCACCATCTTTCCCCACATCCATGCCGATCGCATTCTCTACCGCCGATTCCTGCAAGGCAGCAACAGACCTCACCAATGGGCGACCGCGTTAAGCGTCTTGAAAGTCTCGACCAGCGCCAGGGATCCCAGTCTGGCCAGCATGACCGCTCATTCCAACAAGAACAACGGAGACAGTGCAGTATTGAGTCAGCTCAGCTCAGAGGCTTGAACTTGAAGAGGTTTGATATCAGAAGAAAGGATGTTTGGATTAAAAAATCCGCATCATTAGAGCATATTAAGTTAGCAGATCCTAAATTTTTGGTTTCCAAAATTTTCTGCGTCTCTGATTGGCTGCTCCACAAATCTGGGCCAATCAGAGACGCAGAAAGATTTCGTAACCAAATTTTTGAGTTCTGCTAATATGCTCTATTGCTCCAGGTCCGACGGGAATTCCGATATTTTCTCTTCTTTTTGTCTCGTAAGATACATGTGGCCTATTGCAAGAAGAACGCACACGCCGTTTGCGATAATATGGCTTGAATTAAACTCTGTTATCTTCTTCCTCCAGAATCTCAATCTTCCGCCCCTTGGGACTACCATCCGTCAAACGGTCCCATTCAACCTTTTCCGCCTTTAGATCGACCTCACGCATCTCTGCCTCGCGCTCAAGCTCGAGGGAAGCGTCCTTTGCATTCCCACTTCTCGGGTTAGCCAAGGACGCGGCGTAAAACGTGATTTTATGCGCGACGTGCACCCGTGCTCGGAAAAGCGCGCCTAGGTCGCCTAGGGCACGGAGGGCGCGTGCGTGGGGACCCGCATCCATGTTGTCCTCTTCCACGACAAGGGATGGGCGGAGGAGGGCTGCGGTGTCGCGGAGAAGGAGCGCGAATAGTTGGGGGGTAGCGGAGTCCTGTGAGCGGGTGAGTAAAATATGGATGAGGGGAGGGAATACAGACCGCGGGGAGGCGCGAGTGGAGGTCGGTTATAGCGCTGTCGAGGTTGGGGTGCAGGGTTTTGGAGGTGCGCGAGGTGATGAAGGGCGTTAGTTGGGAGAAGAGGGATTGTGCGGCCTCCGAATCGGATTCGGAGGCGGCGGAGAGAGGGGAGAGCGAGAGGTGACGCGTTATATATGCGTATGCGATACTATGGAACAGTCAGAGAAGAATGGGGACTGCAAACAGAGGACATACAATAAAGCGCAGATATTATAGATCAGGGATGGACCCACCAGATTTGGGGACACCAAAGATGAGGGAATTTCGATAGGGTCTGGGGGGACACCATATCGTTTTGCGGAAGGTCTAGGGAGGTCTTCCGTCGGGATAGCCGGCGCGGACCACCAAGGGTCCTGTTTCTCGACTTCAAGATCTTCGCTAGCGAGCAGCTGCAGCGCAAGGTCGCTGGAAGGATCCTCCATCACCTTGAGGAACTTTTCGCGTTCGACCGGGGTCAGGATAGCCCATAAATTCTCGGAGGATGTCGATTCTGGAAAACCGTCAGACACGAATCGAAGAAAATAAAATTGCGGCATACCAAGATCGACACTCTGCAACCTACGCGCAAGATCGTCTTCATCGTCTTCTGCTTCACCTTCTAACCCCAATTCCCCCTGGGCAGCACTGTCCTCCTCGAAGCGCTTCAAGAGCTCCAACATACGCTGTCGCTCTTGCGTCGTCTTTGAGGGCTCTGCGCGGATGTCTGACTCGACTTCTTTCTTATAAAATGTCTCTGAGCATTGCGAATGAGCCTATCAATCGTCCCTTGAGCGATCTTAGCGAGTCCGAGCTTACTTTAGACGCACTTCAGACCGGAAGCAGGTGAGGGAGCAGTACGGGACGTTGCATGTTGGACACGTATATTTAGAGAATTGGCGACGACATCTAGGATTCACTTGTTGAGAACTGCGCGGATACTTGGAGAAAAGAACGCGTACAACCCGCAAGTGACGGTGTCGGACGCTACGGTTGCTCAGTTTTTTTCAGCGGGACACAGCGTCAAGTGCAACTCACCCCGACCAAGTTCTGCCGGTTTCAGTGCCGCGAATATTCTTGAGGCAGAGGGTTGGTCGCCGCTCATGGTGGTAAGCAGTGTTTGATCGCATCAAAATGTTACCTTCTGGATTCCGAAAAGACTTCGCGCTACAGGCAATTTGAACGGGTTCTCTCAGCAGGCCCCATGCTTCATAAAGCTCTCGAATACCCCAAGCTACCTCAATTAAATACGCGCATAAAACCTCAGCCCCGACGAATACTTCCGAGTCCTCAACGTGAACGAGATTGAAGACCGACTTGAATATCGTCTGGTCTTCAAGTCGACCACGAAATGCACCTCTCTCCTCCAGCCGGACCTGACCGACCGCTTCCCATCTTCAAGCCCTTGGAAATCGATCCGCCGCTACTTGTGAGGTGCTTCGGTCTTTTTCAAGCTGAGCGCGCGTCGCTTTCCCATGCTTCCAGCTTGGCTTCCTGGCTCCTTCTCATGGCGCTCATCATTGACAATTGGCGTTGGCTCTACTTTTTTTTATTTCCTTTGCGAGATGAAATATTGAGCCTTAGCAACTCCCTTCCGTAGCCTTCCGTACGTCAGTACGCGTCAAGTACGCGGTATCTTTCTTTCGTCGACTTGCTTGCGGCCCGTATCGTCGCCCGAGTTGATTCCGGACTCGGGTCTCCGTTGGAGCCCACGGTCAGATGGCCAAGCTTCTTGAAGGTTGACCGGCCGCTAACCGCGCGTGTGCGCTATAAAGCCAACTCCAATTGACAAGGACAGCGACGCGCCTCTCCCACTACCATGGAGCGCGAAACGAAGGATATCGAACGCGAAAGCGACGTCTCTCACGCCAACAAAGACGGGGAGTATCATCAAAGTCAACTAGGCCCCAAGCCTTCGCGCAAGCACTTCTCCCCGCTGGACCCTGCGTATGCCGACGCTGTCAATCGCGATGCCGAGGCGGTTGAGTTCACTGAGGCGGATGAGGTGCGTTTCACTTCTTGCGTCCATCGAACAACCAACGTTCTCATCGCGGCTTTGCAGCGAGCTGTTCGCCACAAGATCGACGTCGTAGTTCTTCCCCTTATTGTTTGCAGGTGCGTACACCTCCGCACCAACTCCGCGAAATTTATTCAGCCGAAACTTCAGCTTCATCTGTGAGTAAGCACACCACCGGGACCCCGGTACTAACGAGCGCTGCGCTGGCCGGCTAGTCAACCAATTTGGTTAGCCGAACTTACATTTGCTCCGCCTTTAAACTAATTTGCCCCATAGACCGCACAAATATGTACGGGATGCTATGCCTTTATCTGCTCAAATGCTCAAGTTTCCTGTGAAGTGGAAACGCGCATACCCTGCCGGAATTTAACCAGCACTTTGTGAGTTCCCGGTCCATCTCCGATGATGACGAGGCTTGAATAAGGTTCAGGGAATGTATGTCCGCCGGTTCTCGTAGTAGACTTTTCTTTCTTGAACTTGGACCTCAGCACGGATAACAACAAGTACACCCTCGTGCTGAGCATTTTCTATGTCGGTGAGCATTTCGGAGACAAAATCTCGAACCATGGGCTCATGGAAACATTTCGCCCTAGGATACTGTGAGTTTTTGTACAACAACTCCCTCAAAAGCCTCACAATCGCCAGGTCTCCTCGAGATGCCCGCCAATAGTACGTGTAGTTTCACATGCAGTCTATTAGCCTCTAACGAGATCTCCCATTAGTCCTGCAGCGGCATATTGGAGCAAATAGATTGTACATGACGTTTTAGCTTCACCTTCACACTTTGGATCTCAAAGATCGCTCACAGCTTCTTTCTGTCTTTGACGTGGTGGGGGCTCGCTTCTCTATCTGTGGTGTACGCGAAAGGATACGCTGGCCTACTTGTTTTACGGTCGGTCCTCCTAGCTGTCCGTCATAGTTTTGCTAATATGCTGCAGGCTTCTCAACGGGATCGGGGAAGCTGGATATTATGTGCTTCAAGCGAGTTTTTCTCTGTGCCCATTCTGATCAGTAATAGGCGGGAATGATTTACTACCTCTCTTTCTGGTACAAGAAACAAGAACTCGCTTTGAGAATTAGTTTGTGCATGACCGGCACCCTTCCTGGTGCAATCGGAGTAAGCACATTTTTTATATTCTCCGAATAGTGTTTTCTAAGATACCCTAGGGTCTCCTGGCGTTCGGTCTGGTCCGCGCAAAGACTTCTCTTCTAACTGGGTCTGTTCAAACTTTTCCCGCTTTCCCGCGCTCTCTTGCTCAAATATTCATCCAGGTGGCAGTTCCTCTTTCTCGTACGTTGTTACATCCGCCAAGTATGTATTCCTGATGTCCCCTCTCAAGGTGGAAGCCATTCCGACGGTACGACCCTCGGTACTCAAAACTTCGTTCGCATTTAAAGTTTCTACTACAGATCATTATGGCCAGCGCAATTTTGTTTTTCCTGCCCTCGTTCCCCTTCTCAGCGACCTTCTTGACACCCCGCGAGCGTTCCATCGCCCAGGCTCGGCTCAACCGCGACCACAAACCTCAATCGCACGGCGGGATGAACGGCTGGAAGGGCTTCAAGGTCATCATCGCGGATCTGAATGCGTGGCTTTTCATGTTGGTCTACGCAAGCTGTAAAATGATGTTCCCTGTGCATTTGAATCCTTGCTGACCACCCCATAGTTAACGTCGGAGTCGCAACTATATCATATTTTCTCCCTACGGCGAGTGCTCTCCTTTTTTCAGGGGATCATTTCTCATTTTGCGTTATAATAGCTGATCAAGAATCTCGGCTTCACCGCAATCAATGCGCAGGGCCTCACAGTAGCACCCTACGTTGTTGGGTGGATCATGGTGGTCTTACAAGCGTGGCACAGCGACCGCACCCACGACCGGGGGTACCATGTCATGCTTAGCATCGCTATCTCGTTCATTGGGTATATAATCCTTGCGACTGCTGTCCAGAAGAGCACCGGCGCTGCATATTTCGCCATGTTCCTCGTCATCGGCGGCCTCTACAGTCTCTTCCCGCTGGTGATGTAAGTGTTTACCTCGCACGTTTCAGTGATTCACCGCTGAGTGGTGTGCTTCGCAGGAGCTGGGCCGCCAATGCGTTCTCGCCGACGTCAAAGCGTGGTGTTGGTACCGCCTTCATTGTCTCCATTTCCAACTGCGTTTCGATGTAAGCATGGCACCCTTGCTGCTCTCCCAAACCAGCTGTTAACCGGCCTTCAGCGCGTCGCCTCAAATATACTTCGATCCCCAGGATTCGTATCGCAAAGGGTGTGTGTTCCGTCCTCCATGGTTCTCAGATATATCTCAACCAGCGAGCAGCCACGCAATCTCTGCAGGGTGAGCAACTGTCGTGCCTTTTCCCCGGCAACCCTAAAACTCAGCATGTTGCAGAGCTCTCGCGCTATCGTTTCTGGCCGCGTTCACGCTGCGTCTGCGCCTCTCAATGCTCAATAAGCGCAATGCTAAAATCCTCGCTGAGCTGGGCGAGGATGAGAAGAAAAATCTAGAGGAGACCACAGAGATTTGGGACTCGGACCCGCGCTATGTTTTTCAAACTTGACGAAGAAAAGAAATGTAAATTACGCTTTTATAAATTTGTAACGAATGCGAAGGATATTCTGTCTTCTTGAGGGCGAGGAAAGGACATACGGAATGGGCCGAAATACCCGGAAGGAAAATGTAACGAGCTGGAATATTCACCGTCTTGCTAAGCCAGAGCAGGTCTGCTGGACGCGCCAAGACTAGTTCATCATGAAACGGACGGCGGGTTAATTCCGCTGCAGATCATTACCGTCCGCCTGCCCAGTTCAACCAAGGCCTAGGGCGACCTCGTCCACTTCTCTCTCTCTTCGACGAATTTCTGGTGCTGGACAGTGCTGGTCATATCTCGGAATTTCCGAGACAAGCGCGACGCGAGGCGCAAGTGGCTTGCGCGAATAGTCGTGACACGTCACATCTCGCTTCCTCTCCGCGCGACGCGCTCCTCCGCCTTTTTTCGCTCGTTCCTCGCCCTCTACAGCGCATTCTGTATAATAGTCGCCACCAATGCGTACATACCCAGCCTGAACACCCAGTACGCGCAAAAGTCTTGGAATTCATTACGGCCCATCGCCTCGAGCCTGGGAGTGAGTCGAGTGACAGTATTCCGCGACGCAACCGGCCCTCCCCTCACAAGAGAGGCGGCCCAGGCCTTACGAGAGAGTCTACGACTCACCTCCGTGACGCTATTGCACCAGAATATCGGACCAAAAGTTAAGTTCGACGGCGACTGGGGCATCTGGAGCCATCTGGGCACGTTGGCGTCATTCGGTCGTGCACTGGATTACGGGTCTCCTACTCGTACACGCGATACCCTGCCTTGCCTTACCTATAATCAGTTGATTCAGGTTTCACTTCACGTTCGATATCCACTTTTTGCGGGGATCGCAGGCCGGAGCCAAGACTAAAATGCGATATAAAACTCGTTGAACATAATCACAGTCACTGCAGCACTCGCACCCACACTCAACAACCCTCCAATCCACATCATCGCAATGGCCGGCTTCACCACCACCTCCATCATTGCCCTCGCCATGGCCCTGTCCAGCGGCATCCAGGCCGCCGTCCCTCCCCGCGCCGACCCGCCGCTCGCCAACTGCCAGCCCTTCGGCACCGCCGATGAGTTCTACTACAAGCTGTCGGCGCACAGCAGCCCGCTGTACGGCGTGCAGGTCGACGCGGCCACGGGCCTGCTGCAGGCCACCTCGACGCGCGACACGGGCGATCAGTTCCTCTTCGAGCGCTGCGACGCGCCCTCCACTGGCTACATCCAAGGCCAACCGATCGTTGAGGGGCTCGCGCCCGAATTCTTTGGCCACGTACGCCACGTTGCCAGCGGCAAGTGCCTCCGCCACCAGGACGACGCGCTCAACTTCATCCTCGACGCGTGCCCCGAGCACGACCTGGCCGACGAGCAGCTGCCCTTCTGGTTCGAGAGCCCCTCGGCCCAGGGCGTCGTGCGCTACACGGGCTACAAGAACGAGACCGCGTACCCGCAGCCGTGGTGGTTCGCAGGGGCATTGAACGGAGGCGAGGCTCCGTTCTTCATTCAGACGCAGCAGGATCCCCATACGGCTACTCCTAACCAGTGGGTCTTGGTTAGTCCCATCCGTGTTGCCGCTGCCGAGTCGCAGTAGTGGAACATAAGATACGACCTTTCGGGGAGTAGCCACAAAGGACATACGCCCGGTTGAGATACGAATGAACATTGTATAGCTCTGTTTGTCATATTGCCTTATTCATTCCTGTCGTCTTGCCTTTGTGTGCGCGTTTTCGTCCTCTTTGCTTCACACTGACATGGATATATACGTCCACTGAACGACTTCAATTAAAGAAACTCGCAAGTGTAATGATCACAGGCTACAGGATAATTTATTAGCTTAGCTACCAAAAAAAAATCGGAAACGGGTGATTGTTCTTGTCCGTTTATTTAAGCTTGCCATTTTCACCTATGCGCGACCGTCTCGGAACGATGCCGCACACCTAATACCGCCGCTCATCATACCCTCCCCTTCCTCCGCCACGACCGCCGCGGTCGCGATCATCGTAGTCCCTTCCACCTCCGCCCCCGCCCCCGCCGCGGTAATCGTCCCGGTAGTCGTCCCTGCCGCCGCGGCCCCCGCCTGGAGTTTCGGGTTAGTCGGGCAGTTGATTAAAACGAAGGAGATAAACGCACGATAGTCATCACGCCCCCCACGGTAGTCGTCGTACCTGCCACGCCCACCCCCGCCACCGCGCCCACCACGGTCATCGTAATCGCGAGAGTAGCGTGAGTCATAGGGACGCGGATCGTAGGGACGTTCGTCTGCAACGGAAGAGTCGGCTAGCGTTCGCAATAAGGATGGGGACGGTCAAGAATGAACCCAAAGCACGGGCTCGTCCAAAAAGGGCAATGCCCAAAAGGGAAATCGAAGTCGATGTTAAAGAACTCACTGTCACCCCTCTTTGGCGGCCCGTAGTAACGTCCAGGTGTCGGGGTGCGGGCGCGACCGCGGCGGGCCTGCGAAAGCGAAGTCAGCACTATTGAAAATGAAGGACAAAGACACCCACTTTTTCCACATTAACCGCCTTGCCTCCCAGCTCCGTTCCGTTGAGCGCGGCCACCGCCGCTTCCGCCTCTTCGGGAGACTCCATCTGCGCGGTAAGCGATAGGTTAGTTAGGGTTACACGCCGATAAGCGTCAGGAGAACGTACAGTAACGAAGCCAAACCCGCGCGACTCGCGGGTGTGCGGGTCGTACATCACCGACGCCTTCTTGACCTAGCGGGACAAAAAATCAGTGGGAGAATAAACACTTCTCGTTGTTGGACTCACCCGCCCAATCTTCGCGAACGCAGCCTCCAGGTCGCGGGTGTCGATTTTGTGGCTGAGGCCCGAGACGTGCAAGTTGTTGCCTGGGTTGGTGCTGGCGCCGTAGCTGCGTTAGCAGCGAGCAAGGGGGTACGGATGGAGGGAGGGGCGACAAGGGTAGATGGAGCAGTGCGGGGATATCCACGGTGAAGGGAATGATGAACGAAGGAGGGAGAGGAGGGTATAGTAGGGGTGACGGAGAGGAATACGCGAGATGGAGATGAGCCGAGATGGAATGAGCCGAGATGGGTTGCAAGAGTCGAGACGCAAGTAAGGAAGACACAACGCGCGACAGGCACAGCGGGCGCAAGAGCACGAGCATGGACAAGGCAATACGATGGTCAATACACTCGCACGTCGGGCATAGAAAAAGAGGAAAAGAAGAAAAGGTCAAGGCCACCAGTGTCGAAGAGAAGAAGGCGAAGAAAAAACCGCGCAGTAAAATGAAGATGACGAAAGATGACAAAAATCACTCACCCCCGCTCCCCTTCCCGACCAGGGCTCCGACTGCGGCTGCGCCCCCTCCGCGCCCCACCACCGCTTCCTCTGTCTCTATCTCCTCCTCTTTCCCCTCCACTGGCTGCATCCCTATCGCGGTCGCGGTCAGCGTCCGCACCGTTGCCCGACCACGCGTCGCCGGCGGGTGCGGCCATGGGGTCAGCGGGGATGTTGATCCCACTGTTGTTGGGGGCGATGTCTTGGGATTGCCAGGCTAGACAGCGGGTGAATGTGAGTAGGTGGTGGAGAAGGGTGGATGCGAGAAGGGTGCGATGGATTGGTGAGCGTAGTAGTGGTGGTGAGGCGAAAAAGGCGGTGCGACGAATAATGCAGATGGCAGACGCTCGATAGCTTGAGCTCGAAAATGTCGCCGGTCGACCCAAAATGAGATAAATCCCGCGGGAAGTCGACAGTAATCATCTCGGCGACAACAGAAATCGAAATCGACCAGAACGGCGGATAAAAAGGTGAAGCGATGCCCAAGCGCCGCCGCGGGTCGAAACAGCGAAAAGGTCCCCAAACCGAGTCGCAATGGTGATATCGAGTCGAAAGGAGCCCCACATCGAGTCGGAAACCCAAAAAATCGAGGAAACATCGAGAAAACAGGAAACTCGAGTCGAAAAAGGGTGGTGGTGCGTAGCGTATATTACTGGGATACTGCAGGCGAGGAGGCGGAGGCGAGGGCGAGGGCGAGACGCGTACCGTCTTCCATTGCTGCTAGTGAGTGCTGGCTACTTTTGCTGGAGGTTTGCTGGTGCGGATGTGGTGGTGGTGGTTGGTCTTGCTGGCGTCACGCTCTAGCGGGTCACACTTGGGAGTTGATCTCGGCAATTTGTACGCCGTCATATTATTTTCCTTTGTTTTGTTTCAGTCCCACGCCTGCTTTAAACCTCCGTCGACGCGTTTCCTTACCCATTAGCGCGTCGTATATGGCCTCATTGGACGTATCTCTACACCATGCATTGGTCACACAATATCGGGTTGTTTCTTGACGTTGAAGGCATTGAATGGGACGACAAATGCAGTTGGGGCGAAAACGCCAGAAGGCACAGAAATCCGAGAACACTTTTTTTCAAGTAGGTTTCATCCTCAGCAGCGTCAATGCCGCTGTCTTCGAGGGTCGACCTCGCCTCCCAGTCAAGTGTTTCGAGGTGGGTCCATCCAACTACCCTAGCGTCGTCCTTCTGACCTCGCCTGTTGCTGTAGACCGTTCGAGCTGCAGTTCTCTCTGAGCCCACCTTCTTCGCCCTTGTCACTCGGGCTGGCCTCGAGAAGGGATATCGTCACAAGTATCGCGGTTTCCTCACTTTTTCGGCGCGGCGGTGAAGTCGCAGCAGCAGCGTCGCTTGGCAGGCCTGTTATGAACGCGTGGATCGCCGACCACATCCTCCCGCTCTGGTCGTCCGCTGAAGCTGCGTCCAAGGTCCAGTGGTAGTCCATGCTTGGCGTGAGGATTGTACCAAACTTGCTAGTGGCACCAAGCACGCCGCGCCCGTCGACCAAGATGAAGAACGAGCCCGCCTGGCAAACACCGCAACACCACGCAGGCGCCACCCTCCGCTCAGTCGCCCCTTGTCGTGCCTCTCGTCAAAAAGCATTTCTCCTCACGGCTGTTCTCCGCTGCCAAGACCTTCGCAACACGGACAGTCCCTACTTTCTTGCGTGAGTCCGTATATGGCCCGGAGTACGCCCTCCCCCACGCGCCATATTATATGCACGACAGCGCCCTCGCCCTGGAGACGTTCGGCCTCGACCCCAGAGCGTCATTTGTGCCAACACCCATCTTCGCTCCCCGCCTCGGCTTCGCACTCGCCCGCTTACCAGTCTCCGCCAATCGCACCCACGGGACCTCCAGCATGGCATTATGCCACCTGCGTCCTCTGGCGTTGCTGCTCGACTCTCTTCCTCCTCCCGCACCCGTCCCGACGCGCGGCAGAAATCGACGTGATCCCCCATCGTGTTCCTAATGCTCCCTCCCCGCCTTCCCCGCCAGCGACTCTCACACCTTTCGCCCGAGATCCCTCATGATGCCTCAGACTGAATTGCCTTCCTTGTACCACCTCAAAATCCGACTCGCCGCCTTTGGAACTCTCCCTTCTCGAAGCTACTACAAATAGCCTGAACACAAATACGCTTTCCACCTCAATTCCTCTTCTGGCCCCCCGCGCACAACCACACACATCGTAGTCACCGAGATGTTCACGACCGTCCCGTTCTACCACATCCACTAGACCCAGGACGACTTCCCCGGCGCACGACCATATTTTTACTCTACGGTATTAGATCTGCGACTCCTTCGAAGCTCCGCCGCCTGCCTCAAATGCCTATTATGCGGTCGCGGAGAGAAACTTATCCTGTTATTCCATCTATACCAGCCACCCGTCTCCCCGACGACGAATTCTTCACCTCAGTTTTTTATAGACCAGAATTGGCCACAGATAGAGAGCCGCGCCGAATTCCTTGTACCCTGTTTCCTATATTTTATCTGTGCAGATGCACATAGACCAGAAATAAATATTTGAATCTTGATTTTGACGCGCGTGCCTGTTTATGTAACACCGCCACGCCCCTTTCAGTCTCTTCTGCCGCTCAGCTGCCAGGTCGTTCCTCAGGATTAGCATGCCATGATTTCACTGGATCCATGGGTCCAGTCGTTGCGCACGGATCCTAGCCATACCCTCCATCGCAGCAGTCCTGGAGCAAGCACTGTATCTTGGCGCCGTTCTGCAGCGCCAGCGCCAAATGGTACAGTACTTGTATTAAATCGCTAATAATTTGCCTAAATATCAAGTCTAGTCCGACGACGCGCTCCTGTTCCATTATCCAGTGGTACTAACGGTAAGCCCACCCCACTACTGTTGTTCCCAATAGGGGAATGCTCACGAAATTCCAGACGATACACCGACTCCCAAGCGTATGTCTGAACCATCGATTAAATTGTATCCTTGACGAATGTTTCCAGGGAAGAAAAGCGAAGCTACCGCGGTTGCAATTTCTCCCAAATCGGCACGAAGGAGGCACTCAGGTAATGAGGTCCGCATTAAGACATCGGAAAACACAGCTAAAAATGAGACAGAGGCGACAATTGAACCTCCGGGAAAGTGCTCCAATATATGCTGCGACTCTCTGTCTCGAAATCTTGCTCAATCTTATTCCAAGACTATGACAATGTTACGCATGAATCATCGCGTTCACCCGCAAGAAGCTACTCAACTCAGGAACCAAATATCCCGCGCTCAGGCCGAATATGAATCGTGTCAGAAGGAAATCCTCCGACTGAACCGCATACTTGCGGCCTGCCCGCCTCCTGATCGTCTAACATCAACTGTCTCTGGTGAGCAACTCTTTCCCTTCTTTTCACCTATTATTCATAGTTCTCTACGGCAGCTAACGTCCCTTCGAAATCTTGTATACGTGCATGCTGCAATCCAAGCCTGCGGCCTCCGCGTGGGTCCACAGAAATGCTGCGACTGCGTCGTACAACTCAGCATCTTCGGTTTCGAAGTCGCGAACTTTTGCAGTATCTGAATGCCAAGCGCTGCCTGCTCTCCCCCATTCGCCGATTGCCCCCAGAACTCCTTCACATGGTGTTTGAGTTCGTCGTGTCCTTTAATCGTCGAGAAACAACATCGTTTGTGTCGGTTTCTGTAGCCGCCGTACGATTAGCGCACGTATGCAGCTTTTGGCGGACCTTAGCTCTCGACACGAGTGAGCTTTGGTCGACCATTTACCTCCGAGATGCCTGGCAGACCAAGCCCCAGCACCGTCTTGCTCAATTGGAATTCTACTCGTCCCAGGCAAAAGCATCTACTACACTCTCTGTCTGCTGCAAACAGCCTTCCCGGAAGCTACTGACGAAAATTAATCGTCTAAGCCACCGTTGGTTCGAGTTAATCCTGACGATCGCAGATGATGACTTTGAGCTGCTCAATGTCGTCCGCCAGAAGATCCCTCTCCTCGAATCGCTTGATATCCACAATGGCTCACACCGTGACGGTGCGCAGACGAGCGACACATTCGAGGATGCACCCTCTCTCCAGTGTGTCGTCCTCACTGTGAGTAGCGGACACGTCTGGCCATTCAGCTACATCCTGCCTTGGCAACAAATCATTTGGCTAACCCTCGACCCCATCTCGCTCTCTGTGTTCTCGGAGTGTCTCCGAAACTGCCCGAAACTGCTCTACTTTAACGCCTGCCTTGTCGCACGCCCAGGCGAGGTCGTGCCCCAGATGGCGGAGCTGCGCAGTCCCCTCCGCAAGCTCGTCCTCAAGGGCTCGGCCTGTCAGCAGGTCGTCATCGCGCACAGCTTCCCGCACATGCTCTCGCTGAGCATCGACATAAACGGGCTGCACCCCGACTTCTTCGCGTTCCTCGCACGCTCGAGCCGCCTGGAGATGCTAGCTCTTCGCGCTTGGCCGGACATTACTACCGCGGACCTGCTCGCCCTCCTGCTCGCCACACCATCGTTGCGGATCATACATTTCAGAGATTCACACTGGGCTGCAGTGACCCCTCGATTCGACCTGCCGCTTATCACGCCCGCGCAGGACGACCCGTTCGGGCCAGTGGAGCCTCAATCGCTTGCAGAGGTCATCTCGACGGGCGGCATCAGGGGCGTCGAAGATGCAGAGTTGCTGGCAACTATCCGAACACGTATGGGACATTTACCCTCGTTCGATCCATGTTGCGTCGAGATTGCACGGCTGCAAATCGCGAACGTCCCTTTCGACCCCGAGGAAGAGCTAGACT
This sequence comes from Mycena alexandri, assembly GCA_029233265.1. Taxonomy (NCBI): domain Eukaryota; kingdom Fungi; phylum Basidiomycota; class Agaricomycetes; order Agaricales; family Mycenaceae; genus Mycena; species Mycena alexandri. The sequence goes on along the minus strand of JARJCM010000080.1, from coordinate 134,924 downwards.
ATTTATGGTGAACTCTCTTGCTTTTGTATATTTGTATATTTTTTGTATCCATAACTATCTTCCTTGTTAAACCATTGAGAAACTTCTCAAGCAACGCGCGAAGAAAGAGAGAGAAGACTGTACACAGCCACATCCAGCTTGACATGCACCCCTCCCACTCCCACTTCCGCAACGTTGTCGACGACATAACCCGACAGATATCGTATCACGAGTCAATCGTTGAAAAACTACGAGAGAAAAGACAAGCTGCCCAGACTGAACTGGATTCCCTGGTATATCCCGTCCTGACGCTTCCACCTGAAATTACGGCGGAATTCTTTCTTTGGTGCCTTCCTACATCCTCCGGCGGCACCGAATGGAACCAAGTACGGGCACTGGATGAAGCTCCAATGCTTTTGTGCCATGTGTGTAGCGCCTGGAGGGACATAGCTTTTTCCACTCCTGCCTTGTGGGCGAACATGAAGCTTCAAGTGCTTCCACTTTACAGTGCCGATTTGTTCCGAGCCTGGATTGCGCGCACTAGAGACTGCCCGCTTTCCGTGCATCTCTATCACTTTGGCCGGACTTCTCAGGCCATTTTCGAGACTTTGGTTGACTGTGCAAGCAGAATCCAATGTCTGGAACTGGTCGATATCAGTGTTGCCCGACTGTTGCAAATGGAGCAGGCCTGCAGCGCCTGGGACTTCCGGTCCCTACAAAGGTTGACTATTGTCCAGGATAAGGACGACCATGCCTCCATTGGAGCCTTCGCCGATACCCCTCTTGTTCGGGAGGTATTTCTGGACAAGGTTCCGCCCAGGAATATATCGCTGCCGTGGCATCAGTTAACCAAATTCACTGGTAGAATGTACTCCACCGAAGACTGCCTGGAGGTTCTTCGTCTCTGCCCGAATCTCGTGGAATGTACCTTCGCTGCCTACGGCCGACACCCTGACGACATATTAACTCACCCAACCCTCCAGTCGCTGACATTCATCATGGGGCATTCGGGTTGGTCGGTCGCGGACGGTACACACCTTCTGGGCTGCCTCGTCCTGCCCGCTCTCCAATCACTCTATATTCTCGACTGCGATTATTCCGAATTCGCAGACATCTTTACCGGATTTCTTTCCCGATCTTCACCACCTCTACGCAAATTCGGTATCCATTTATCCGAGGCGACAGGGACCAATCTACAAATGGCACATCTCCTATTGATGCCTGAACTCGTTGAGCTCGAGATATGGGACCCTGACATGATTTGCGCCGACGGGTTCTTCAATCTTTTCACGTCGAACGCGAGCTTCCTTCCCAAGCTCCAACAACTCGCTTTAACGGGCTCTCCGATTCGGACTCTTCCGAAGGGGCCTCCTTCGGAAGAGTCCTCACGGCACCTGTTGGCAACAGCCGCACTAGCGTTAACGCACAGATGGCAAGCCCGTCAGGAAGGACAGTCAGCGGAATTGAAATCATTCCGCGTGGTTTGGTCCCACGTCGTCGACCTCGACGAAAAAGTTCTTGCCCCTTTCAAAAAATTGGCGGCCGAGGGCATGAATATAAAAATTGTCAGCCAAAACCGAGTATATGTGTAGCCAAAGGTATTTCACGTTCTTGGCTTCATACCCAAACCTGATATCGTTCCAGTTAGTTAGAAGTCACATATCCGTGTAATAACAGCGAAAGAGGATGCAACGATTTCGTTTTCTTCCCACGACTATGATCGTTGTACCTGGCGTTCGGACCTGACTTCGATCCGAGTGGACTGAACGCGGCCCAGCGACGCTCGATACTTTTCGCCTCGTAAGATGACTATGTAGTCCTTCCGAAGTACTTCCGGACAGCCGTCGCGTTTATCTCTCCCTCACAATGCTGGATGCAATCAAACCAGACCTAGGTTTATCGCCAACTCCTGAGATTGTATCTTGTTTTCGAAATACCTTTCCCTTCGAAGGGCTTCGATATCACTGCCAGGGCTATCGGAGGTGCCTGGCTCTCATTTCCTCAGTCCCACCACCGTTTTATACCACAAGCAGGGGGTAACCTTTTGGCAGCGTTCGGCGGCGAGGCACAAGCGAGACATTTACACCCGATTTTCTATTGAGGTGAAATTAACAGCGGGACAGGAGCGGTATACATCCGAAAGTCTCGCTATTATCTCGTTCCGTCTCACCCTCCCTAACTCCCACATATAAGAGACGCGATTCACTTAGAGCATCCTCACTCAGGGAGATTGACCTTGCTTCCCTTCCCACTAACTCACCCTCCTCCGACTACAAACCACTCATCCTCGCCCCAATGGCCCCCTCGGTCCCCTCTTCGCCCTCGCGAGTAACATTCGACCTCCCCACCATCCGGCGCTCTGACGCCGCGCCGTTCTACATGCACCAGGGCGAGGAGGACGCGTTCTACAGCAGCCGGAAGAGCAGCTCAGAGATGGACATGGAGGCGGGATGCCTCGTGCCCGACGGCGACGACGCAGTGCCCGATCTCACTACGCGCAAGACGAGCCGCCGCGGCATCTACGCCGCCTATCGGCGCTGGTTCTCCCGCCGCTCGGCGGGAGTGCAATTATCGGAGAAGGACCTCGAACCGCGACACCGCGACCGCGGGTCGAAATTCGAGCGGCGGCTGCAGATGGGGAGCTGGACCGCGATGGTGGTGCTCCTGTTGCTCACGATATATTTCCTCATCCACGAATCATGAAGGATGAGCGATAAAGTTGCGATCAGCGTCATTCATTGAGCCCGCTTCAGGTTATGTTTGGAACTTTAACTTTGGATTATGATCTCCGTACTCATTGGGATCCATCTCGGTATTCATAGACATTATTCGCGGAAGAAGGGCGTACTACTTATCACTGGCGTGTACGATTACGTGCGGGAGTCTTCTATAGTCTATAATCTCTTCTATTCCTACCTCGAAATAAATATGTACTAACGCGCGCATTTGGGGCGTATCAACCACTGTGCGGAGAATTCGAATGTATGTTGCAATCCTGCCTTCAAATCAACTGTACCATACCATAACAGGCACATTTTGGGCACCTCAAGAACTCATTCGCGCGTCTGCAGTGCGGAGACGCCAGGGCATGTTGCATGTTGCGCGCCCCAATCGCCGCCTTCAACATTTACCATGTTCAGATCGCAATTACTCTATCAGTGCACCCAAAGTCATCCATTCACTCAATCCACTCATTCATTCATCCAATCTTTCAAGCCAATTCGTTTCATTCATTCGTCTCTCCGGGTTATATTGTATACCTAGCCATCCACCGCCAGATCTACTTTTCGCGCATCATATCGAAGCGCATCATATTGAAGGAAGAGGAGGAGGGAGCTAAGGAGAGGGAGTGGGAGAGAGCAGGGGTAGGAGCGTGGTCGTTGTAAAATGGTGGTAGTACAGGTAGGCAAGTAAATATGTATAGTGCAGCGGTATCACTCTAAAATCGTGGTCGCTCTGCACAAAAATAGGTCAGCGCTAAACGAAAAGAAAAGAACGAAGGGAGGAAACGCACCGAATCTAAGCACCAATAAATCGATCGAATAAATAATCGTCTCCGTCCATCCCTCCTTCCATCCTTCGCAATAAGTATAGATAAGTAGCTAGGAAGACAAAGAAAACGATAGAAGACACTGTAGGGAAGGAGGTGAGGCATGTACGTGTGGTAGATACAGCGAAAGAGAAGGAGGGTAGTGGCAATCATGAGTCGTGTCGTGAGGAGCGCGGTTTATGAGTCGTCGTATGTACAGCCCAGCCCAAACGAGCTGAGTGGGGCGTGCAAAGTATGGAGAGGTTATGGAGAGTAGGGAGGAGGGGGGCAAGGGTAGCGCAGCGCAGGGTCGAACGAAGGGAATAAGTAACAGCCGGGAAACATCACGAGGGGGAAAAAAAGACCAGAGGAGGGAGGGAGCGAAATGGACGTCCGTCCGCACTTATTGCGGGTAATTCATATAGTCGGGCAACGGCTGCGGCCAATACGTGGTCTGTGCCGGCTCCGCAGACGGCCAGGCCATATCGTGCCCATGCCTCGCCGGCGGCTGCTCGTGGTGCGCGTACTGCGGATGATGGGGCGCGTGCCCATGGAGCGGATGTGGCGGCAGCGGCTTCACATCGCCGTACCCCCCGACCATTTGCGGCCCCGCCTCACCAACATACTGCTGCTGCTGCTGCTGCGGTTGTTGCGGCCCCGCATCATACCCCGCCCCCGGCGCATGCGCCGCATGCGCATAATACCCCGGCGGCTGCGGCGCGAACCGCGGACTCGCCGCATACGGCGGGCTCGGGTGGCTGCTGACGCTGTTCCCCCCGTTCCCAAACGTCGGCGTCGACAGCCCGCCGCTCGCCCCGCCGCTCGTGTTCGTATACGGCGAGCTCGCAGCGGACATCCCGCCCCCGGCACTCGACGAGTTTCCGTACGGGCTCCCCGCGGACCCGCCGTACGCGGGATCGGCGTCGTACGACCCCGCGCGCGGCTGCAGATCGAACATCGCGGCCGACGCGGTGTCGCCCGCGTACCCCTGCTGCTGCTGGTGCGGGGGCATCTGTTGTTGCGGCGGCGGCGGCGGCTCAGCGAACGACCTCCGATTATATTCGCCACCGTCCATCGCACCGAGATTGGGATTGGTGTGTGGTGAGGAGGAAGAGAAGGGCACGGTGAACGACATGGCGACGACCGGCTGCTGCTGCTGGTCCTTTGGCGGCTGCATCCGCGGGTCCTGCGAGATCGACGACGACCGCGAGCGGTACGCCTCCATCTGGCTTTGCTGGTGCTGGTGCTGGTGCTGCTGATGTTGCGGCTGCTGCTGACCATGCTGCTGTTGCTGCTGCTGCTGTTGCTGCAAATGCTGCTGCGCCTGCTGTTGATGAGGATAATACCCCTCCTCAACCTGCCTCGCCAACGGGCTCTTCGCGTTCGCGCCGCTCCCCCGCCTCGAGCCCGCCGTCGCGCTCAACGGCGACACCGGCGCACTCGCATCCTTGCTTCCCGGCACCACCCCCGGCCGCACACGAATCCCCACCGAAGGATACCCCGTCCGCTTCTTCTTCTCCTTCGTCCCCATCTCCCGCTCCCGCTCCCTCTCCCTCTCGCGCTCCCGCTCCCGCTCCTTCTCCTTGAGCGCCAGCGCCACCGCGAGCTTATCCGGCTTTGTCGGGCTCTGCTGCTGTCCGTGCGCCTGGCCGTGGGCATGTTGCTGATGCGGATGCGCCTCGAGCGCAATCTCCTGGTGCTTCCGCTTCAGCCCGTGCTGCTGCTGCGGCACCACAGGCGACTCGCTGTGCCCGTTAATCCGGATCGTCCCATTCACATTCACATTCACGCTCGCCCCCGCCTCGGCGCTGGCACCGGAGCCGGGAAGCGCAGGGAGCACCCCCGCGCATCGCGCCAGCCCCTCCAGCACGCGCAGCGCCTCGCCGCATCCCGCCCACGCGGTGAAGAGCGCGGGGGTGTTGCCGTTGCCGTGGCCGTTGCCGTTCAAGCCAATCGCGTGGGTGCTGCCGACGCCCCCAAGCAGCTCCACACACCCGCCCAGCCCCTCCCGCGCGCCAGCCGCAAACGCGCTGCTCGGGTGCCGTATGGCAGCCCACGCACAGACAACGCCCGCGTCGAAGAGCGCGCGCGCGGGGGAGGCGATGCTTGCGTTGGCGTTGGCGCTGTGGGAGTTGGCGTTGGCGTTGGGGAAGCCAGTCGAGGTGCTGTTGCCGTTGGCCGCCCCCGCCAACCCGCGACACGCGCGCACAACCCCGTGCGCGGCCTCCACCGCGGCGTACATCGCCGCACTCGGGCTCGTGCTCGTGGAACTCGAGGGCGCCCATGCCTAGATAAAAAGGAGGAGTCAGCATCTTCTTGCACGCTTCGAAACAAAAAACAAAAAACAAAAAAAGAGGGGGGATCGCGACGACGCTCGCGAGAACGCAAACAAAAAAAAACGCAGACGCAGACGCAAAAAAAAAAAAAAAACTCACCAACCACGCAACCCAAACCCCCAACACCGCCCGGTTCGCGAGCAGCTCCAGCGCGTGGCGCTCCCGCATCGCCTCCCCACCCGCACCCAAATTGCCCTGGTGCTGCCCCTGCTGCACACGCGCGTTGTTGTTGTTCATCGACAGCGCGTGGGCGAACGGCTCCCCATCCACGTCCACGTCCATCGCATTCGCATAGCTGCTCCCATTCCCATTCCCGTTCCCACTCCCGATGCCGCCGAGAAACTCAAACCCGGCCGGATCGAACGCGTCCAGTGCCACGTCCCCCATCGCAAACTCGCCCCCGCCGCCGCCGCCGCCGAGGGACATGTCGCGCAGGTCCGGCGGGCTCGCGCTCTGGTGCGGGTGCTGCAGGTCCGCGGGGAAGGCGCAAGTCGCAGTCGACGTTGTGAAGGCTGTTGCAGTCAAAGTCGCCGTCGTGAAGGTCGAAGCAGCGGCAGCAGAGTCAAGCAACGCCACCTCGCGCGCCACCCACCCCCTCACGCGCTCCTCCGCGCGACACGCGCCCTCCAGCCCCCCGCCCCCTCCCGTGTGTGCAGCATGCACCGCGCGCGCAAAGCGCACCAGGGCGCCGAACGCGCGTCCCGTCTCTTTCGCTTCGAGCGCTCTCGATTCAGAATCCGCGCCGTCCGCGTCCGCATCGGAAGAAGCCCAATCGTACGCCGCGTCGAGCGGGTCGGCCCCTCCCCCGTGTTGCGCCTCGGACTCGGACGGCGGGGGCGGGAGGGACGCAGCGAGGGACCCGAGGGGGAGGTGCGGCGCCAGCCCCAGCGCGTCGGCGGTCAATCTGCAGAGCGCGTTAGCGTGAGGTTCTTTGCGCCCTTTGGCAGAAAATAAAAAGAAAAGGGGGGTGGCGTCCCGTCGCCAAAAAACAACAGAAAAAAAAAGGCCGAAAAACAGCACTCACACATCCGCCCCCACAACCGCCCACCACGTCCGCGCCCTTAGCGCCCTGCGCCACGCGTCCCCTCCCCCTCCTGTCCCTTGTATTCCTCCTCCTTCTTGTTCTTGCACCCCACCCGCGTTGGCGCTGGCGCCGTCAAACCCAAACCCAAACCCGTCGTCCTCCGTCTTGATCCCTGTCCTTTTCCTCGTATTCGTATTCGTATGTGCGGGGGCGCGCGCGGCCGAACGCGAGAGCGAAGGGGAACGGGAAAGCGAGGCCGAAGAGGAAGCCGAATCGAGCCCCGCCACGCGCGCGTGCGCGGTCGTTTGCGCGAGCTGTAAGCAAGGGTTAGCATCATATCGTATCGCTCGTCCCGATAAGCATTTCGACAACGGCAACGGATCAAGTGTCGTTCCCGACGCCGACGCCGGGGCGCAGAAACGCACTCGCACAAGACGGCGCAGAAGCAGAAACACCAACACGCGCGCGCTCTCGAAACGCAACGCAACCAAAACCAACAACTCACCAACAAATACGCCTCCTTCGCCACCCCTTGTCGTAACAAGCCCACAGCGAGCACCCACAAAGCGAGGATCGCGTCCGTGTCGCTGTCTTCTCCGTCTGCTGAAGGATTTTCGTCCGTGGCTGTTTGGGGGTGGGAGTCCGCGTCTGCGGTGGGTTCGGTTTCTGTTGGTAGATAGGTGGATGGATGAGCAGTTGGTGGGGGAGTGGGGGGAGGTGGGGTGAAAAAAAAGGAAGATGAAAGACATACCCCCGAAATACGCGCTGACCGCCCGCACCGCGAGCGCGTGCATGTCCGCCCCGCCCTCCCCCTCTGCGTGTCCGTCCGCGGTCGAGGTATGTGCAGAAGGCGCGAGCGACAGCACGGCACACAGGAGCGCAAAGAACGCCAGCCGCGCGTCCCCGCCCCTCTTCCCCCCACCCGCACTCCGCCTCCGCCCACCGGCCCCGCGCCGCGCCGCAGGCGGATGCGCAGGCCGCAGACGTATCCCCTCCGCCGCGTCCTCGAGCAGCTCGTCCACCTCCCCCTCGCCCTCCCCGTCCTCTTCTGCGTGCAGCCCCAGCTCGTCATCGTCCTCCGACGCCGCCTCCGACTCGGAGTGCAGCGTGTGTATCGGGGGGACCTCGCCCCCGCTCCCGCTCCCGTGCGGATACGCCCCCGCGCCCGCACCGACACGCGCGGCGTACCCCGCCAACAAGCCCTCCGCATTCGCATTCGCGGCGTTCCCGCCCGCGAAGATCGCCCTCGCGCGCTCGCGGTTGCGCTCCTTCTCCGCGCGCAGGCGGCGGCGCGCCTCCCTGTCCTTGTCCCTGTCCTTCTTGGCGCCGATTGTGGAGGGATAGGAGGCGGCGGCGGCCTGCAGCCCCGCGAGGAAGGCGTACACGCGCGCCTCGAACCACGGGAAGGGGAACGGGGCGCCCTGGCCGCCGCGCGCGGGGGCGGCGCCGGAGAGGGAGGCGAGCGAGAACGCCGCCAAGGCGCGGTGGCCGCTCGCCAGCGCCCCGGGGAGGCGCGGCGGTGGGGGGAGGAGGGCCAGGAGGGCGGGGCCGGGGGTCAGTGCGGCACCGCTACTTGATATGCGGTGCGATTGGGATTTTGAAGAGGGGCGGGCCGAGGGGGGTAGGGTGAGCGGGGACGCGACCCCCAGGGGCGCGAGGCATGCTGCGTGCAGAGTCTTCAGGGGGATGGCGAGCCCGAGGGCGGGGGGCGGGGGGGATGCGCATAATGAGGACGGGGCGCCGTGGCCGTGCGACGCGGAGCCCTGTGCAGCCGCGGTCGAGTTGGCGCTTGATGTAGAAGCAGTGGGGGCGCCGTCCTGCATGGCCTGCATCCACTGCTCGACCTGGATGAGGCGGTTATTGAGGGAATGGAGGTCGACCTTCTCTGCGGCGGCTGGGGAGTAGACACAGCGGACGACGGTGCCGCGCTTGTCGCAGGAGCCGCAGGGGGTGCGTCGATCGCATTTGAGCTTGAGGCGTTTGCATTCGGCGCAGACCTGTGTTGCTCGTTAGTTGTTCACGCGGGTGCAAGTGAGGGGCACATACGACGGTGATGCGACTGCGGACCTGGGGCGGGTGTTGTGCCGGGGTCGGGGTCGGGGCGGTGGTCGACGTCTGGTGGGGGGCGGGCTTGTCCTGGTCTTGGTCGTGCAAATCGTGGTGCATGTCCATCGCAGCGTTGGTGGTGGAAGGTGGAAAAGGAAAAGATGCGCTGATATTGTTAAATTGCCATATAGGATACATCACATCTCCGCGGACAGATCTCGCTATCCCCATTCAGCCAGACCACAGATCCCCGTCTTCCCACACCCAACCAGGCCCAACCCCAATTTCACTTCTGATGCGCCCTTGACAAGCTGACTGTCCCCCACGTGCAAACTCCTGGTCACGCCTCGCTGACTCCCCCGCTGCCACCTCCAGTCGGTCTAGACCGTGCTTAATTTGGGCCATTGTGCACTGCGAGTCATCTCGACCATTCATTCTCCGTTCTCTCGTCATTCCGTAACGTGAACCTGCGCGCGCGCCCACTCGCGCCCACCCTCTGATCGCCGTCCTAAAAACCTCGCGTGCTCAACACAGAAACAGAAACTCTCTCAGCATAATACGTCCGCGCCGCGGAACACAAAAACGCCGGACCTACTTCTGCTCTCGTGGCGCCTTGGTGGCGCCCCCACACACCCACACCACGCCTATTCATAGTGTTCATAGTATTCTTGAACTGGGGTGCGGGCTATTAATTTTTCGCGGGGTGCTCGATTAATTTGGTGCTTCCTCCGCTCGCGCCATGCTATCTGCTACCCCTACCCCCCACCCACTTCGAGTTGTCCTCCTACTACTGCGGGGTGAGATTAATGAACGAATAATAAATGAACCCCGGAATGCACTGCGAGGATTAATTATCCGCTTGGTTATGTGCGCGTCGAGGGAACCAACGTCGACGCGATCGAAGCACAGAAGCCTGTTGCCTAGCCTTCCTCAAGTTCCTTCCCTCTTCGTCCTTTTAAAAATCCTAAACGGCGACGCCTTCAATGCGCTTCCAGTTCGACGCGGCGTCCAAAGTACATACATACACACGCGTGCTTAGGCCTGTAGGTATATACCGTGACACTCGGATTTTTTCTTGGCAGGCGTAGAGAGAGGTTCGCGTTGACGCAAACTGTAAAGGGCCATCATGAATCATGATGTTGCCTTCGCGGCGAGGCTTCCCTTCCCTTCCCTTCCCTTCCCTTCCGAGTCTTCCCCCCGAAGCTGCGACCCGAGCGAACCACAGCCCGCCTCAGCCAGGCATCAGGTACGACTGAAACCCAGGAAGGGAAGCCTACCAAGACGTCGAAGCACACAGTGCTTCCCGCTTCCCTTTTACCGTTTAGCCTTCGCAACCCAAACATGTTATACAAGTTCAAGTTGCATGTTCGAAACACTGGAGCCTGGAGGTGAGCGGGTGGGTGTGTGGGTGGGTCAAACGTCGACCCGCCATCTGCGGCACTCGAGTCGGGCTTCACCTGCATCCCCTCTGCGGCGCACGCAACCACGTTTTCAGGTTCACAGCAGAGAGCCGTCCGTGTCGGCGGCCGACCACAGCTTGAAGCGCAACAGGTTACACTGACCGCAGCCGGCAGTGGTTAAATCTTCAACGACGTCGAGTCACCCGCGCACAAATTGCAATTGCAACCCACGCGCGCGGGCGCCGAGATTATTTAAATAACTCGAACCTGCACTTGCGTCACGGTGCCATGAGCGCAGCCGAAAAAAAAATAACGTATTCAAGTTTTCGCCGCCAGGACCCAATCCCAATTGCAACTCGCAACTCGCAACTTGTAAGCAAGTTGACCTCGAACGTGGATGCGGAAAACCTGCCACTGGCGGTACCGGGTATACAGTAATATATAATCAAGCCAAGGATTCAGAAACTCAAGTTGGTTTAATTGAAGCCTTGCAGTTCAAGGTTGCTTCACTGGCACGCCGCGCGGGAAAAGATTTGAAACCTTGGGCTTAGACTTGAACTTGGGTTCAATGGATGGGGGACGCCGCGGCGATCCAGCTGCAGGTTCAAGTTGAATTAGCAACACCAAACGCACCCGTACGCACGGGTCCGGGCTATAGTAGTAAGTACCGAGGTCAAACCGCTCAAATCGAAAAAAAAAAAACGCGGCGCCCGAGTCCGAGTCCGAGTCAGCCCCGCACCACTGGCATTGCCATCGACTCTTCAAGTTACGGCGGCCCGTATACCATTCCGTTCCGCCCAATAATTACGCTTGCGAGACGCGATGCGATGCGCCCCTGGTGCCTGCGCCGGAGGCTATTATCCTTGATTTCGCCTAACTTGACTTGCAGTATGTACCGATTCTATGGAACTTACCTTACTCACTTTTATAGTACCCGACATTATTGAACAACTTGAACCGAGTCTTCCCGCGATGCATATCGTGGTGCTGTGCCATAAGTATTGGTGCAGCACTGAGTAGCACCCGCGGGCCGCTTCCCTAGAGTCGGCCTCCACTAGGTGTGATATATATCTTTCGGCCCGGGATGAATCCGAGTCGGGCAAGTTGAAGTTGAGCTGATTTTAATTGCAACAGTTCAAGTAAACCCAATGAATTGGACGACTCGGAGTCAAGCAAAAGGAAAAGGAAGAGGGAAGGGAACCGCCCCCGTTCACTTTGCGTATCTTGCTTGCATCCCGCCAGCCAGTTGACCAGCCAGACATCGACCATAATAATAATAATAATAATAATGGTGCGAACCTGCGCGTGGGCCGGGTACAACGGGCCGTGCCGTCGCTCGATCGAACCTGAGGCAGAGGTTGAAGCCGCGTCTCTGGATTCTGGATTCTGGAAGCGGGGACGTCAAGTCTGCGTCGGGGATGCAAACAGTGCAAATGCCAAGCCTGCTGCCTCCGAGGCACCGGTGCCGAGTTTCTGCTTCCATTTACTTTAGTCGGGTCTTGCACCTGTCAGCAAAACCAAAGTATCATGATCAGGATACGAAACAGGAAAGCGCCTCAAGTTGGATTGAAGGAGAGGGCATCATATCATACCATCGCCGCTGGCCATGGCCCGGGGCTGGAACTTGAACTCGGCGCTTGGAAGGAGTATACATACATAACCCGTCCGGAATCCTGATGATGAAGAAAATGTGAGTTACTTACAGCAACCGCGCTTCCGAAGGACAAGTAAGTTCCCACTCGAGAAGATCCGTCATCGAACCACAGCCGCAGGCCGCGGCGGCAGGCCCAACAAGGACCCGGAGGTGGGTAGGTGGGTAGGCGGGAAGCCTGATCCGCGGACGCTGAATCATAAGCAAGAAATTCAAATACGATTATGATTTCGGGGCAAGGTGACGGTAAAGATAACCTAGAGGGGACTCGGAAGTAAGTGAGCACATAGTGTAATAAGTGTTTACTGCGTTTAGACCCGGATGGATAACCACTTACGGCGGGTTGAATCATGATGGACGGTGGTTGAATCGACACTTGTTCGGTGTGTGCGAGCCAGTGTGCGAGTGCGTGTGCGTGTTCTGTTCTTCGAGCTGTGAAATCAAAATGAAAGGACGAAGATCGAGACTCTGAGTGAGGTGGAACGGCGCACACACTCCTCTCGTCTACGCAAGATGATCGCACGGCTCACTCGATTCCGAGGGGATTCCAGTGAGTAAGCCAAAATCGAGCAACAGGAAACACAAAAACAAAAGAAAGCTTACTCACATCCTCAGTCAAAGTCACGACACCGTGTCCGGCTGCGAATTCGGAATTCAATTGACCCCCGCGGCATACATACGGACGCTGATGTTTCCGACTCGGCCTATCATGGTAAGTAATAGACTTCGAGGTTCACCCTGGAGCAAATTTGGATTAAACTGAACTCGAAGCGTCAGCACAACGTTCAGATTGGTCAACGCAATGAATTGAACGAGTTTGAGGAAAGGAAAGGAACTTTCATTCGGCTTCGCGTTGTGCGTGCCAACAAGCAGGCGGACGATACTTGTGCGAGCCTGCCCGTAACAGATGCAGATGCAGATCATGCCGCGGCCCGGGTACGTACGGACGGGTGGGACGGCCGTTCCGTTCGAACTTGACAAGGACGAAGCCTGGAAGCGGAGACGTCAAGGTCAACTCGGATTGAACGCCGTCAACGCTTCTGCGGCAAAATTAACAAGTCAGTTGAATGCATAGGTGGTTCAGTGATGGGTCTCCTCATCTCTTCGAGCGGGAACTTCTGTTTCGAAGCGGGGGATTTCCTTCCTTCAAGCCGGGCTACTCAGTTCCAACCCAACGGGCCCGGGTGATGATGTATGATGTATGATACCCATTCCAGATTCTTTCCTGCTATCCTGATACTTACTCGGGTTCCACTGATAGGTCCAAGGCCCGACCAAAAGCTCGACAGACCCGACGCCATGGCATACTATGCACCGTGGTCAGGTTGGCCGCGGCGTCACGGTTAACAAGGACGTGGAGGTGGGCGGTAGGCGGGAAGCCTGATCCGTGGACCAACCAACGACGCCGAATGACAAAAAATTTCAAATACGACCGCTGCAAATAGTTTCGGGGCACCGTAAAGATAACCTAGAGGGGAAGCGGTGCAAGTACTTATTTAGACCCGGATGGATAACCACTGTAGTCACGGCGAGTAGAATGGATGATGGTTGAATCAACTAACTCACTCACTTATTCGGTGCGCGTGTGCGGGCGTGTTCTGTTCTTCGAGCTATGAAATCAAAATGAAATGAAGAAGAGGAAGAGTCTATACGAGATGGAATTAATCGAGAGTGAGATGGAATGGATGATTTAATCACACAGCTCAAATCGAGTGCGAGGGGATCACAGTAAGAGCAACACGAAAACAGGAAAGCTTACCCACATCGTCACGACACCGTGGCCGGATGGGAAATTGACCCCGCGGCATGTGGACACTGATTTTTCCTGCTCGAGCCCGGGCCCCGATTCGACTCTATCACAAGTTATTAAAAAGTTGGAGTCGACGCCAGAGCAAGGCAAGGTTCAGCCTAAATTTGTAAATTTAAATGAGCGTCAGCATAACCGAGGTCATCCTGTTCAACCCATACTTGCTAACTTACACACAACTGAGTGAAGCGTTACCCGGGAGGCCCCTGGTGCCTTGGCCGTAACGCGATTCGCGCCGCCCACCACCCAGCGTGTGTTGAGTGTCATGTCGCGAGGTGTGAGTAAACGTAGGCGGCCGGAATATTGTTCTATTCAAGTCGCATACCGGTCATTGAGGGAATCCTTTAATATATTAACAACCTCTGTGGAGCGCAGCTGCTGCGATTGTGGAGTAGCTCCGCAGCCAACTGAGCACCTAATAGCTCAGCCTCCAACGCAACACACAAGAAAAAGGAAACCCACCTCATTTGGCGAGGTGCGCGCATCTTCTCTCGCCAATCTTTTCGACTTGCCATGCATCAGAGCGGGCAGAACAGACAATGGTGAGAACAGATGCCTATGTAGACGCGCTATAAGTAGATGCCGCGGCAGGGCTGGCAGGGGCTCAACCTTGATCTCAAGGAGCGCACGGTGTCAAGAAGCTGGTGATGTCAAGCCGTCGGGTTGAAACACTGTTGAGTTTCAACCTTGAAACGCCAGTGCTATGTAGCAAGAAAAAGGAAAGAAACCTTGTAAAGGACATAACCGTCCATTTTGGATCGGAAGTAGCTCCCCTGGCAGCTGCATTCCAATAAAAAACTCATCTCCACATCGAATTTCTTCCTCGAAGAGATAAGTAGAGAGCAGACGCCGCTGTCGTCACCACTATCAACTTCTTATTTCGCGTGCGGAGGCGGGGGCAGCAGCTTCGAAAGCTTTACCGACTTTCCGAGTTCGTGTCAATCCTTTCCTTGATCATGACTTGAATGAACGTTAACGTCAGGCGTGAGAGTTGAGCGAGAGACATCGATGCTTACCACTCTCAGAGGAGAGGGAGGAGATCCGCGGACCACTGAATAAAAATACGACCACTCAGAATAATTTCGGGGTCAAGTACAAGGACGGCTGCACCGTTAGAATGACCGCGAAGTAAATCCGGATGGATAACAGAATGGAATCATGGGCGTCTGTGCGTGTTCTTCCTGCCTACTTGGAATTAATGGGAGGCAAGGAGGGTGCAGACAATGGAGGGAACGCACACATGTGCACAGCTCTCCCGTCTGTTCAACATTATTTCAAGTCCATCGTTAGGCAACAGAATGGATCCTTCGCAATTCGAATTGTTTGATACGGGCGCGGGTAACTGGGGAGAGCAGACGGTCAGAACCATGCTGAGAAAAGGCGTAAGCTCGATTTGGAAAATCAAGTGCAGACTCGATTTTTTTTTCGCACCTCATAGCCAGAAATCGAATAATTTACTCGCGCCAGCATTCGACTTGACCCTCCGCAACCCGAATCTAATCCTAATTGGTTCTTCATTAGAGGCGTGACTTTCCTGCAAGCTTACTCACATTCTCAGTCAGCCTTCATCAAAGTCACGACACCGTATCGTGGCATACATACCGTGGCAGTGGTACGATCCGCAGATCGTCGTACTGATTTTTTTTCCGTCCGCAGGTTCGGGTTGAAGCGCAACGCGATACGCAAAAGATGAGGGTGCGCTTGCTTAACGATAGCAAGGTCAGTTCGGATACATGAACGAACAGGGGTGAATTCACTTTTTTTAATTTTAATTTTTTGTGAGCATGAGCATACGGCGCCCGGTTTAGCGACTGATTTAATGAGTTCTCGTCCTCATCTATTCAGGGTCACCCGCCCTGGCATGCTATGCCCAGATTATTGCGCGCCGGCGAACGTCCTGAGCAGTTGGCAGCGACCTTGACCGTTAAAGCAACAACTGCACGCGAGTGGCGCATCATGATTGAATTTAGGCCAGGGGCTTCGAGCCCTCGACCAGCGAGACAATCTGTCTTGGGTGAGAAGCACAACACCAAAAAAGAGCCTAAGGGAGCGGACACTTCTCTGAGACTTGCGACAGGACAATTCGGAACAGATGCGGGCCCCACGGCCGTAAGTTTCGCTGACCAAGTCGACACGCACATCCCGTGCCCGAGAGCCGACCGACCAACTGCTGCGTTGTCGCTCGGTAGTAGGCAGGATGAGCAGGCCCATTTGGCGTTTGAGTTGTTCGGAATCTTTGGATTGAATTGTCTCGCTGACTTTGTGGCGCCGGAGGGGTCTTCCCCGCCTTCCCGCGCGTCTTAATTTTATCTGTCCCGAGACTGAATTCAGCTTGAACTTGTTTTGTTGACACTGAACAGAGTTAAAACAGAGCATCAGGATCCGGTCGGGGTCCCGCAGCCGCGGCAGGACTGAGAACAGAGAAGCAAGAAGCAGAAGGAGAGACCCGATTTGGAATTGGCAGCGCAAATCACCCGGGGCGCTCCGGGACGTAGAAGCGCGGGAGATTCTGACGGAGCCTGCGAAAATAAACTGGGAACCACCCGAATTTCGCCGAGGGAAATTCAACATGCCGTTACAGGGCTGAATGAAGTCCAGAAGCGGACAGCGGAGGCGGAACGTCTTTGAGGCAAGCGGCGGCCGTATGTTCCAGAGTTCAACAACGTTCGACGCGTATAGGCACGCCAGGACGAAGCACTGGCGTGCCGTGGCGCGCTGCAGTTGGTGGTTTCCGCGGAGGCCAGGTCGAGGACGTGAGAAGCCAGCTAGTGGCATTGCGGTTTATAATATGATAATAATGGATTAATGTGCTGAAATGGACGCACAGATTCATGTCCATCCTCATTCGTCCAGGCGCCTGGGTTCGCAGACAACATAGCACATGCAATAACGTCCTCGAATAGGAGAGGATATGGTTTTAGAAAACGAATGTAAAATGGAAACTACTGACTTCTCTGATATCGCAGATGTTTAAGCACATGGTTCAAGGCCTTCTAGTGTGCATAACGTCGTCGCACAGCCCGCAGGACGAACACCCAACAGGCCAGTGTTAATTTCAACCGGGCCGCGGGAGCTTGTTGGGAAATGAGCGCCGCATTAATGCGCAGAAACGAATTGCGATGTATAGGTATGTCACTGTTGCCGCGGCTCGTCCGATGAATGTCAATTCTGCCGCGGCCAGCAATGTCGCACACGCAGAAGTAGGTGCATGTTGACAGGATCTGTACCTGCAAAACAGCACAATATCAGTCGACTACTCTTGTCAATGCCAATGTCGTATTAAATGATTGCGGGAGTGCTTGAGCCTTGAGCAGCGACCACTGGCAGGCCCTGTCACTGACGGTAACAGCAATCTGCCGATGATGTCCTGAAAATATTAATTAAAAGATTGCAGCGCGAACCAGGAGGATGGATGGCGTACGGAATTGCGAACCGCGGGCTGGATACATGTGGTGTCGAGTTTGACATTGATTCCATGTTGGGGGTTCGGCATCCAGGGTGGGCCGCTGCGTTGATTTGTGAGCCTGAGAGTGACGGTCAATTAAGTGATGTAGTTCGTTGGCACGCCTTTGGGTGGATTTTGAATGTCAAAATCGTTCTTGGATAAGGGGATGATGAAGTTGGAGTCGCGGGAGGCCTAGGAGGTGATGCGTTAATGCGGCGCAAGATGCATTTTCGTAGTTCAGCGGAGTAACAGCCAGGTGGCAGTCGTGGTCGAATTAATGCGTTTCATGACATTGAGGACGAGATTGAACGATCTAGAGTCCATCGCTGTGTTCCGTTACGCGTGGATGACCCGGAGAATAGAGACACGGGCATTTGCAGTGACACTCAGCAAGTTACAACGGTGGGTCATTGTGCCACGAAGTGGAAGGGAGAGGAGAACCCGGACGGTGCCGAGATCATCATTCGGAGCCCACGGCTGTCGTTAATTATACTGCGTTAGCGCCTTCTCAGTCCTTATCAGCGGAGCCCGCATTGCACTCCTTCCCATCCCCCCGCAATGCCCTCCAACCTAGCCCCTCATCAAATCTACTCCAGTCAACTCGAGCAGCTGAAGTATGGATATGCACTGTGGTGCCCTGAGCCCGAGACTGGGCACAACTTCCAGTATGCCGAAGTCAGGCCTGGCGATGTCGGGTACTTCCAGGAAGGCGGCTTCTGCCGTCTGTTCAACGTCTCCCTGCCGGAAGACGACCAGGAAAATAGTCTTGGGGTCCCCGACGGATTTGAACCCCTACACCTTCCAAAAGGTGGAGTGTTGACGAGAGATCCATTCCTTCCTGCACAGGCTCTGCGGTCGTCTTCTGTGTACGACGTCGAACGATCGGCAAAGGCTGGCGGGTCAGCATCGCAACACTCGTCCACTCATAATCTGATTCTGATTTGATCCTCTCCTCCAGTGACCTCCAAGTTGTGTCCGCCGGCGTAGGCGTCGGTTATTCGTGCTCAAAGAAACGGGGAGCGCTCCTCAATTTGTCACAGCCTCTAAAGAGCGAGCGCATCCTCGCGGGTATCCACATTAAAAATTATGTGCGTCAACATTACCAGAGTTGGTACGACTTTGCGAGCGCTCTGGGCCGCGACATCGAAACCGGCGTCATTGTCCTCGTCACCGGCTGCATGAAGACGTACGAATGGACATCTGCGGTCTTCAACAACACCTCCAAGGATACCGGCAACCCCTTGCTTCTTCCTCCCGTCATGGAGTTGAACAAGGGTCTCAAGCTTCAAGTTGTCTAGTCTAGAATCTCGCGACCTTTTTTCCTCGCCTCGCTTGCTCTCTGTGCTTCCCTGTCTGCCGTCTGCACTCCCATGGCTCAGTGATTTTGAGGCTCCGGCTCCCATGAAAGGCTAGTAACAGCACGACATGCGAAGTAGTGCACAGCTGTCGACCGCAGGCCAACTTTTGAGAGGCTCAGGGAACCGGATAACTAACCTTGGGAGTCTATTTTGCGTGCTTCACTCCTGACAGGTAAGCTCACAGCCTCGGCGAGAACGCTTTCAAGGCAGCCGAATTCCTTTGACTCCTGGGCCGACAGATGAGTGCTTGAAGTATGTCTCACGCTGCACTAACCCAAATGAGGTATTGTACTGCGACTTTTCGTACTATGGTTGAACTCTAACCACATACGCTACACCGATTAATCTTGTATCATATTTAAGCCCCTGCGAAGGCATCCAAGAGATCCCAGTTCCCTCCGCCCACACAATTTACAATGTACCACGCGCCTCTCATCGTGCTTCTCGCGTCCCTCGGACTCGGTCCAGTGCATGCATTCGAGTTGCCAGGAGCCATTTCCACCGAGGGTCTCCATCCGAAGGCGTCACCTCACCTCCTTCTTCACCCTGGTGTGCACCCAGACGTCGACAAATCCGACTTGGATAATCTAAAGGCCAAAAAATCGAATTCACTGTACTATGCGGCGCCCCCAGGTACTATACGTGAAGCTCCCTAGACTGTGCCCAATGCTGAGCCAAAACAGGATCCCCAACGGGTGCAGCGGCTGTTATGGAAGTAGCCCATCTCTACCCGGCCGTTCAGTTGGAACGGTCCCACTTCGTCAACCACATTTCCTGCAATGCGGGTGGGGACAGCATCTCTCTCACCTTCACCGACCTTCCGGCGTTTCAGGCCGCTCTCGACGATTGGGAAACACACCCTGCGTTCCTCTTGATTTCCTACGTTGAAGGTTGTGGGTCGGGAATGGACACCTTCGAAAGGAGCTTCCACTTGATCTTGAACGTTACTGGCTCGCAGAACGATCTCACCATAGTCTGTCGGGCGAAAACCATTCCCATTCAGGATACAGTCCATCGAGACCAGGAGATCAGGCTTCATGCGGCAACCTACGACGTCCAACATCGTCCTCAGAATAGCAAGCACGGAAGTCCTCACCCCGCCCACGGAAGGGGCCTGGATGCCCGTAGCACGGACCTGATGGTCTATGCACGGGACATAAAATCCTTCAGCTTGAAATTCATAGCGGCGGTGCTACGGGTCTTGAGTGGTTTTTACACCTTGGTTGAGGCTCCCGGTGAGATCTTGCGTTATGGTGTTGGCTCCATATGCTCACTGCAATATAGCTGGTGTTCCATTTAAAGAGCATGTGAACGAGCAAGCTTCTTTTGATACCCAGAACCTCAGGGCGTTCGATGGCACATTCACATCCGACAATGATTCCTATCTAATCTATCGTAAGGATTTTGCTGCTGATGGTTCAACCACAACGAAAAATCGAAGAGATGTCCTGGTCAAGAACACAAGAAAGACCGAGGATCGAGGAAACTCAAAGACGGGAACCGGTACAGATTCTCCCGTTGAGAGTTCAAACACGACAGAAAAATATGTGGAATTTCTCTGCGTTGGCTGTGGCGTCGGTAAATTTCGCCAAGTTTGAGCCGAGTCTTCAGTGCTTATTGGTCTTGTTCAGTGATAAACATCCGGCTAGCTGCAAATGTTGTCGGTAGGTCTATGAGATGTCACACTATAATTCTTGCTGATCCTCGGTCCGTGAAAGGCACATTGGGCGGGGGATTGAATGTAGCCAATGTACAATTGGAGGGGGATATCACCGCAACTTTGGTATTTGGAATTAAGGCCACCTGTCAGTGTTTCCTGATTGTGTTCTCAGCTCATTCACCGAGGGCATTTTCAGTCAAGGACGAATCCGCAACTGAGCGGCGTTTACTTGAAGCAGGTATCCCACAGTGAGTGCCTCATTCCAAACTGAATATGATTTGACATCATCCTCAGTGTCTCTCTCAAGATCCAGGGGATACTCGAAATTGGCAGTTTTGTGACCCTCGATGTCGCCCTCACATTTTCGCTTCAGCTTCAGGGTATGCTTTCTGCCGGATTTATCTGCAAATGGACCAAAATTGGCGCAAATTTGGATCTGAAAACTCCCAGCAAGTCTGGTATCCTGGGTGACTGGGGAGTGGGTGGGAATTGTAAGCGAGTTGTTGATGCAGCACTTACGTTGACCGTCGAGATTGAGCCCGCGGTGAAAATTGGACTTTTGTTCAAAGTGTCCGTGCTCCCCGGTGTCACAGGGAAACTGGCAGGAGAGGCTTCGCTCGTGGAGAAGCTTTCCCTTGTCCTCACCGCCTCTGTGACGGCCGCGAAGAATGGGAATTGCCCCCCAAGGATCCCGCGATTTGAAGGAAAGCTTAAAAGCTTGTTGTATCTGTCGGCAAACACCAGTATTGGGCAACTTGAAGATTACCCGCTTCATAAAGAGTACTCCGTACATCTATTTGACAAGTGCCTCCGGCAAGTGTCTTTTTCCTCTGAGATGCAGCGGCTGAGAGACTAACCTTCAACCACAGCATTCCAAACAATCCTTTCGAAGGCAGCGAGAGACAGCTCAGACCAGCTCCGTCTCCTGGCTTTCCGAAGCAGCCGGCGTCACAAATGAAAATCGTCCCAGCCTTGAAGCCGGGGAAGACAACCGTGGCCTGGGACGAGAAAGGTGTCTTTATGAGCACTTCCGGGGATGCGAACAAATGGCCGTTCCTCTCGAGAAATGGCATAGTCTACGCCACCAGCAGCAAAGAGTTCCTCTGCGCAACATCCAACCTCATCCTGTCCTTGGGATTCGCAAGACTGAAGACATGCAGTCGTTCACCTCCTGCAGCAGGGTTTACCGAAATGTGTGTTGTTGCATTGCTGTCATGCTCAGGGCATGGTTTGATTCTTCATTGGTGCAGCGGGTTGGGAAAGGCGGCCGACACCACTTACTTGGTGGCAGCGGATATGGCGGACGCATATACCTTGATCACATGTTGCCCTACGGGTCGTGCGGTCCAGTGTCCGGTCTACATTTCCAATTCCACTGATGTGCAACCGGCCAAGTTCAACTACACCGGAACCGAGAAGAACGATCTTTTTGGCGGGTATCCTGACGCTGAGACGGGCTGTTTGCGTTTCAGTTTCTTAATGAAGACCTGGTGAGCAGGTGAACGAGGTACTTATCTGTATTACATCTCTGTGCTATTTACTCCTCGACTGAGCTGCAAGTGATATAGACTTATCACACCCGCAGTACATTTTATCTCATCCACGGCCCCCTCATGGTTGCTAAGTCTCATCCCTACACGCCTACTTGACCAGTTTACTTTTCTTTCACTTACCCCTTCCTGAGTTTGAAGCGCCAATATTGACTCACTGTGCTGTCTTTTGTAAAATAAATTAGATACATTTTGACAGGGCCGGGACAGATAAAACTTGACAGAACCAACCATATATCCAGAGACTACTCATCATCCATGGCATATATACTGCCCAATAAATAAATAAAAATGCACACCATCCACAAAAATCATTAAAAAAGCGACCACTTCGAGTAAAATCATGGGGTTGAGAGCCACAGGGACTCAACTTGACTGTTGGTCTCGAAATAAGTAACAAGATACATTTTGAAGTTACGAAATTTGCGGCCACAATAATGTAGTCCCGAAAAAGGAACAGGTTGGGTTTTGCAAGAGGCGCGCGATCTGCCACTCTGATGGGCACGTCATGGCAGTGGCCGCTTTGTGATACCACGGGAAAAACAGCCCGTAATAAATATGTGATGTTCAGTAAGTTTTCCAACCAGTTTTTACTCGCTGGTAAAAATGGGTCAAATTTTCCCTTCGTGACGACTGACCCTCTTTGTTGGGGTAAAAGCTTTCTCTGACTGCATGCTTGGTGGGAGAAACCTTTTACCGCAACAAAGAGGGGTAGTCTTACCAAAGAAAAACAAAGCCGGGTTTTGCATTGGGTAATAGTGGCAGGTAAAACTCACTGAAGAAGAGGTATTTATTACAAGGCTGTTTTTCTGGCAGTAAGACAAAGCGGCCACAGCTGTGCGTGCTGGTTGGGCACCTTCCATATCGGGTCGATACGTCAAACTCTCAGAGTCTCACACGCAAAGCCGCGGCGCGTTCGCTCGCATTGTACGCGCTGTGCATTGAGCAGAAAGGCACGAAAATATTTCCATGTCATCTTTACATGTTCTATTATACAGAATAATTTTTCTGGAGGTCTGGGGCAGGTCCTAGGGTTAATTAGGTTAGGGAGCACAAGTACTGTAGACAAACATAAGGCTGAATACTCACAGAATCCCCCAGCAAATATTTTCCTTTTTTTCTTGCGTTGATCATGAGTGCGGTCCGCAAGCCGCACTGATTGACTTGGGGGTTAACGGCCGTTGCTGTGCACGGCAGGCCGAGTATTTTTATATATGTTTTTTCATTGGAGTGTTTTCGTTGTAAATGTGCTGATTTATATGAATACACCAAGCTTTACCGCTACAGTTTCTAGGAGAAAGATTGATGTTACTAGGGATCCAGTCACAGCTGGAATCGTGCTCACCACGATTCACCAAGAAGAAAGAAAGAGACCAAAAAGACCAAGAATAATATCAAGACCCTTTCCAGGGGATGGATTCATCAATGCAGAAACTAGGTGGAAAGCTAGGTGGTGGTAAGGAGGAAGACTAGTCTACCGTATGTGTCTGTTTGACAGCGTCATGTAAGTGATCGTAAATGGTGGGAATGATGTGTAAGTAAGCCGCAGGATTACACCCTCCCTGTCCGTAAGAAAAGCCCATGTCCTCGTCAAATGCAACCAGAGAGAGAAAAGATAAGTAAGGTACATACAATGCTCGCCCGGGTGCGTCAAAAACCTCCTGTACATGTGGAGGGAAAAAGCTACCGGCGGCCACGAGAAGAAGTAGAAGGGTCCATTCCAACATCCTTCCTCGCAAGCCACACATTGAGAGCCTGAGCGTCGCGAAGCTCTTTGCCGGGGAGCCATTGTTCGTCCTCATTTCCATAGCCGGCCCATCGAACCAAGTATTGGCGTCCCCGCCCGCGGGGTTGTTCGGCGATGATTTCCGAAATTGTCCATTCTTTCTCGCCTTCTGAGGTGACGATTGGTCCAGGTCGGGGGAGTTCGCGGTCGGGGAATAAGGTCGGGTCGTTCTCAATGTAGGGCTACACCTCGGGGGTGTGGAAAACCGGAAAAATGTTGGGCTGCGAGGAAACATCAAGGGTAACAGTCGAGCATTCCCTGTGGACAGCCGTGATAGTAAAAGGTCCGTCTCGGGGCATGAACTTAGTGCAACGACCAGAGCCGGCCCGTAGGTATTGGCCACATCGGTTCTCGGTGTTCAGTTTCACTCTGTCGCCAACGTTGTATTCCGGATCAGCAGCACGGTCCTTGTTCGCCTGGTGTGATTGGGAGATTTTCGCCGCCAGGAGGTTGTCTTGGGCATCTAGGACGTCAAGTTCGAGTTGTGCAATAATTTCACGTGCGGATAGGTCCTCTGTCGATGCGGTGGACGGAGCAGTGGGAGAGAGGGGAGCGCCCCATACGCAGTTGAAAAGGCGAGTACCCGGTCGATTTGTTAACGGTGTTCATTAGATGGAAGCGTACCCGGGGCAGTGCGCGGACCCAGCCGGATTGATTGCGTGCGACATGATAACGTAGGCATTGGTTCAAGGTTTTATTCGTTCGTTCGCTTGCGCCGTCGGTTTGAGGGTGGAAGGCAGTGGATAGTTTAAGTTTAACCCCAGTTACCTTGTGTAGAGCAGTCCAGAATTTCGAAACAAACAGCTTATCACGGTCTGAGATGATTTCAAGCGGTAGACCATTCTCGCAGTACCACTTGTCAAAGAACAAGACCACGAAGTCCTCAGCAGTTATATTGGTTCGAGTAGCAGCAAGTTGGAAATCCGACCCGAGTCGGTCTGTAAAGGTAGCTATGCAGTTCTTGCCCTCGTCTTCGGGTAATGGACCAACGAAGTCAATAGCGACAGAGTCGCCTCGTGCGTCAGGGACAGGCAGGGGATGTAACGGTCCCGCACGCTGCAGGTCTTGGATTTATTGCGTTGACATTTCACACAGGAGGGGATGTAGGCCTCCTCGAGGTTTCGCCGCATGTTCGGCCAATAGTATTCGTCACGCAGCGTCTTGTAGGATTTGTCAAAGCCAAAATGGCCAAGGGCATCATGGGAGAGTCTGTACAAAATCTCACGCAAGTTCCCGCCGTTCGGGATGAGCAATCGTTGTCCAATGTACCAAAGCCCGTCCTGTCGGCGTAGGCCAGGAATGCTCTCGGAAACTGTATCAAATTTCGCACACCAAGGGTCCGTTTTGTATCCCTCTTTTATAGCCTTTACAAAGTCATTGTCAATGTTGATTGACATTGTCGTGGCGGCAGGCATCGCGGGGGAGCGTATCCGAGTTCGGGCCAAACAATGTCGTGACATGCGGCCAAAAAGGGGGAGTCAGTGGCGGGACAGAAGAGAGCTCCAACTATGTTGGAGTCATCATCCTCGAACGGAACCGAGGCTTTAAGTTCAGCCTCCACACTATCGTTGAACTTGGTCCGCGAAAGGGCATCAGCGACTGTATTATCCTCGCCCTTAACGTAAATTATTTTTGCGTCGAATTGTGACATGAACTCCATCCATTGAGCCTGTCGTTGCGACAGATCTTTCTGGGAATTGAAATTTTCCAGGGTCCGGTGGTACGTGTAGATAAAAATGGGTGAACCAATCAAGTCAGCGCGCCAGCGGCGTAACGCGCGTATAATTGCCAGGAGTTCCTTTTCATGTACCGGGTAGTTCAGCTCAGCGCCCTTGAAGGTCATCGAATCGAAGGCCACAGGGCGAACAGTTTCCCAATATTCACCAAAAGAGAGTACGGCGCCAGAACGAAGATTGCTAGCGTCCGCCGTTACAAAAATCTTATTATTTCCCATGTCCTCATGTGTAATCGTGGTCAGGCAGTCGGCACTTGTAACGAGTTCTTTAATTTTATCAAAGGCAGTCTGGTGCTCATATTCCCATTCAGGGAAGCATTTATCAGCTTCCTTCGTCGTCAACTCAGTCAGTATTTTGGTGTGGTCCGCTAGGTTCGGGAGAAACTGAGCAACATAGCGAACTAACCCCAAGAACGCTCGCACGTTGGTAGAAGATCTCGAAATTGGCCAGTTCACAATGCGTTCAATCTTGGAACGATCAGCTTCAATGCCTCAGCGGGAGATATGATGGCCAAGGAAGTCAATTTCCAGTTGGAAGAGCTTGGTTTTTTTCTCATTGCAATAGAGCCCGTGCTTTTTCAGGGCTCCGAAGACAATCTCGACGTGCTTCATGTGTTCTTCTACGGTGTTGGACCAAATCACGATGTCATCGAGGTAGACATGACAGATTTTCCCGATGTGTTCACGCAGAGCGGCCGTCACCCGTCGTTGTTGAGCGCCCATCGCGAACGCGCGTAAGATCGGCGGAAAACGGTACGGGCTTGCGCAGAATCATAGCAGCAATAATAGCGTCCGGTATAGTGATACCCGAACGCGTCTTGAGACCCGTCTTCACGGACTCGAGACCACCCACTGCGGGGATCAATTTGTTCTCCCGCCGGGAGAACGGCTTGGGATTACTTAACTAAGCTCCGGCCAAAATTCTCCAAGAAGTGGAGAATTGGGTGGGAGAATGTTAGTTTTTCCAGAAAGGAAAAGTCTAGTTTCTCCCGTTTGGAGAATAGTGTGACATTCTCCAAAGGGGAGAAAGAGAAATTCTCCCACTGGGAGAATCTAATATTCTCCCAACGCCCGCCAAAGGTGACCGGACCGGGCATCCGAAAATTCTCCAGTCGGGAGAATATCTGATTCTCCCACCTGGAGAATAATGTGACTTTCTCCAGGCTGGAAAAGTCTTTGTCCTCCTGACGGGAGAAACAAAGAAAATCCCGTAAAATTCTCCTTTGTTGGGAGAATTTTGGCCGGAGCTTAGTTAAGTTATCCCGGCCCTTTCTCCCGGCCGGAGAACAGAATGATCCCGGCAGTGACCAGCAAGCGACATAGCCGGCTGCGACAGTTTGGCGCGACGCGCCCTCTCGGACACAACTGCGTTCGTGAGGACGAAGCAGGCGGGCTTCAACGCCTCGTAGATCTCGGGACTGGCCACACAGACCTCGATCTCGTCCGTCGAAAACGCGTACAAAGCCTTCAATGGCGCACGTACATCCGGAACCTCTGCGTCCTTTGCCTCAGCAGCCGCACGCGCCATTTCCGTCGCAAGACCCGACTTCATGTTCTCCGCCTCACTGCGGCCAGTGTGGACGTTGTAGCCGTTCCGGATGGTGAAAGAAGGCGTGGTTTTCTGCATCGGCGGTGGCTCCAGCGTATGCGCGTCGAAATCAAAATTAGCGGCATAGGGAACCGTGGTCTTCGCATGAGGAAGTTGCTCTCCAGCTTTAGAGTTTGATTTGCATGGTGAGCGCGAAGATTGGGCGGTAGGCGAAGTGGGACGAAGTGGGATGAGAGTCAAGATCAAGCCGTGGCTGCAGATCAGCTACGTGATCGGACGAGTCCGCTCGACCTCGCTCAACGACTCATATAATAATTCAAAAAGGCTCTGACGCCCGCTCGACACTCTATCTAGCGCTAGGCCTCCTCGTGCCTCGGAGACCCAGCTAGCAATATTTCATTTTTGAATATCCTCCAATGGTGTAATCCCTAGGCGCAGACCAAGGCACTCAATAGACCCTCTCTGAGCCTCATGGACCACTACTCCCTACCTTCATTCAATTCGACGGAGGCATCACGAAAGTTCCGATTCGGCATTCCTCAGCAACTCGGCGTGCCGCAGAAAGCCGTTGAACAGCATACATGGATCGTTGAAGAGTCCATGTGAAAGTGAAAGACTTCATAGCTGTAGACTGGGCCAGTCGGAGGCACCCTTCGTCAATGCCGGCGTTGAACTCTGCTGCCCACAAACTTTGCCGCAAGTGGGTTTCTCGTTAACTTTTTGCAAATTTCCTAAAAAGGAAGGGTTTCTGCCTGCAACCAGGTTTCTCAATAGAATTATCCCACCGGCGGAGCCGTTTGGGAACAGCGGTAGTGCAATCTCATAGCATCCCTGTTGAGAAGTCCTTCTGGGGAGTTTTGCGAGCCCAGGAAGTGGACACGAGAGCAGGCAAGATCTCTTTACGCGCCGCGTTGTCTTGCATGACCCGAGTCTTGGGCTTTTGCATTTCTGGATCAACAAGGATTACTTGTTCAAAATGATCTGGGAATACGGCTGCTCGAGGACGAGTTTGTTGTCGAAGCGCTGGCTGAGTTCGAGGCTGATTCTGCCCGGGGTCGACTGGAGAATGTGGAATTTGAGAAACTGGAATGTAATGCAGTATAATGACGCACCTGTCTATCCTCCGCCTCTTCTGAGCCCCTTGAGGACGGGAAATAACGACGACCATCGCGGCCGCGTGCGCATTATACGGGGGATATGGTTCGTGTGTTATTCCTCCTCCGCGTGAACGGCGCAATGACGAGACACTCTCGTTCTGCCTCGTAAACACAGCAGACGGTTGCGAATTGGCGGTATGTAAAATCCACAATGTGGAGAGCGGCAAGTGCAACAAACCTTCCACCGCAAACAACAGCGTTCCCCGGGAGTTTCGTCTTCTCAATTGAACCAATCTATCGAGTTCTTTTATCCATGGCGGTGGAGATTCGTAAACTTTCTGCCAGACGACGCCAAAGGAAAGGAAAACGACATAGAGGCGCAGTAGATCGAAAGAGCAAGACCTCTACGCACTTGAGTAGATCGAAAGAGCAAGACGTCTACACACTACTTACGCCGTAAGTTTTTTTCTCAAAGGGATGTCGCAACGCTTCTGCGTGGAGATACAATAATGGAGAGGTTTTCAATTGAACGGCGGAGGGGGGTAAGGATCTGAAATTTCCTATGTTTCAGGGTGCGGTAGACTCAATATCCTCCGAGCGGCACTTTCCTAAACAAAGAAACTCTGGCCGTCTGCTCGACTGCCACCCGAAACTTCAACGACGCCTGAAAACGGCACACAATGTCGGACCATGGATATTCAAGATAGGTGTTGATTGTATCATGTTGTATCTTCTCACTTAAGTTTCACACTCCACGGCCAACCAACGGCCAGTTGCGAGGTTATCGTTCACGGCGGCCTGTAGGCGGCCGGGAAGCGAAAAAATAGAACCGTGCGAAGTCGCTATCGAGACAGCTGATCCGTTTCTTTTTTTGCTAATCCTTTTGTAGGCCTCCCTTCGCATACACCTTTCAACCTCAACAAAGAACTTCCCAGGCCGTTTGCTGTCGTTGAGCCAGTGGTCAGATGTCGCAGTCTTTGGCGACCATGCCATGAGTCTTCAGGCAGTTGAACTTGAAGCAAGAGTGCGTCGTCCCAGGAAGTCGAGGACATTGCAGCCGGCAGACTCTGAAACCACGCGACGGCAGAAGGGAAGCCATTATTGATCAAAACAAGCGTTATCATCTCAATTCATGCAGATAGCCTAGAAGCCTAGATGAAAGGGCGAAAGTAGACCCAGGTGTGAAACGTGCGCAGCAGACTGGCTGTGTTTGCCAGCAAAAAAAAAAAGGAATGAACGTCGGCCACGATATTTCGCCGAGGTGTCAAGGTAAATTTGAACCCCTGTGAAAGAGCGGCAGAAGCTGGTCGAATTTAAAGCACAGAGTCCGATGTCTCTCGTGCGCAGGTTCAGGTACGTTCAATATGGTGCTTAAAGCTGTTGTTCGTTTCGTCCCGTCGAGGCGTTGGCATGGTGCGGTACGGTCGAAGCTGTGAATATGAATGGCAGGCGTTTCTTACGATTGACGCTGCATTACTACCGATCAAGCGCAAGGATCCACTGTGAATAGCTGTGAATGGAGTGGCGTTATTAGCTCGCTAGGGAATAATGCATGCGCAGCCGGTAATGTGTATCCCAAATCCTTCCGCCAAAGGAGGAGGAACTGAGTTAGCTTCATCGTAAGGGCCTAGTCCGTTGGAGCGGCAAGCAGTCACCCGCAACGCGCAGACCGTTCATGTGTGCACAAAGAAGACTCAGTACCTAGGGAACGCGGCAACGCTGGCACGGCATTCTAAGTGGCTGAATGGCGCATATCCCCGGCGTGAATTAAATCTCGTGGTGAAAGAGCGCTCCAACGAGATGTTTGGGTGCGGCAAACTAAACTTCACGGACATGAATAGGAGTGAAAAAGCCCTCTAACAAGCGAAGATAGGATTGAGACTCACATGGATAGTGAGTGAATTACGCCAAGAACAAAGAAGGCATGCGGAGCTCGGCGACTCCAGGGCGAAAGAGTCTAGTCTGTTAACGATCCCGAACAACCGAGGCGAGAGGCCGACTGGCCGTCCGGACATAGCATGGCAGACAGCCGACAGACAAGGAGCGCTACATTCAACTACTCGAGTCCGGCGGTCCTGATACATACGTCCCGGGTCCGCCGATGCGACGGGCGGAGAGTAAACGGTGCGCCAGTTCAGGAACATAGATGACTTGAAGCAAGTTGCTAACGGAAGAGAGTTTCCGACTGCTCCGAGTAGGTAAACAGACGTAGATGTCTTGTCGATGTCTGGCAAATGTGGCGGAAAACAACGCGGCAGAGGTCTTTCTAAAGCTTTTGGTTGGAACTTGAAGTGCTTGTTGAAGAAGATAAGTATGTACGGGACGGGAAACCCCGTCGGCAAACAATCGGATACGCATGCGCTTAGCAACGTCGTACGACACGCGAGTTGGTGCCCTTGGATAGCGCAGATCACCAGCAAAGGAGCGTGATATTCCATGCGGTTGGTTGACGATAACTCCTCATGGATCCCGGAGGATGCGATTTCTCAATTTTTGTGCGATTTAATAACGCGGGAGCCGGAAAGAATATGATGAACGGGAGGCTGGCCGGAAGCAAAGCTTGAAACTGCTCTCACGGTTTGTTTACCGAAATTTCCATATGGGTGCAAAGATGTGAGTACTGCTGCTTCCAGAAAGATTAGAAGCCCACCGACATGTCCTGTCTCCGTTGAAAAGAACGTTCGGTGTCTTGAATTCGATGTGAGGAGACAACTCGAGAGAATTCAAGTACCGTACCAGAGCCGCAGCTTGTTTTTTTCTCGACATCGGTTACTTATCTATCTGTGGGAACGTACATTGTGTTGCCAGTGATATGCGATTCCTCGCTTCAGTTTGTGTCGAGCTGAAGCTTGGCTGGAGCGTTCGTCAACGCGTCAACCTTTAAAAGGCGCTAAGATGAGGCGCTTGACTTACTTACTGGTCAGCTTGTACATATACCTGACTCGATTCGAATTCACCTTGGTCCGAGTCGTAGACTCGCGTATCGAACATGGAGAGAACAGGGACCATCAAAAACTGTGATGCCCCTTTTCGACGTCTTGACAATGATCGGATTGTATTCGGAATTCAACTCGCAGCAACGCGCGCGCAGTTCAAGATACAGCTTGGATACAGCAGTAATTTTGCTCTCGAACGACTTCAATCCTTCAGTCCAGTGACGACCAGTTCGACAGCATCTTAATGATCACAGCTATTTCGTGGACAGTTGTGTCTCTTAGAATGGCTGTTATACTCTGTTATAGCTCTGTTATACAGCTTCAAGTATTCCAGATAAGAAGAGTGCGCCGCGCCGCTTTCCACCCGAATATATTTGCCGGTCCCATGAGCGCCGACATCGCCTAGAAGTACTCCACGCACCGTTTCTTAGAAGAGGTACTTAATCCGCTAAAAACCGCTGCGCCGCGCGTAGTGCGATCGGCAGCGATCCCTTTGAATAATGCGCGTCTGAAACACGCACAAGGCGTTGAAATATTGAGGTTGAGCGGAGGCTTATCGGTGGCGGTGTCGCCAAATGGAGACTAGGTCGGCTAAATGCGCAACAGTGATGGGAACCGCATGTTGACGTGGGTTGAATCGGGAAATCAAATCTCAAGCGGGAGCCATAAAATGCTAGTCTTTTACGGTACCTTCTTCACTTTCCGTTGTCATTCCCCCGTCCGCGAAAATGTCTTCGGCCGACTACGACATCGAGAAGAAAGCCACCGACTCCGGTGAGGTTGCCACAGAGGATGTCTTCCCCAATGGCGGCGGCGAGCAGGAGGGCCACATGCACCGTTCCCTCAAGGGGAGGCAGGTGTCCATGATTGCTATTGCGGGCACTATCGGGACTGGACGTATGCCGCATTCCGTTCATTTTCATGTTGTTCCGTTACTGATTTCGCTCTAGTGTTTTTGGGGGTGTGTTTTCTTTACGTCGTTGCTCACCTGGATAATTCCTGATTCAATTTCCTGCAGTCCGGGAAAGCTCTGGCTAACGGTGGTCCCGTTGGTGCCCTCCTGGGCTACCTTATTGTTGGTCTCCTCGTCGGTTTAATGATGTACGCACTTGTTCACCCTTGTCCGCCCCATCAATTCTGATCATTTTTTCAGGTACTCGCTCGGAGAGATGATGGTCTGGGATCCTTCTGCCGGAGGATTCATCGAATTTTCCAGTCGTTATGTCGACCCTGCCATGGGTTTCGCTATGGGCTGGCAGTACTGGTTCCAGGCTGCCATGTCTTGCCCCGTCGAAATTACCGCTGGAGTGCGTCAAATCTTTGCCTAAAAGTCATCATGTTTTGACGACTTCACAGTCCATCGTCGTCTCTTTCTGGGACACGAATGAAAACCACAAAGCGATCTACATCACCGTCATGTTGATCGGTATCATTCTCGTCAATGTCGCTGGTGTCAAGTACTTTGGTGAATTCGAATTTGGTAGGTCCATTTTCGGTTCATTCCCGGCTTGTGCTTTTATTCATTGTGTCTCCCAGTCTTCGCCTTCATCAAGATCGTCACAGTCATGGGCCTGATCATCATGTGTCTTGTCGTCGACCTTGGTGGTGCACCTGACCGCGACCGCCGTGGATTCCGTTACTGGAGAGATGAGCCTTTCAACAACACCTTTGGTGGCCTCGTTCCCGCTTCCAAGGCTCGCTTCCTCGGTTTCTGGGCGGTCCTTACCCAGGCTGCGTTTTCTTGTAGGCCTTGCTCTAGTTTTCTTACCTGGTTTCATTGACCAAATTTGTCAGACGGTGGAATGGAGGGTCTCGCCATGATTTGTCTCGAGGCTGCCAACCCCCGTGTCTCCATGAAAACCGCTGTCCGGGCCATCTTCTACCGTGTCGTCGGTCTTTGTATGTTTTTTATCTTCTTCCCATCAGTCTTCTTGAACTGAGCCATTTATTAGACGTGTTTGCCGTCCTCCTCATCGGCATGTGCATCAGCCGTAGCCAGCCCGCGCTCCTGCAAGCCAACACACAAGCCACCGGTACGGCTGCTGAGTCGCCGTTCGTCATTATCATCGAGACTGCCGGTATCAAGGTCCTGCCGCACATTATCAGTGAGTTTCCTTTCTCTTCAATTGAAGCGAGCCATTTATACTCATTCTCCGCCAAGACGCTGCTGTCCTTACATCTGCATTCTCCGCCGGCAACGAGTTCTTGTACTCTGCCTCCCGCTCGCTCTTCATGCTCGCGCAGGAGGGCAAGGCTCCCCGCATCTTCGCCAAGGTCCTGAGGAACGGTGTCCCCATATACTCCCTTGCGCTGTGCTCTGCCTTTGCCTTACTCGGATACCTCGCTTGCGGAAAGGAAGGCGCTAACGATGCATTCAACTGGCTCGCCAACATCACCACCCTTGGCTCCATGATCACTTGGATGGGTGTTGCTCTCTCCCACATCCGGTGGTGTACGTTTTTCTTCTTTGTTACCCTTGTTCTTCTCTCATTCTGCAACAGATAAGGGTATGCAGGTGCAGGGTCTTAGCCGTGACGAGCTGCCCTTCAAGTCGTGGACGCAACCCTACGGCGCCTGGGCGGTGCTCATCTCCTTCGCGATCATCATGTTTTTCAACGGTACGTGTCGCTCTCATTTGTTCTACCAAGGTTCACGCATTTGTTTGGTCCAGGCTTCCAGGCCTTCCTGGCTAAGCCCTTCGACTTCCAGTCGTTCATCTCAGACTACATCAACATCCCCTTCTTCATCATCCTTTACTTCGGTTACAAGTTTGGTACGTGATTTCCAAAGTTACCTTGCCCGACTGTTTTTAACCTTCATACAGCCAAGAAGTCGAAGATTGTATCGCTCGCCGAGATGGACTGCTCCACACATTACGTCGAGGACAGTGTTGTGGTACGTCGAATTACCCCTCCCCCTCACATTTCGTCGACTAACTATTTCCTCTCCACAGTATTCTAAGTATTGAAAGATCGGATCGCAAAACATGTAGCACGATTTGTCTACAAGGGTCCTAATGATGTTCATGATCATGTGGGAAAGAGGAAACCCAGAGAAAATCGCCTGGTGGAGGTGCGCTCCAGATAATAGATTACGTAATGCCACCCATCTGTCGTTGACCTCTTACCTCACGACCGGCCGCTCGCGGTTCAACCTGTATTGTATATCCGCTAATTTATACCATGGTCCGCTCTTTAGATATGTCGGGTCAATGACACTTGTATTGAGTTTCTGCCACCCACATGCCAGGCACAGAAAGATGTCCTCCCGCTGTCAGGTTTTCATTCCCGCGATGGCCCCACTTTCCGGTCCGGAACATGGAACTATTTTTCACGAAATTGCCTTATTTGTGACTGGGCGGTGAAGTGAAGCCGATGGCCTGGGAAGCAAATATACGACAACAAGTTCATCAAAACTCTTGACCTTCCTCCACCCTAAAAATACGTCGCGCTACCTTCAAGCCATAAATGTCGAGCAAACGCGTCCTCGCCCCGACTCAGTCGCGCACCATCCGAAATGACGCCGATACCCCTCTCAAGATAAAGACGTCTCGCTCGTTCCGTTGGAATCTGCCTGTCTCCGAATCCGCCAATTTATCGCGAGCGGAAGAAGACGCCACTCTCTGCTATGCCCCCCGATCCTCCGAGTCCGACCTCACCACTTGCGCGTCCGCTCCGAGTCCCTCTGACTTCAAAACGAAGAACTTCTCGCTTCCCTCATCGCTGGAGCTCTTTCTTCCCTATTTGCCCGAGATACCCGATCTGTATGAAGACCAGCAGCCGCAGCAAGGGGCAGAGCCTGTCATAGATATCCCTGCATTGCACACGCCTGTTTTGGACACGCCTCAAAGTGACTACCACTCGCTCGCCGAC
The DNA here is from genome assembly GCA_029233265.1 of Mycena alexandri. Classification (NCBI taxonomy): domain Eukaryota; kingdom Fungi; phylum Basidiomycota; class Agaricomycetes; order Agaricales; family Mycenaceae; genus Mycena; species Mycena alexandri. Next base: position 100,164 of record JARJCM010000080.1, on the reverse strand, counting down.
TATCACCCTACGTCTTTGTGCTGCCAGGATATCTTTCCCGAATTGGGCGCCGCACAATGTAGCAATAGTACTGCCCCAGCCCACATAACTCCTGCACTCTCGAACTGCAAGTACCAGCCAGAACCTCCTTATACCACAGGCGCTCCATCCCAAGGACGGCCTAGAATGGCAGAGCCCAGGCGCCGCTCGTACTCGTTCGACTTGGTGGACCGGCGAGCTGGTGAGCTTCCGTATGTGGTAAGTTTCGTTTCTCTGACATTAACAATGTCAGCGCCATGACTTGACGTCCTGTAGATACCCTTTGACTTCGGTTTGGGTTACGGCCTGGGGTCGCCCTTCTCACCATCGCCCATCTCCTTCCCCTGCAACCCCGACCTCAAGGACGTCCACATCCAACCCGACGAGCTCGCGTCCCCCGCACTCTCTGTCACCGCACACTCGAATCTGTATCTCAATCCAAGCCCACCAGGTCTTCGCCGCTACGAAGCGCTTTCAGTCTGGCGCCCCAAGACTCCCTCCCCTCCGTTTTGTCCAGAATCGATGTCGGACTGGGACGATGTACGCAGTCTCGAGCAGCCTTTCCCGTCGACCGCGTCCCTCTGGGTTTTGGATCCCCCACCTCCGCCCGCCGTGTCGCATTCTGCGTCCTGGCCGGCGGCGCGCGAGGCTCCGCAGGTGCAGCGTGGTTCAGAGGTGTGGTCCTTGGAGGAGCAGATTACCATCGCGGTGCTTCAAGCCATGGATTCGCGGGACATGTCGGCGAGCTTTGGCTCGTGCTCAGCTCGAAGGCTCGTCGTGCGGAGCAGCAGCAAGGGCAAGGTCAAGCGGTTGTTGGGCAGGCTTTGGGGGCGAGAGGTTGTCTGGTGATTCTTTTTTGCCTAATTTACGCATGAGTTATACAGGATCGTTTATGTGTTTGTGGTAGAGAGACCACGCGATTTATAATCTGTTATTATCTTATTTGTTTTTGTTCGCATACAATGTATATTTGCAAGTAGTAGTATAGTAATACAGGGAAGCATGCAATTATCTGCAAGAAGAGTTAGCGGTGTTCACGATGATGGAAGGAGATGGGATGGAAGGAGGTTGGTTCAGAAAGTAGAAGTAAAAAGTAATCATCAGATGAACGGTTTTACGGTCCATAAGGCTGTTGAGCTTGATATGAATTTTATTCATCATGAAGGGAAGGAGATGGTGAAACGAGGGCTCGGAAGGAGGCTCACCCTAGTAGTATCCACCACCTTGGATCCTCCGCCACAGTTCTAAAAAAACTTCAAGGTTAGTGAATATCGGAGACGACGAGAGTGCGAGAGGGATGGAAAGGGGTGGAAAGAGTCAGAGAGTAGAAGTAAAGAGGTATCATCCAGTAGACCGAGGTCCATAAGGCTGTTGAGCTTGATATATGTTTTTGTTCATCATAGAAAGCGGAAGGGGGGAGGACGAGGAAGCTTGAACGAGCACTCACAGCGTAGTCACTGGCAGATGTTGGAGTGAGTCCGTAGCTTGAGGCAGCGCGAGGAAGACGAACGTGGTGTGGTGGAAGAAGAGAGTTGGAAGAGAGAGAGTAATGAAAAAAAAAGTTACGCCTAAATAAGAATGATTCCATCAACGCATCACTCGGATCAATGTTAGGTTCGCTTGGCTTTACTTCGACCTCCACCACCATTGCACAGAAAATCAGAGGCAATTCCTCTACATTGCTCGGAAGGCCGATTCTTATTTCAAACGCGTCGGAATTTTTGAAACCCCCTTCCTAATTTCTCTGGCGCGATCGCGATTACAGTTGCACGAGTGACGAGTCTCCTTTCCTTTAGCTTGAGGCAATATGCTGTCGACAAAGTGGACAAAACTCGCGCAGAACCGTTGATGGTTGCTCAAGACTCCTTGGACTAGGTAACCCGAGCAGCTATAAAACAAGCAGCCAACATGTCTCCCTCCCAAAACACTCTCTCCTTGTTAATTCCGTTCAACCTTTTCTTTTGACCATGTTCGCTAGTTCAAAACTGCTCTTTACTGTGCTAGTTATGGCTCCACTCGTTCTTTCTACCCCATAAATCCTGGATCTTGCGACACGTTTAAAGCCGTCATGGATCTGACTGGCGGCCAAACGCAACTGGTTAATACCTCCACGCCACTACTTGGAGTTGGTGCCCAGAACTATACATGTTCCGACTCTGGAACTTGAGCGTTTGCGTCTCATCAGGTCGAAGCTATCAATATTGACGAAAATCTCCAGCATGGCAGGGGCAGTCACCAACCTCTTCGACGTCTCTTGTCTCCAAAACAACGCCACTATGGCACCCTCCAGAACAGAGCGTTCATATTCTGGAACAATGCCACTTCGCCGCCGCAGGTCACACCCCTCAACGTCGCCAACGACGTCGGTGCGCCTTTGATGCTCGGGGCACGTCCGCTGAAGCATTCGTTACGTTGAATTGAAACGTGTCGTCAGCAACATTATTTCATCGCGAGCCCCAATGGCTCTCTCTTTCCGAAGTGGGACTTCACTGCAGGGCCTACCAAGGATCCTAACGCCTTCGTCGTAGCGGCCAAGGCTGGAGACATCCTTGCTCCGACGAATTCGGGCCGAATGTGGACTGGCTTAGCCTCAATGCGGCCAGCGGCACCCTCGCGAAGCAGATTTTCCGTGTCGACACGGTCGGGGGCAACCGCCTTCGTCTGAAAGTTGGTTGTCGCCCTGTTATCCGTCTTGCATTCTGAACGCGATTCTAGCGTGCTGTTGGATCTGAACTCCTCTCTATCAAGTATGTTTCTCGGTACGATCTTTACTGAGTCAGGCGTAAGGAGGATCAGGACGTTTATGACATTCTAGTAGCCAGGACATTCTAGTGAACTAATTCTACGTAGCCTTAATAAATCCACCGTCATGATATGGTTTGGTATCATAGCTTCATCTGAGGAGTCTCGGATTCCATGGGGGTCGCAGTTCCTGAATTGTCGGCAGACGACATAGCGAGTGACGGCGATGGGACATTATCACTCGGGTCCTCAAGGTATGCAGCCAAGAACTTGCGCCAGCTTCCCTTCGAGGGGACAAAGTGGCCTGAAGAAACCTTTGAGTACAGGAAATAAAGGGTGGTACAACTAACCGCCGTCGTGTTCCTCCACGCGTGCATTCGCGGAAATGGCCACCAGCCTATGTGAGCGCTCTTCAATGATGATTACATCATTCCTACCGATGATATGAAGTGTCGGCGTCAAGTACGGGGCTTCATAGATTGCGTCGGCGATAGCTCCACTGAGTCTGAATCCAGACACCGAAACGCAGAACTTACTGAAGAGTCGGTCGGTGAGTACAGATTTCGAAAGGTACAATTAGGTCGTACAATGGCGGGTGGGGTGCCTTTCCGTCTACCAAGAACGGTGGGTATACGTGAGGTCTCTCCAGCTTCGCAGCCAATATTTAATGAAGAAAGAAAATCAGAAACAACAACGGCTGACCAGAGCAGAGAGAAGCGCCGCGAAGGTGGCGCCCTGGGAGAACCCGAATACTCCATCGAATTTTCGGGTTTTAAGAACATCTCGAATCGTCTCAAGCGATCCTGCGAGGCCCAATGCCTCAGATTTTTGGTCATTCCATTTCCACCACGCACGGGCCTCGTTTTTTTCGAGGCCCGCCTCTGAGGCGCCGAGGGCATTAAGAGTGGATTCAGCGGAAGCGGATGGCGAGGCCATTCCAACGAGATCCACAGGTTGAAGAATCAGTGGCCCATCGACGAATACTTGAGATGACTGTCAGCTCGAGAATAATTTATTTGACGACTTGAGATTGTACCGAAGTCGACAGCCTTGCCGCACTGTTTTCTCAGAGCACCAAGCTGAAGTATAACTCAGATGCTATGGAAGAGAGGGTGCAACTCAGGTAGACTCACGCGCTTGCTGAAAATGGAGGCATTCTGGGAATATCTGATCAATAGGATCAGCAAGGCTCAATCGGTGCGGCCGCGGAAATCTTCGACAGACCCATGGAGCACCAAAACAGTTGTTTTCGCGACAGTGGTCATTGCATGTAAAAGTCAAGAGCGAAAGGTAATCCCAGGGTTATCCGGGACTGGTATGTTGATCGCCGCATGAGCTAATCTACAGTCTTCCTTCATTAGACCTCCGACCTGCTCCGAGTTCCGGGTAAAGAGTCTAAAGACTCGGAAATGGTGAGAGACCCGTTCTCTTCCTTGAACTCCTTGACTCGCTTTTGCCTCTCAAATCATGTTGCTGAAGCAAAGGGCTTCTGTGCCTTGCAGAGCCTCAGTCAGCAGGGTTCTCTCGCAAAACCCCCGTGCTAGCGGCGCACAGAGATTCTCGGCGTCGCGAAATTTTGCATCGTCGGCAGTCCATCAGAAGCAGCGGCTCCTCATAGTTGGCTCCGGCTGGGGTGGATATGGTATCCTTCGGGGAGTAGATAAAAAACGATGGGGTGAGTGATATTCAGGTCGGTGTTTCTACAGCACAAGCCGAGAATTTCCAGACGTCACCATCGTTTCTCCAACGAATTACTTTAATTTTACTCCCCTGCTGGCCAGCTGTGCTGTAGGCACACTGGAGTTTCGCTGCGCCGTTGAACCGGTCAGCCTTCGCAATATTTGATTCGGTGTCATTGATTGATTCTTGCCTTATAGGTCCGCCGCTATACTCCGCAAGTGGTGAGTGAAAGAGAGCATTTCTTCGTAGGCAGTTGGTGATTTCGGAACAGGTCGCTTTTCAAGCATGGGTTGATAGAATAAGTTTGTTGTATCTGGCCGTCCGTGATTTCAACTTGAACTTTGCATCAGACTTTGAACAGAAAACCGTGCAATGTGTGAGTTGAAGCAGCGCTTGTTCTTATTCTATCTATCCACCGACATGCGTTCAGATGCCTGCGACACCTGCTCCATTCGCGATGGACTCTGGTGATGGAACGACGGCTCCGATTAAACCTGGCATGCCGTTCAACCTGCGCTGGGACAAAATGATCCTCGCGGCAGGTGCATATTCGCAAAGCAAGTACTTAGCTACGTATTTGCGTGGTTATCTAATATACCATTGCGCAGCCTTCGGAGTGCCAGGCGTGAAAGAACACGCGCACTTTTTGAAGGACGTCAAAGACGCCAGAGCAATAAGAATGCGAATCCTCGAATGTGAGCCAAAACCCTCATCATATCTAACTCTACTGAGCTATTTCATTAGGCTTTGAGCAGGCCATGCAGCCTACGCTATCTGATGTAGACCGCCGCAAACTCCTCAACTTCTGCATCGTCGGTGGGTCGTATGTCTTGGTGTTTTACCTTGGCTTACAACAGCATCCCAGGTGGCGGCCCGACTGGTGTGGAATTCGCGTCGGAATTGCACGATCTTCTCCACGCGGAAGTCGCCGACCACTACCCAAGTCTCGTAAAAATGGCGAAGATAACTATATATGACGTCGCGCCTAATATTCTCGGGAGCTTCGACAAAACTCTGGTCGAGTACGTGCTTTGAATTTACTGTCTGCATACATAATAAACGACTCTAGATACGCCGAAAAATCCTTTTCTCGTGAAGGGATCAGCATCCTTACCTCTCATCATGTTGAAAGAGTCGAAGCCGGAAGAATGTTCGTCAAGGAACGAGGAGAAGGCATGTCTAGTCTGTGCAATGGTTTCCTTTGCGTTGCCTCTGACTTTTGGTAGTCCCTTTTGGTTTATTGGTTTGGAGCACCGGCCTGGCTCCGAATCCACTCATCAACTCCATTTCGGAATTCAAGAAGGATACGAAGACGGACAGGCAAGTGATCAAACACTCACACTATATGCTGACAATTTTTCTTTCAGCGTGCTCACCGACGAACACCTTAACCTGATTCAAACGGATGGGTCAGTTAATCCTGATGTCTGGGGAATAGGCGACTGTGCACAGATCGAGGACGCCGTTCTGCCGGCTACCGCACAAGGTAGATTCATTCATTATTCGCAGGCAGAGCTAATGCCCTGTAGTGGCCAATCAAAAGGCACAATACATGGTCAAAAAACTTAACAAACTTGCGAAAAACCAGGACTCGCCCGCGCCTTTCAAATTTGCCAACCAGGGAAGCTTGGCGTACATCGGGGATTGGTAACCGTCAACTAGCTTCTGGTTCGGAATGAAAGGCTGAAGGGAGTTTCGATAGGAAAGCCATATACGACAACTCCGGTGACAACTTGAAGGATGATAAGATTCTGAGCAAAGAATCCGGGCGTCTAGCTTGGCTTCTCTGGAGGTGGGTTCGATGGCGACTGCAATGCACAATGCTCCGACATGCTTAGATCGGCCTATTTCACGCAAAGTTTATCTCTACGTAACAAGTCAGTCATCCTACTTCTTTATAACTTCGGAACTGATGTATGGTTGAACAAGAATCTTGGTTCCCATGTATTGGTCGGTAACTTGTCCTCCCGCAATTCGTGTCGCTGAATTTCGAGAGCACACAGGTTCCTCAACTGTAGGCAGATCCATGGTAGAATGGACAGTGCTAACGACTTTGGTTTTAGGGATTTTCGGTCGGGATATCACTCGGTTCTAATTGGATATAGAAACATAAATTCGGGCTATATTGATTGAGACATTACTACCATAACTCAGCGTATTGTTTAATAGTCCATAAGGTGGCAATCATAGAGTAACCTTGGGTGATGGCTTTCTTCGAACTTTCCGAGGTTTCACAACTGCAATCATATTAGAGTTTCAACGTTGCAAAGCATAAGACTTACGGTTCTGTTTGTTGTCTTCAACTGGGATGGGGTGGGGTCCTTTCATCATATATTCATCTGCTATATCATGTTGTTCGAGTATCGTGCCGCGGCGTACACCCTCGTCCGGAAGCTCCGCTAGGATCATTGTCCACGATGGATCTCCCAGTTCATTCAAATCTGGCTCCACAAACGGCGGCGACGTTTTCTTTTTTCCAACATGTGCGACGTGCACGAATGAGTTCGTCGTTGGGGCAGAAATAATGGCCGGAGAGAGGCGTCCCATGGCGGACGAAGCAAGTCGGCTCCTGATGCTGCGAGGCAGCTCGGCAGCCATGGCCACTAGAGAGCTTTCCGCCGCTGGCGAAGAGCAGGTGAGCTTTGTAGTTTCGGCAGCCGGAACCACCTACAGTGACGAGGCGTCGTCCGGCCTAACACCTTCTTGGCGAAACCCGCAGCCTCGTTGTCATCATAGTACAGAAATCCGAATTTCCGACTCTGAACGGGCGAGAGTTAGTTAGTCCTGCATGAAAACACGATCGCAACGGTAGGGTAGAATACGTACACTTCCCTGGAAGACGTGGAAGAAAGGCTTGTCAATGCGATACTCGAAGCTCTTCTCGGGAATCTCGGGAATTTTGAAAATCCAGATGGTTTTGCCGTTGTCGTCCAGCAAGCGGAACCAGTACGCTTGGGCGTCAACAGGCCCTCTATCTCTCCCAAACATGAGGTTTCCCCCCAGACCAGAAAATATCCACTCGCTCTGTTTCGTCGCGAAGGATGCGTGGTAAACACGCGCAGGAATGGCCGCGTACACCTTGTATGTACTGGGATGGAGTCCAGGGACCGCAATTGCGGTTTCAGTACTCGTCTTCGCGGTGGGCGAAACCAATTGCGATATCATCAGCGTTATGGTATCAAGGGAAATGAGGGGAAGTGGACATACGACGCAGGGCAACGGACCCCAGGCGGGATATGAACGCCGCGAGGACCGCTTCTTGAGTTTAAATGCACGTCATCATCGTGTTTTCCTCGTGCCCGGCGCAAGTACGGAAGATCATATCAATTCCAGCATCGCAAGTCCAATACAGATCTTCCACTTGGAATGCAATCCATTCAGTCGACGCACCATGGAAATCAACGCATACTTGGATCGACAATATCCGGATGTCCAAAGCTTATTTGGAGTCGTACCATAGCACAGCTTATCTTTGAACTAGTACAAACGTTGGACCAGTATCAAAATGGGGGGATCCGGTTTTTGTTCGGTTTCATTCTTCATCCTCATCGTCTTCGTCATCTGGTGGTATCGTCATCATATCGTTTAAGCTGTTCCAGACCAGATGAGCGAGCCAGTGCACGAAATGAAAAAAATCACGCACCAATGAACGAAGGGCATCATGATGGTGATCATTTCCGCCAGCGTATTCTTAAAATCGGGCGAAAGGACTTGAGTGTCCTTGAACCTGAAAAAAATGATGAACAACCTAATCCCGCAGAGTCAATCAAACCGCATACCCATATGATACAGTGAAGGAACGGCACTTCAAGAGATCAATGTTTCTGGAGGAAATGTCGGCAAAGACCACAATATACAGCAAAACGACGGACTCGTGCGTTTTAGGTATGCCCTTCGGCGCAACCTTCAGCTCGTCTTCTCTTCCGAAGATATTACGCCTTGCCCCAGGTTTTGGTTCTCCAAAATACTTGACGAAGACAGGATCATTTATCAACCCGCGCAAACGACTAGGATCACGCTGAATGTTAGATCTAAGGATATAATTTGAATTTTTTGGACGGTGCACGGGCTAGAGTATTACCGGATGGTGTCGAGTTCATTTTTTGCGGGATTCCATGCGCCGGCAGCAATCATACTGTGATTTCCGGGCTTAACTGAAGAAACGATGGATGTTCAGCGTCAGCAAAATTGAGACTGGACGCTGCTCACTCATTCTAACAAACCCGAAGGAAACATGAACATTAGGATGGCAATGGACAGCTGCGTTGAACTCACACGTGGTCTAAAGTGACGGGTTTGCACTTCAGAGGCTCAAGGATGGAGTTAAAGTGATTGACTCACAAAAAGCGAAGATACCTTTACGGCCGCTTCGAGAGAAGCTTGCTGAGAAATTTTGCTTGTATGGAGTCTTATCATTGCTGAAGCGAGTCTGGAGAAGGTTAAACGACACAGAAAGCCCGAGTACGTGGTACCTACATCCCGATAGATACGGTGTATAACATCCTTGCCGGCAGCCCATGAAATGAATTGAACTGCAAAGTACCGTTTGGCGAAAACGTACCTTGGGGGGAAGCGGTGGGATTTGTTCGTCCACCTCAACAAGAAGGTCGGTGAATACCTCTACAAAATCTTTCCACTCTTTCTCAGCCTGGCGATAAACAGGATCTACGAATTATCAGAAGAGTTGCCTGTTTGTAAAAGGATTGAAGCAACCGTGGAGTTTAAACCTTAGAAACGCCCTGAGATTGAACTAAGAATAGGCGTAGACCACGCACCATTCACGGTCATTGCGTTTAGGATCTTTTAGCTGCATCAAAAAATCGAACGTGTTCTGAGAGATTTGCCCAGCCGGAACTGCGACAAGTCAGTGGCAAAGTCGGGAAAAAAGTGCACCACGCACCCAATCCTGTCTTCGGAGCTTTTACAACCACTCCCACGATTTCTTGTCCGTCCTGAAGATCGAAATCCTCTTCGTCTGTATCACTAGTTTTCTTCTTCTTGGGCGACCGCGTCTTCTTAACGCTCTCGGTCTTTCTTTTTCGCTTTTTCTTATTCTTGGATTCATCCCCCGAGTCGTCGTCGAGCGCGTCACTATCGTATTCCGTCTCGGACTCATCGTCTATGGTTAGTGCCTCTTTGACTTTCTTCCCCGTTTTCTTTTGTTTCGAGTTGGACACAGATGTGGAGCCCTTCTTCGCAGGAGAGCCAGAGGAGGTTCCTTTTGAGCGAGCGGGCATGTTTGCAACGTCGGAAAATCTCAAGCAAAATGGAAGGAAGAAAAGAAAGGCGCTGAGTCAACGAACACGTCCACGTGTTCTGATGGAAACTGCGCGTCATAGAAAATTAAAAATGTTTAATGCGCGAATTCAAGCCCGACTATTTCACACAGATGTTACACCTTCAAACAGCATTCGAACAAGGAACGCCGAAAGCGGGACGCAAACCAAGATAAGTGCACAGGAATGATGCGGAGGAAACGTTGACAAGCATGAAAGAGTATAAGTATGTTACACATAGACTACCTCAAGCCATTGTAAGGCTCTCCTGAGGACCGCAACATTCAAATATTGGGTGCACGAGAGAGTACACAAACCAAAGGGAATGAATGAGTACATGACCATTTGCTTGTCGCGAATGGTGTCGTTACAGCGTCGCTGATGTTCAGCCTCATCGCCAACTGAAGCATTGATGAGATCAAGAATTACAGATGTGAAGTCATGAGAGCGATCTGTAACTCCTGCACCTGCCACTGGGATTGGGCTGCCTTGAGGGAGACACGAAGAAACGGCAGAGACTCCTTGCGCGCAATATCTGACTGGAGGTGGGAGACATATAACTTCGCACTGAGGGAAAATGTTAGCCCATTAATGTACATCATGGAACAGAGATATGTACCACAAGAGGTCAAGTTCAATTTGCAAAATTAATTGCGGAATTCTGTCGCGAAGTGATTCCGAAAGCGCAAGGTGAAAAACATCTTCGGTCTCCTCCAACTTGTGCCGTAGGACTTTGAGCCGAGTCCCAGGGGAGGAATGGTACTAAGGAGTGCCGGACAACGAAGATGAAGATGGATAGCAGAGCAAGATACCGGACAGTGTCACCGCCAATATTGCTCAGCGAGACGACTGAGGCGACGGTGAAGGATGCGATCTGAAACAAAGCGTCACCCATTTTCCTAGGGAGCGGCGAGAGGGTCCTACACAATAAGCTACTTTTAAACCTTGCCTGAGTTGCGGTCAGATCACAGATCCGAACGAAGTGTTCAAACCGCGGGAAGGTAAGTACTTGCCGACTACAGCAGAGTATAGCCCGTAGCAAGGAATATAGATACTACCGATACAGGCGCTGTGAGTAAAAATAGGGGGAGGAGATCTAGATGACGGCGCCAAAGTTTTCGAGAGCAAAAAAACTGCCTTGAAGATTCACGATATCTCAGAGCCATTAGCTGCTTGAAAATGAACTTGAACAGTTGCGTTGAGTTGCGTCGGATGCTTGGATGCTTGAGCGTACGACGAACCTTTGATCCGGCAAAAAAATTGTCAGTGGACGACCTTCATTGTCGCTGATTTAATTACGGAAAGAGGTTCCAAGTTATTCAGCCATGTGGCAGCAAACAGTTGATCATTTCTGAGGACCTCGAGGGGGAAATCCCGTAGAAACGTGGCGAAAGCGCGATGGTTTGCACAGCAGCTTACCCACGTGGAATGCAATTATAGACTGGATAGAGATATCAACTGCGGGGTCTGCGCCAGATTTCTGCAATAAAATTTACGACGATGATTGGCCACTCACTTCCCGGTGAGTGGAGCTAACGGTTGGGGAAATATGTGCCCCCAGAGTAGTAGAATAAGCAGCTGGGTTTATGACAGTTGTGTATAACTGAGCAAGGTTACCCAGGAGTAGAGAACGAAGATTCGACGCGGGGACGTGGTGCACGGACGACACAGATATCTAGATACTGCAGCCGACACAGGGGAAGTCGGAGGGAGGTCATCTGAGTGCTTGAAATTGTTGAGTCCACTTATTGCTTCATGATCAACTTGGAGAGTTCTGTTGAAACGCGTAGGTGACGCAGACAGAAAGTGGCAGCGAGTGAGTTGCATTACAAAGTTAGACCATTTGACTGATGATTCGAGTCCGCCAGATACGCTTTGGAAGAATAATATCTTTGAAAAGAAGATCGCGACAGGCGGCGACACAGGAGCCAGCGGAGGAGGATTGCATAGTAGAAAGGTTCTGACGAACAAGTTCAATTGGGACTCTTCTCCCCAAATTGGGAGGAGAAGAGTTGATATTTGCGTATGTTTCGGCATCAACCATCTTTGATCTGATCCAGCATGTTTCGAACGCGCTCTCAGTTGCCGCCAGGATCCTCGGCCGCGAGGCCCATAATTGTGAACGACTACGCGCTATGTACAGACAGCACTTCCGATTACGACCTCCTCGTCCGAGGTTCTCTCGCTGCTGGACATGAGACGGTGTGGATTAATCCCAATCCCCGAGAAATTCCTCCCACTTCTGTTTCCTCAAGTGGCCCTTATCCATCTTGAACCGTGTCTTCTCTTCTGATCTCTTTCTTTAGCCAGTTTCAAATTCACGCCGAAGCCACCGGAGAACAGCACGAAGCGATCTCTCCCTCGTCTCAAGGAATGGAACGCCGATGTGGATTTTGGCGATGAGGTCTTCAATTTAAACGATCTAGAAGAGTTCCAAAGCACCAATCTGAACTTTCTGTTCCTCGGAAACACAGCCAAGCGTTCCTATTCGGAAGTATCTCTTGGGGAACCGCCGACTAAAAGACGAAAGTTGGATGTGGCGTCTTTGCGCAATGCTATTCCTCAGGTGGTGGTGTTCTTTCTCTCCGCATTTAACACCCATTGATTTGTGCGAACTCACAGCCCCATGTCTTCCCGTCTAATTCTACACAGAAGCAGTCTTCCTTCACTCCATACTCCCGCACCAAACCAATCCCAATCCCACCCCATGCGCTCCCGCTCCCTGAACCCCTTCCATATACTCGACGAAGCTGGGTTATCCCCGTGCGTGGAACTCTTCCTTGGTGGCATGCCACCTCTGCGGTCGTGCTGCTGGACCCCAATGCCCTCCCCGAGCCGCCCGATCCCAACACGCACGAGGAAATAGTTTGGACGACCGGGGCGCTCGCCTCCTTCTGGTCTTTCCTCCGTCTCATCCGGGACAAAAACACCGGTGGATCTCTTGGGCTATCCTTCAACGTCGCCCACCATGTTTCTTCCAGCAACAACTCACAACCCTCGTATACCGAGCTATCCGGGATGGGCGCCCAGCCTCAGCCATTTTATACCCAAGATACTGGCGGAGCAAGTTCGGTGGTGTCTTCGGTGCGCCAGTTGGCGGCTACTCCCCTCACTTTTTTGGACCATATTAAAGTTTATCACGACGCGGTGAATTCTATGCAAGTCCGAAACCTCCTCGATGCGTGGGCATTTGAGGCTGGGGGAGATAAAATACGTCTTATTAAGACCTCTCGGCTTGTTTTATTAGACGAAAGGTCGAAAGGGATCATTGTGCTGTAGCGGTATTTGGACTGGGTAAGAGAGAGCAAGTCTGTGGTCAAGGTTGGGTCAAGGCGTAAAGTTTCTGCCGCGGTCCGGTGGGCCATCACCGTTGTGTAAACTCTTCACGTTGACACTCGACACTCATGTCGAACGGCGACTCTAGGCGCAACGTCGTAATTATTGGCGCGGGCATCATAGGTTGCACGACTGCGTACTATCTCACTCGCCACCCCGCCTTCCTCCAATCCAAATCAACTCTAACCCTCATCGAGGCTTCCGCGCACGGCGCTGCCCAAGGAGCCTCAGGCAAAGCTGGTGGCCTGGTCGCCAAGTGGGCCTATCCCAAAGAACTGGTGAACGTGTCCTTCAATGAGCACGTCAAGCTGGCGAATGAGCACAACGGCAAAGAGAGGTGGGACTGGAGATTCGTGTCTACTGGGAGCTGGGAGGGAAGAGGGGACTCAGAATTGTCTGCTGGTCGCTCTGGAACTACTCTTACACGAGAAAAGAGTCTGGAGAAGACCCTTGGCTTGGATGGCGGCAGGAAGGCGAAATCCAACAGGAAGCTCAAAGGTCTTCCGGACGATTTATTGTGGGTCAAAGAAAATTTGACGCAGTCGTATTCGTCCATGGCGCCGGAGGGCGCAACGGCCCAGGTGCATCCCTATCTATTTACCACCAGCATGCTCGACCTCGCGAAGGAGAAGGGAGCAGAGTTCAAGTCCGGCAGTGTAACCGCGATAATAAAATCCGGGGTCAAGGTGACTGGCGTCGAGTACGTCGAGGCGGGGCAGAGTACTAAAACCCAAACCCTCGCTGCAACGGACGTTATCGTATGCGCCGGCGCCTGGTCTCCTACCCTCCTCCCAGGGCTTCCCATCGTCGGCACGCGCGCGCACAGCGTCGTCATCCGAACGGCACCCAGCGCGCCTATCGCGCCGTACGTCCTCTTCACAGAGATCACAGGGACGGGGAACGGCGTGGTGACGCCGGAGATATACGCGCGTCCGGACGGCACGGTGTACGCGTGCGGCCCTGGGGATGATTCGCCGCTGCCGGATAATGTCGACGACGTCGTGGTGGACACGGTTGCCTGCGAAAGTCTGGTGAAGAATGTGACTGCTATCTCGGAGGAACTGAGGGCGGGCACGGTAGATGTCCGCCAGGCGTGCTTCTTGCCGGTGTCGAGCGTTGGTGGGGGACCTATTGTCGGTGAGGCGACGAAGGTTGCGAAAGGGTTGTTTATTGCGACCGGGCATACGTGTTGGGTCGGTCGAGTTTTTTTATTGCCGTTGGGAGCTTTCTGTCTGACATATCTTGCAGGGTATCAGCAATGCGCCGGGGACGGCCAAGGCGATGGCTGAACTGGTTATGGAAGGGTCAATTCGGTGCGCAGACTTGAAGAAGCTTCATCCTTCCAAGTTTTTATAGAGGTAACTCTTCAATTTTCATACAGCAACACGGTAGCCATTGATCATTTTTGCGTTTTAGGTTTCTCGGCTCAGGTCGGCGGCGGGATTACAACAAGGCGTCCGCAGCATGACTGAAATATCTGTAGCATAGCATTGGACTCTGTAACATTGCACGTGTAAGAAATTGTTAAGTATCGTTCAGACTGCAGACATTTGGTTGAAGTCTGGCAGGTTCAACGTTCCAGGGTACATACTGGCTCTGCAAATTTCAAAAGGACGGTGATACGATGACGACATGATTGGACCACTATTTAAGCAGTCCAGAATCGATCAAGATCACTTTCCTGTTCTACCTCTTACCACCACCACCACCACATCCCCTCACTTCATACACAATGGGTTGGTTCTCGCACGGCTCTGAAGAAGAAACCTCCTACAACACGGCCACCCATCCCGAGACTCACAAGGCCAAGTTCACCCACGAGCTCATCGCTGCTGCCGCTTCCTACGAGGTACGCTTATCCCTCTCATTCTGAATAATTTGGATCCATACTTATTTCGTTGCAGGCTGCCCGCGCTTACGAGAAGCATTGCGAGAAGAAGTAGGCTCCTTTCCATCGGCGCTCCAGCCAAAGATCGTTTCTGATCAATCGCATCCACAGCGGCAAGCCTGCGTCGCACGACGAGGCCAAGGCTCTCCTTGCTGGGCTTACTGGTGGATTCGTCGACCGCTTGATCGAGACCAAGGTGCGTTCATCGATCTCTCATCAGCCCAAGTTCTGTGTTGCTCATCGCCGCTTGATATAGGGTCTCGACGGCGTTGACGCGGCGAAGGCCAAGGTGAGGCAATGTTATGATCCTCCTCATTCTCTACTAACGAATGTCTTCCTGCAAAGCACGAGGGTGAGACGATATTGTGATATTTCTCATTCTCTATCTAACGAATGTCTTCCTGCAGCCCACGAGAAGGCGAAGCAGAAGCTCGCTAGCTCCGGCGATTATTAGACTTTGAATGACTTTGAAGTAACTGTATAAATGAGACCAATGTACTACTTGCGTAACATTAACTCGAACTTGATTGTACCGCGATGGCGACTAATTCAAGCGCGGCGGCGATAAGATAAGATAGCCGAACGTTGATCGGAGTCGCTTCCGCCCGACTCCTTGCCTTTGTCCTCGTCTTCCACCGTCTGCCTCAACTGCCACTGCCTATGGAGCTTGCTCTCACTCAGGAAGACGTGGATGCAACTGTCCGGACCAAATCGATTCAAGAGACTGAAGCATGCCTCGTATACTATTCGAGCATACCCCCAATCCAATGACTTCACTGCGACGGATGTCCTCAGACTGCAAAATGGTCTCTACCTCTCAAGACGAGTAGTACAATACTGTAGTACGAATACTCGGCAACGCATCTCATACTGCAATCCTTTTCCTCGATTCTACGTCGCAAACTTAATACCACCGAAGTGGCTGACACTCAAGTACCCAATTCTTGGCGGCTGACACGATCGCGAAAGCATAAATACTTGGACGAGCAAACACACCGCCAGCTTTGCTCTTCTTCTCCTTCCACCATGTTCTCCCTCTCCTCCCTCTACCTTCTTTCCACCCAATGGCCCTCCCGCCCCCACGAGCTCCACCCCGCGCACTAGCCCTCAGGCGCTCACCTTCGTTTCGTGTCGACCGATGACCATTGGTCTCGCTCAGTGAGTGACTGTCGCTTTCGTTGCCGTTGCAATACTCACCCACCCTTTCAGTGCCGCTTCCACATCCGTGCGCATGTGCGAGACCGCTTCGTCCTCTTTACATCTCAGTATGTCCCATTCTCGTCGCTGCCAAGTGTGTACTGGGTGGCTGACATATATCTCGCTCAGAGGCTCCTCCTTAAATCCCGCCCAATCCGCCATCTTTCCCGCCCACACCCACACGAAGACGAGATCAAGTACGGACGATACGACAGACCGGGTCACCTATGGGATGGATCCGCTGCGTGTTTGGACGGATAGATAGGACTCGGCGAGCCAGCACGTACCAGTGTCCCTCCTCCGACCACCCTGTCGCCCCGGCGTCCTTATACGCATGGTTGCCCCATCACCCGCGCGTCTCATCCTCGTCCTCCACTCCTCCGACAACTGCCCACCATCTCTCCCGCCCGGCGCCGTCCTCCGCCGACTCTGCGACCCTATCGATGAACCAATATAAGACGAACACGACGGGCTTCAGCCACTCACAGGAAGGATGTGTCGGCCGCACGGATGGATAGATGTGGGTCCGGCCGAGCTAGGACGCACTAGTCTCCCTCCCCCGACACCATATCGCCCCGGCATCCCTGCAGCCCCACTTGCCCTGTTGGCGGAGAGGACGAACGACGGCGCGACCGCAGCTTACCCAATACCGCCGACTCTGCTACCGGAAGGGCCACAGCGCGAAGACCAAGAGTGCGGCGGACGCGTCGCAGCCGCGGCATGTGGTCGATCCGACTTATCAATACGCTGCCCGAGGGGGGACGTACCTTCAACTCGTGGAGCGTCGGATGAGCAGCTTTTGGGCACAGTTGGTTTGGTTTGTGAAGTGTGCTCGTGGTTAGTTTTCCTTCCTTCTCCTTATTTTATTCAATGCTGATTTTTTTCTTTCTAGGTCGTGTCGTAGTCGCGCTTTCAGTCCGCCTGTTTCGTCGTCCTCTTCTCGGCGTCGATACTCGCTACCACGCCCACATGGCAACCACGCCCGCAGGCATCTGATACCCCGCTCGAGCCCTTGGGCACCCGACGCCGACAAGGCACCCGATACCCCGCGCCATTGGGCCCCCGACGCCAACAACTTGAAGGCCCCCGATACCCACTGTTCGAGCCCTTGGGTACCCGCCGCACCCAATACCCAGCCCTTGGGCACCCACGCCGACAAGGCACCGATACCCACTGTTCGAGCCCTTGGCACCCGACGCCGACAAGGCAATCCACGCCCACCTGGCAAACGTGATAAGTAGCTGCAATAATCTGGTTTTCCGCGTCAATTGGCAAAGGTTTCGGGCTTCGCGTCGTTTCGTTTAACTTGAATGTATACTCTTTTCGAATGTATCTCTTGAACCAACTACTACTTCAGAAGGAGTACGTTTGAATGAACGTCCACTTGAGTCGAGAATTTCTCTTTTGCGCGCTAAAGGCGGGACGGCGGCCCGTGATGACTGATGCGGATCTCGTCCAAAAAGGCAATCGAATTTTTCGTTCTGCGCTCGCGTGCATTTTAAAAAATACTCGAACACCGACCTCCATGACTGCTGGTATGCCCACTGCTGGCCCTTCTCGTCATTACCCACCCAAAAAAACGAAAAAGGGAGCACCGCCCCCCAAGCCTGCAAAATTGAAGAAGTTGTCCGAGAAACAACGGGTAGAGGCGCTCGAGCGCGAGGTTCAGGCATATGTACGAGTTTCCCATGCGCTGGGGGCGAGGATAGGTGTTCAATGGTTTCTCATAGGTGTCTCCAGAGGGCCTGAAATCCTTTGCGGAACTGCCGATTTCGGAGGCGACTAAGCGTGGTATGTCGCTCTGGATAATGAATGAATCTTCGCGCTGAGGAGGCGGGCATAGGACTCAAGAAGGCGTTTTTCGTGGACATGACGGAGATACAGACGCAGAGTCTTCCGGTTTCGCTCAAGGGCAAGGATGTACTTGGAGCGGCACGGACGGGGAGCGGGAAGACGCTTTCGTTCTTGGTACCTGTGCTGGAGATTTTGTATCGGCAAAAATGGGGTCCCGCAGATGGCCTGGGTGCCTTGATAATTTCGCCGACACGGGAACTGGTGCGTACACTGCAAAGTCGCGTTTATAACAACTAATGGATCGGTCGGTGTGTCCGTTCAGGCGATCCAAATATTCGAAGTACTGCGCTCGATTGGCGGATTCCACACGTTCTCCGCTGGGTTGGTTATTGGCGGCAAGAACCTCAAAGATGAACGCGACCGTTTGTCGAAAATGAACATTCTTGTCGCAACGCCAGGACGATTATTACAGCACATGGATCAGACCGTGGGCTTTGAGGCCGACAATCTCCAAGTATTGGGTCCGTTGCTTCAATTTCGTTTCCGCTTATAATATCTCACGTTCCTTTATAGTTCTCGACGAAGCCGACCGGATACTAGACATGGGTTTCTCGCGTACCCTTTCAGCACTTCTGTCCCATCTCCCTAAATCCCGCCAAACTCTCCTCTTTTCGGCTACACAAACCGAGTCTGTTAGTGACCTTGCCCGTTTGAGTCTCAAGGATCCTGTAGCCATCGGAATCCATGAAGCCGGAACCTCTGCCTCGGGCTCGGCGATCCCCCCATCTCTCGAGCAACACTACATGTCGTGTCCACTCGACCAAAAGCTCTCCGTCCTCTGGGGCTTCATCAAGACGCACCTGCAGTCCAAAGTCCTCGTATTCCTCTCCAGCGGCAAGCAGGTGCGCTTCGTATTCGAGACGTTCTGCAAGATGCACCCCGGCATCCCGCTGCTGAACATCCACGGGAAGATGAAGCAGTCTGCGCGGCTGATGATGTACACCAAGTTCACCGCAGCGTCGCACGCGGTGCTGTTCGCCACGGACATCGCCGCGCGCGGGCTCGACTTTCCCGCCGTGGACTGGGTGGTGCAGGTTGACGCGCCAGAGGACGCGGATACTTACATCCATCGCGTGGGGCGGACGGCGCGGTACCAGAGCAAGGGGAAGGCGCTGTTGTTCCTGATGCCGAGCGAAGAGGAGGGAATGAAGGCTGCACTAGCGAAGAAGGGCATTGAGGTGCAGAAGATCAAGGCGAAGATGAGCAAGGTGCAGAACATTGAGAATCAGCTGCAGAACCTGGCGTTCCAGGATCCGGAAATCAAGTATCTTGGGCAGCGGGTGGGTATTTTTCTTCTTTGTTGTGAATTTCACGCCTGACGGCTTCAAACAGGCGTTTGTCTCGTACCTGCGCTCAATACATCTTCACAAGGACAAGTCAATATTTAAACTCGCAGAGCTGCCCGCCGAGCGGTTCGCCGAGTCGCTTGGGCTTCCTGGGGCGCCGAAGATTAAGTTCCTCAGTAAGGAGATGGCGAAACTGAAGAAGAACAAGTCTCGGGCCATTGAGGATGCGCAGGCCGAGATCCTGAAGGAGAAGGCCGAAGCGGAAGCGGACTCGGAGGACAGCGGCGACGAAGGCGACGTGCACGAATCTAGCGACGAAGAAGCTGAAGACGCTGAGCCGGTGAAAGCTGCCAAGGTGAACTGCTCCCGCCACGTTAAGCTGCGAACGAAGTTGACGAGCGTCATATGTAGCCTCGCACAAAATACGATCGCATGTTCGAGCGCAAGAATCAGACTGTGCTTTCGGAGCACTACTCCAAGCTTCTCGAGGCGGGTAATGACGACGGCGATGAGGACGACTTTATCACGCTCAAGCGCGCGGACCACGATCTTGCGGGGCTCGACCTGCCGGACGAGGCGTTGGACATTTCAAAGCGCAAGCAGCGCATGGGGAAGGCGAAGCGGACGCTGTTGAAGGGCGGCCTGGGGCGTAAGCTGATCTTTGACGAGGAAGGGAATCCGCACGAGTTGTATGAGATGGCGGACGGGGGCGAGTTTATCAAGGAGAAGGGCGGGCTGGAGGGCGTCACGGCGGAAGGGCGCAAATTCGCGGAGGGGGAGGTGGGTAAGATGAGGGTGACGAATGTGCTGGACAAGGAAGAGGCGAGGGAGAAGAAGCGAGAAAAGAAGCGCAAGAGGAAGGAGCGCGAGAAGGAGGTTTGTGTGCTCTTGTCATCGTCGTTGGTTTATGGGACTGACGATTCTGTGTAGGCGGAGGGCGCGACGGGCGGACCTATGGTGGCTGCTCCTAATTCAGACGACGATGGGTATGTCTCGCCCGAGTTCGACCTGCCATCGGCCTCGGGTTCGGAGGATGAGCGAGATACGTGGTCAGCGCCTCCTCCGACGAAACGCAGTAAGACGTCGCGTACGGAACCGCGACGAACTGCTGTCGAGGACGACGAGGAGCTGGCGCTCCGTCTGCTACGGCAGCGCCAATAATAATTACTCCAAGCTGCGCCAGCCTCTTTGGAGATAGTCGGCTTGGATTTGGCGTTTTCTGTCAAGCTCAGTTGATTCACTGAGGCCCAGACCTGCCTGGACCGTAGAGACGATCTTCCGTTCAGAGCAATATTACTCGATGGATTTGTGGATTCTTTTCGCTCCGTTTCTAGTTGGGATCTCGATGCTGAGCTCGTACAGCTCGCAGATCCGAAAAGACGAGAAGGCAGATAGACGTTGAAAATTTGTTTATGTTTCCATCGTGGGGTGTTCGCGGCTTGTTCACGGCAAAATCCGAATCGAACATAAATTGTGGTGGTCCCAAATATTACTAAAGTTAGTAGTTGGCTGCGCTAGATGTTGCATTTCAGAGTTTATCGACGCGAGCCGACGAGGACTGCATTTTCTCCTGTATTAACAAGGCACTTCCACCAAGGCGGTGAGCTCGATCTGGAAACCAGCCCGAAAAGGCAACCCGCTTAGCGAGGCTGGCAGGCTGCGCTCTTACAGCCATAACCTCCTCTTCCCTCCCTTCATGTTGTTCTATCTCACCTCCAGACTCGTAAGGTCAGCGGGGCCGTCTACAAAGCCTAGATACCCTTCTCATTATCTTCAGTTCCGTGGCCGCATTCCTGTATCCAGGGTACGCGTCGTACAAGACCCTCAGCCAGCGTCCAGCATCCGAGGAAGATCTGGAGCGATGGCTAATGTATTGGTCAGTCCTGGGATGCATCGTCGGGGTCGAGTATGTCGCAGAATGGGTTATATCCTGGTCCGTCTTTCATCGCGATGCGCGGATCTTGCACACTGGTCTAATTGACGATCCCCCAGGATTCCACTCTACTATCCCATAAAGACGCTCCTACTGCTCTATCTCGCGCTCCCGCAGACACGCGGATCTACTTACATCTACACTAATCACCTCCAACCCTTCTTCCGCACGCACGAATCCCAGATCGACTCGCTCCTTGCACAGCTGCGCGTCTACATATACCAGCAGCTACAGAAGTGGATCAAGCTGCTGTGGGAGCACATCGGCGCTTCCATGGGCCAGCAGCCGCTCGATTCGCAGGCGAGCGGCTACCCAGACGGCGCCGCCCCTCCGCCTCCGCAGCCCAACGGCCTCGGTGGCGTTGTAGGCAGCCTGTGGCGCTCGTACGGCCCCGGAATCTTGGCGAACGGAGCGGCACTCCTCCGCCCCGTACCGGCGACGGGCCCGCAGAGGGCGCCGATCACAATGAACTCTGCGGGCATCCCTCCGTCCTCCATGTTCTACCGCGGTGCGGAGGCTGTGGGCGGGACGACGCAGTCGATTTTGGAGCGCAGGAGGCAGCTGGAAGCCGAGCTCGCTGCGCTCCCCCATGTGCCGTCTTCCCTCTCGTCTCTGTCCCTCCCTGTTGCTACACCAGGCAGCGTCCCGTTCACACCGGGAGCCTCATCTTCGACGACGTACTCGCGCAACTCGTCTGGCACGGATCTCACGAATCGGCCGTCTCCCAGGGAGCGCCGAGACAGCTTTGGGGGGCGATTCGAAGAGGTGGAGGTCCCGAGTGACGGTGAAGGCTACGACGTGCGCGACCACCACGATGGAAGGCCTGCTCCTACTGCGCGCGGGAGCTGGTTCGGCTGGGGTGGTGGTGGAGGTAAGGGATACGATCGCGTGAAGAACGATTGATTGAGTCTTTGACCACACCGCACGCCCACTGGCATCCCATCCATCCTTAATGCATCATGATTCATCGTTCCGGCCAACCGACCACTTTTCCCATCCTTGTACAACCGTGAGCTCTACGTCGTATCTGTAATCTGTAATAAATTTGTTAGGCGATCTCGAGTAAGTACATCACCGTCGCGGACGGAAGCAGTATTAAGGCCGTTGCACAAGAGAGAGGTGGATTGCATTACTTCGAGCTGCCATTCCGGCGGCCGAAATTCGAGTAAAATAGGATTCATTGGAGGCATTCACTGCGACGAGTACGGGCGCCGCGTCCAATCCAATCACTCCCGAGGTCGATGGATTTTTGGGACCGAAACATGGGTTCCAAACTTGTCTTCTTTTTGGATCTATTTTTGTCACCAATCTAAGTTACAATGAAAATAATCGCTGTTTTGGGCTATGTTCCATGTGTAAGCAGGGAGATAAACATACATTGTTTCCTGACCTATGCACTCACTCCAAAATTCTTTGTGTTTCCCATTTCTTTTGCCCCAAGAAATTGTTCCCTTTGAGCCCCAAACAGTAAGAGAACAATGGGAACATGTCTGTTTAGAGCCCAAACAGCACCCTGTTCCTGCACTAAACAGAAAGCAAACATACACTATTTTCGAGAGAAGTTTGCGATCTGAACACCCTTAATTTTGGTCTGAATTCTCAGAGTCAAAAAGAAATCCAAAAACTTACCATGTTGCATCCACTTTTTGGTGTGTTGTAAAATTGGGCAAAACCAAAGACATGTTTGGAGGCCATGTTTTAGTCCCAAAAATCCATGGGTCCCAGGAGTGAATGCTGCTCCTGCAGGCCGGTCCGTGGCGTCCTTAATTAGTCCACGTGATGTCGTCGCGTCGCGTCGCAGCGTAAAATGCAGGTGTGGACGCGTCGTTCTCCACGCGCTGATGCACGCTGCATCTCGGGATTTTGAAGTACGCGTCGCCTGTCTTGGCGGATTTAAGAATCTTACGCAGTTCCGCACACGTACGCGTCTTTGTCCTTGCTAAGTAATGTCGGGATTTTGAAGTCCCGGTAGATCGCCGTCCCATCGGTCTGTGTTTGTGGGCGAGCTGCGAAACAAATGGATTCATGTAGATTCTTGTAGCTTCTTCGATCATGAATTCATGATGTTGCAATTGAGAGACTGACTGACAATCTGTGATAAGTATGTCCGTACGGGAGTTGCCTCCCTCGTCCTCGGAGGTCTCCGTTCCTGAGGCCGCCGGACAGTCTCATTGCGATGCGCCCGAGGGTAATCGAATTCATCACGTCGCGGCAGGTCGCGGTCATGATATTAGATTTCTGCACTCGGGTCGTTAATTTCACGCGTCGGCACACTAGGTTTGTGGAACAACTGTGTGCGCGGACTACAATGCCCTCCTCTCGAGACTCTGCTGGCGGTGTCGGCGAAATAGTGCTGACCGACGACCGCGAGCGCGACGGCGAATTTTATCTAGCTAAATAGGCAGCGTTGACGTGTCGTGCCTTTCGAAATTCCTACCAGGACCTTTACTCAGACGCTGCCTCGCGGTATTTCACGTCAGACGGTCGAATGAAGCCTGCGCCGCTGTTCGAAGCAGGCTGACTATCAGGGCAGCGCATGGAGATGGGGAAAGCGCCACAAGGTCTTCCGCATCGTGGAGATTTATACAAGGACATACACCATGTTCCCGGACCGCGGGCGCCCATGGCCAATCTTGCAAGGATCCATCAATCGGAAGACAGCAAATTAGAGCGATGGATTTTCTGTGCCGTCAAGCATAGCGGTAGCCGTGTGGCTGAAGTGCATCTTGTGGCGTGGCGTCGTGGATTGGGAGGTATTTATGCGGCTTGTGAGCCATTTTAATTCAGTTCGCCTGTAGCCACTTACTTTAGAGGTTGCGCCGCACCGAAAACCCTATGTGACTCCGGAACTAATCGCGTGGGGGTGGAGGGGCGCTGTTTCCCTTCCGAGCGCGCTGTAAGTTTCTCGCCGGGCGGCTATCTCGGCTTGGTTGGGGGATATACTTAATACGGTGCCATCTCAACTTCTCGTTGAGTTGATGTTCTCTTCCATCGAACGGTCGCCATGGATAAGAACAAGTTACAAGAGGACATTTATACCCAGCGGGTTTCCGACATGGTTGAATTGAATGAGAACTTCTTGGAGTGAATGATGCATATATCTAGATTCGGTTGTTGCGGCCGTTTGTGGTCTTTGGCAAGAGGGAAAAATACGGGCACCGGACGAGTTTGCGTGGAGGAGCAGGCTGCGTTGATTCCTGGAGATCTTCAGGACCACAAGGAGATGGAGAACAAGGACATAAAGGACTTACACCGCGTTTGTTTGGCTCCGTTAGACATATTGATGATCGGAAGAAGATGTGGATTATCCCCGTTCGTTGTCCTGCCTCGACGGGGTCGTCTTTACCTAACGGAAGCAAAAGAAGAGAAGCTTGAACAACAGTCACTCGCACGCTAATCTGCACGGCCCCCAACTTTCCTTTCTACCACCAACTACTACCTCCCTTGGCTGCGCGAGGTCTAGCGGAGGTTTATCAACGCTCATATCTCCCATGCCCCAGGCAGTCAAGAAAGACATCTCCTCCCAACGGGCCCAGGAAAAGGAGTCGAAACGGGCTCTTGGTGCGTTCTTTGTCGTCCCGATCGAGTTTCTGCGGCTTATTAGCGTTTTATAACTTTCCAAGGTCGATTAAGGTGAGATTCTTCCTCTCAGTCGCCGTGAACTGCGTACTTATTCCCCCACTGTTGCGCTGAGTGCAGGAGGTAGGAAAATCAAGGTCATTCCGATGCATGTGATAACACCCCGCAGGCTCAAGCTGAAATGCGACAAGACGGTCCCTTGCTCAAGGTACTTTGAATTTCCTTTTTTCGGACGCAATCCACCTCTATGCCCGACCCGCGCGTCCAGCTGCCTGGCCAGTTGGAAGGGAGCCGAACGCGCTGGAATGCCTTTGGGCTGGTTGCCGTAAACGTGCCCCGTTTGTGGTCCCGGTTTCCCTGAGTGCACTCCATCCTCCCGCGCCTTCTCACCGTTATTTTTATGTTTCGGAGCTTACCTGCTGTTGTTCAACAGTTGTAAACGCCGCGGATGCTCCGCCATCTGCCCCAACGGCAGTCTCATCACCGGTGCGCCAAACTTTATTTTATTGAGAAAGAAATGGTTCCCTGAACCTTCGCCGCAGGACAGGGGACTCGGTACGTGTTTATTAGCAACATCTGGTCGCATTTTTATCTCATTTATTCTGCAGGTTTGTTCTAGCGGACACGGAGAAGCTGCACACCAAGATTGCGACCATGAGCGATCGAATCCGGCATCTGGAAGACGCGCTCGCAGTCCTTCAGAGCACCGTTACCAGCGAACCACACCCTCTTCTTGATCGAGAGCTGCTCAAGATCAAATCGAGTATCGAGCTGCATTCCGCGGTCGAGGGTGAGGAGGGGTTCCCAACGAATGGTGGAGGCGCTCCGGATGGAAACGGGGAGAGCGACGATTTTGATGACTATATCGATGCGTTTGGGACGTTGGCTATCCGAGAGGATGGTGCGGCGACTTTCTACGGGCGAAGTGCTGGTTCAGAAGTACGCTCCTCGTTTTCTTCGATTTCGGAAATTAATGTCGCGTTGCTCACAGAGTATCCTCATGGTAAATAGTCACACTTACTCTCCAGAATTTCGTGCTCATTTTCGTGTAGGGCGAAGGTGGTTCGCCGTCGCCATCGCCAGTCATGCCGCCAATTAGCAACTCGAGTAATGTGCTCGCAACAGCACTCGGCCCATCTGCGTTGCGGCACCAGGAGAGCCATGGATACACTGCATCGTCCTCTATCGCGTCGTTCACCTCGTCGTTCCCCTTTTCATCAAGCGCCGTTGCTGGAGTCGACCTAGATTATCTCACAACCCAGCTCCCGCCGTATGCCGAATCTCTGCGCCTCTCCGAACTCTACCTCTCGCAGGCACCGTGGTTCTTTGGTGCAGTCACCAAGGACCAAGTTATGGAGGAGATCCTACCGCTGTGGTTCCCGGACGATGCCCCCGGTAGTCGACAAGCCGCCAGCGCCAGAGAGGGCAGCCTGCCGCCCACCGGCTCCGCGCACGACCTTGCGCTTCTTTACGTTATATTTTGCTTCGGTGCGCTAGCGGATGCGGCCTTACCGTTTCCGACCTCGCACAACACCACTACCGTAGCCGAGGACCTGCAGGCGAATGCCACTGGACCGCACGACTGCGAATACTACTACCGCCTGACAAAGGCCGCGTTGACGCTGGAGCCCGTCTTGGAGGGTCCGCCGAGCGTTGCCACGGTGCAGGCGCTCGCGCTGATGGCCATATACGAAGGTCTTTGCGCGGGGGAAAACAGCATTGAGAGCACTTGGGCGATCTTTGGCCTTTCGACGAAACTGGCACAAAGTGTGCGTACCTCATCTCTCAAACTAACCCAGCGCAGTGCTCATCTTTGTGTTTCAATTACCAATCAGATTGGTCTCCGTGAGTAGCAGCGCCCCCGCATTTCTGTTTCCACTTTCATTGGAGATTTACTTTTTGACAGATCGTGACTGTGCTCGGTGGGGATTGAAAGCCCCAGAGGTGCAGAAACGCCGGGCGCTTTTCTGGGAATTGTTCATTACCGATTGCTGGCAGGTAATGTAACCTCATTAGACAAGATAGTTTCACGGCATTGACTCCGTCCTGACAGGCTCTCGCGACGGGACGACTGCCCACGTTTTCCCTTCCCTTCGTTGACTGCGAGCTGCCGCAGGACGTAGGACAGACTTTTGCGGAAGATGGGACTCCTCAATCTGCTTGTACGTTCTTCCCCGCCCCGTCCATCGCATATTTTCTCACTGGCTACAGTTCCGTACTGGAAGGCCCGCTTCGGGGCCGAGTGCGTATCCGCGGTTGTGCAGGGTACCTTGACGTCGCGGGCCCCGAAGTATTCGATTATTCTCGAGCTCGACAGAAAAATTCGCGACATGGAGCTGCCCAAATACGCCATTGGGTCCCCGCCGGAGGGCGTGGGTCTCTCGCGGACGATGAGCCACTTCATGCCAACCAACTATCGTCATCTGAGTGGGTCGCTGTCTGATTGGGTTGCCAAGATAGTGTTACTGACTTGATAATAGCTCTGCTGTACATCCACCGGTGCTTCTTCGCCCACGCCATCTCAAATCACCCAACCGACCCGATCAAGAGTCCCTATGCTCCATCGTTCCTTGCGGGCTACCGGAGTGCCTGTGATCTCCTGGGCTCCCTGAGGGAACAGTTCAATGCCTTCCCCGCGGAGATCGCGAGGTTTTGGGTACTCTGGACCCACGCGTTTTCGTCGGCCGTGAGTTCGCTCCGTTGGTAGCTCCCCCGGTTTTGATCCTGATAATTTTCCTAGATCATGCTCTCCTCAGTCGTGACCCATGCGGCGAGGTCAAAAGTAGCGCCAGCTGCGCTCCTTGAGCTGGGTAAAGCATGTGAACTGTTCGAGGCCGCCGAGAAGATCTGTCCCAACTCGAGAGCGGGCAAGTTCGTACCCATTCTGCATCGGTTGTCGAAGCGGGCGGTACAGGCCTTCGAAGACGCACGCAATGGCGCTCCCGCGATAATACCGAACAACATCTTCGAGCCGTCCAGGCCAGACGCGCGAGACGACGAACTTTCGATCTTCAGTGGGAAGACGCACACTTTGACGACGAAATCCAAAAATCCAAGACCCGCTGCTACGCCTCTACCAACGTCGTCGCCGGCGTCAAATCGGTCTCAATCGGATTCACCGAGTCAGATATTCACGGACAACCCCTCCTTTGCCGGTGTTCACCCCAGCTTGGTTAACGAGCTCAATGTCTTCGACGGGACCATCAATGCCCAGATTCAGAGCGGGTATTATCCGAATGGTGTCTACTCGCAGCCGATGATCATCCAGGCCCAGCAAGAGCAAGAGCAGTATCGGATGCAGGGACAGGTGCAGTACCAAAATCAGTTGCGCGAAGAGGAATATCTTCGTCAACGTAACGAGGAGCTCCGATTCCGCCAACAGCAGCAACAGCAGCAGCAACGGGGCGAGTATCCGTACCAGACGTCGACATTCGATGCGTATTCGCAGCCTCAGAGTATGCCGTCCTCGGCGCCGATTTCACCTATCGGTACCGGTCAGCATACGCTTGTGCATTCCAGCTCGCATCGGAGTATGCGGCAGGCGTACCATCAACAAGCGCCATCGCACTCCCAGTCGCACTCGCACTCGCAGACGAATCACCACCCGACTCCGCCGGAGATGCCGCCGGCGCGTACTCTGTCCCACTCCCAGTCGCACCGGAGTCTGCGACAAGCGTACGATGCCGCCCCGCGACAGGAGGACCAACGCGCGCATCAAGACCAGTATGGCTACAAACGCCATGCCTCCCAAATCCGCTCCCCGATCGACAACGGTTCGTCTTCATCGTCGTCGCAGGTGGGTACACCCGAAACCTTCCACATGGACGACTCGCCGACACGCGCGCCGTACCAGGGGCTCAATCCACATTACTGGTCCGGGGGATATCCGCAGACGGAGGGGGCGCCGTCAGCGCCAGCGCCGCAGCCGCTCGGATATGATGGCCAGGACCCGCGGCGACAGCAGCACCTTGACCAACAACTGCGGCAGATCAATCTGCAGCTCGGGCAGCCGCAGTCGGAACACTATACACCCGACGGCGCGCTGCGGGGCCTCGCGGCGGAGGACCCGCGCCTTCAGGAGCATTGGCAAGTCTACATGTCGAAGGTGCGTACTTCCACGGTCGTATTCTAGACAGCTTACTTAGGGCTTTCCAGGTTGGATCGCCCCGGATGATCCAAGATGATTGAGATGTATCATTGTATGTATTGAAAACGCCGCCACCCGCTTGATTTATCCTTCATCGACCGTCTTGCTTTCTTTTCTTGCTTTCCTCGTGGATCTACCCCTGCTTTGCTTGTTATGTAATAATTTGCGCACACCATTTCCTATCCCCGCTCCGCTATCCTACCTACATCTGTATCTTCCGCATTGACCAACAAGCACACGGGCTACTGTACAAAAGAAGATTCTAGTAATTACTACAGCCTATAAAGTACATTATTGTAGTTCTACACGCCTTTATAGACCTGGAAAGGACTTTTTGTCCATAGGAAGATGTTTATAGCCCCTTGCAGAGCAGCTTCCCCCGCGCGACTTGCTGGCGGCACAACGCTACCTCGGTCGGTACAGCAAGGATTGAAGCAAAGAGGATGCCGCTCGAGTCCGCGAAACCGACAGAACCAATCTTGAACTCGCGCTCCTGGCGTGTGCGCTCGATGTCGTGAGCGGTCTCTGGCGACGGCGGGTCCTGGTTAATGCGGTAGAAGACGTTTACGCTGCGAGGAAGAAGAATCAGTGGTTATGAGAAGGGAAGGGATAGGGTGAGAAGGAGAAGACGCACTACGCGGAGCCGCCGCAGATCCCCTCGAGGCTGATTAGCAAAAACACCGTCGCGATGCTCCACGCCTCCGTGTCGTCCGCACCCTGCCCGCTGGGGAATATGCCCACGGCGGACTCGAACGCGAGGAGGAGGAGAATCCCAGCTTGGAGGACTGCGGGCAGTGGGAGCAG
The DNA here is from genome assembly GCA_029233265.1 of Mycena alexandri. Classification (NCBI taxonomy): domain Eukaryota; kingdom Fungi; phylum Basidiomycota; class Agaricomycetes; order Agaricales; family Mycenaceae; genus Mycena; species Mycena alexandri. The sequence goes on along the minus strand of JARJCM010000080.1, from coordinate 70,424 downwards.
GCGCGCAGGGAGCGGCGGGACGCCGAGGGAGATCGATGAGCGGGAGAAGAAGACGGTCGTTTGGTAGACGAGCTGTGCTCGTGTTATTAGTGAGGATGGGCCAATAATAAGAGAATCGCGCGCACCTGCCAGAGTGGATAATAGTCGCGTATGGAGTGTATTATCTTGCTGAGGAAGGGGTGCGCGTCGGATGAAGGAACGGGGTATAATAGAGTCGGCGCTATTCCCTGAAAACAAATAGGTGAGTAAATATGAAGCATTTGAGATTCATGCGTACTTGATTAATAGTGTACTCGAACTGCATAGGCGGTGAGGTGGTATACAAAAGAAATATATATAAATGCTCACAAGGTAAACACAGACTGTCCATCGGGTCAGCGGGCGTCTTCAAAACACGTAGATGACACTCACAAAGCGGCAGCATGTATCGGACTAGCATCGGGCGCACAAGCCGCCATTTATCGGCCGCCGAAAGAGACACGTTGTGTTTATGCCCTGGTGCCAAACTATCCTCCTCCTCCCCAACGAAGTCCTCATCAGCGGTCGCAAGCGGAGCGTATGGCACATTTGTCGCCGCGGAGGCGTTCTCGTACGCGCCTGAAGACGCTAAAAATGCTGGCGGTCGGGGAAGTAGGAAGTAGTACTGTGCCTGCGCGTAAGAAGCATGGAGTGAAAAATACAGGATGGAGCTACCGTGAGCGGGATTATAAAGGGCATCACCTGTAAGTACGGACAGTCAGTGTCATGGTAAATATATTGCAACATGGTCTAGAGAAGACGTACGGACGACAGTCCGACACCAACGCGCACACCAAGGCCTCGGACTTCCCACCAAAGGAAAGCACCGACGAGTCCTGCCGCACCTGTGCCAGAGGCAAAGTACCTGGAAGATTGTCAGGCAAGACATTTATCATTCAATGAATGAAATCTACCCAACACTGTGACCGGCGACCGACGGCGGCGCGTACGTGGTGGATAGCTGGAGGAAGGTTAATTCTCCTAGGCCTGGCTGGCGGTGAGTATGGCTCTACAGCACGGACAGCCGGATGTTTACCGGAAGAAAAGGACGCGAGGCCGATTCCGAGAAGACGCATGGACAGACTGTCGAAGAACGCGACGACCTGCATATTTCGATTATGGGTGCTGCGGGAAATCGAGAACCGAACTCACAAGCATGCCGAAGGCGCTCAACAGACAGCAACCTATTAGCCGTTTCGCGTATCGTATTCTCCCCTTGAGGATGTACGGCCATCCGATTTTGGCGACCAGAGCTGGCGCGATATTGCAAAAGGCAATTATTCCTTTTGGAGTGGACGGCGGGACTAAGTCTAGGGCAGCAGAGAGTATGATCACATATAGAACTGGGGACAGAGATTTCAGCTCAATATTTCCGCGAAAGTACAACGAAAAAGTACCATTATTTATGAGGCCAAAGAGAAAGAAGGAAGCCCCGAGTTTGAGTATGAGCTTTCGCTGGCCTAAATGCAAGTCAGACCGGCCGAATGACGGGTTTTTGAACTAACCTTTCGCAACAGCGTCAGCGTTTCTATCGAGAAACTCGTCGTCCGAAGGATCTCTGAGTAAACTGTGCTCAGACACAACGCCGACATTCGAGGGGCGCATTTCGTAGGTGTCGGGGTGGGGAGACGAGCTTACTGGAGCTACCATTCAAGGCGCATAATATATGTATGGGCGACACGGATCACAGTGTGTGCGGGAAAGGTGAGGCAGTCGGCCCGCCAAGGCCGCCGCAATAGGATTCCACCCGTTCTCAAGCTTGCTCTCTGCGCTCATTTACCTTCACTGAGATAGCACTTATGCTCAGATAACTATCGGCAGCCAATGTATTCGCAAGCAAACGTTTATTATTTAACCAACAATCTCAAGCAAAACCATTCACGATACGAGAAACTCCAGATGGATGCCAGGTGGGCGTGGGTTGCCTTGTCGGCGTCGGGGGCCAAGGGCTCGAACAGCGGGTATCGATGCCTTGTCGGCGTGGGTGCCCAAGGGCTGGGTATCGGGTGCGGCGGTTACCCAAGGGCTCGAACAGTGGGTATCGGGTGCCTTGTTGGCGTCGGGGGCCCAAGGGCGCGGGGTATCGGGTGCCTTGTCGGCGTCGGGTGCCCAAGGGCTCGAGCGGGGTATCAGACGCCTGCGGGCGTGGTAGCGAACATGGACGCCGAGAAGAGGACGATGAGACGGGCGGACGGAGAACGCGACTACGACACGACCTAGGAAATGAACAAATCAGCATCGAATAAAATAAGGAGAAGAGGAAAACTAACCATTAAGCACACCTCACAAACCAAGCCAACTCTACCCAAAAGCTGCTCATCCGACGCTCCACGAGTTGAAGGTACGTCCCCCCTCGGGCAGCGTATTGATGAGTCGGATCGACCACATGCCGCGGCTGCGACGCGTCCGCCGCACTCTTGGTCTTCGCGCTGTGGCCCTTCGGGTAGCAGAGTCGGCGGTATTGGTGGGTAAGCTGCGGTCGCGCCGTCGTTCGTCCTCTCCGCCAACAGGGCAAGTGGGGCTGCAGGGATGCCGGGGCGATATGGCGTCGGGGGAGGGAGACTAGTACGTCCTAGCTCGGCCGGACCCACATCTATCCATCCGTGCGGCCGACCCATCCTTCCTGTGCGTGGCTGAAGCCCGTCGTGTTCGTCTTATATTGGTTCCTCGGCATCGATAGGGTCGCAGAGTCGGCGGAGGACGGCGCCGAGCGGGAGAGATGGTGGGCGGTTGTCAGAGGAGTGGAGGACGTGGACGAGAAGCGCGGGTGATGGGGCAACCATTGGTGTAAGGACGCCGGGGCGACAGGGTGGTCGAAGGAGGGACACTGGTACGTGCTGGCTCGCCGAGTCCTATCTATCCGTCCAAACACGCAGCGGATCCATCCCATAGGCGACCCGGTCTTTCTGCGTCGTATCGTCCGTACTTGATCTCGTCTTCGCGTGGGTATGGGCGGGAAAGATGGCGGGTTGGGCGGGAAGGATGGGCGGGTTGGGCGGGAAGGATGGGCGGGTTGGGCGGCTCTGAGCCAGATATATGTCAGCCACCCAGTACACACTTGGCAGCGACGAGAATGGGACATACTGATAAAGAGGACGAAGCGGTCTCGCTCATGCGCACGGATGTGGAAGCGGCACTGAAAGGGTGGGTGAGTATTGCAACGGCGACGAAAGCGACAGTCACTCACTGAGCGAGACCAATGGTCACCGGTCGACACGAAACGAAGGTGAACGCCTGAGGGCTAGTGCGCGGGGTGGAGCTCGTGGGGGCGGGAGGGCCATTAGGTGGAAAGAAGGTAGAGGGAGCCTAAGGAAAGAGCGAAGGTTGCAGCTGCAGTGTGTTTGCTCGTCCAGATATGTATGCTTTCGCGGCCGTGTCAGCCACCGACCTAGACAGTCAGCCACCGACCTCGACAGTCAGCCACCGACCTACACAGTCAGCCACTTTTTCGTCATCTAGATTTGTTGAGGCATTTGCGGTTGAGGAGAGCCAAGATGCAGAAGATGAGACACGGTATTCCGACTCGGACAAGGCTTCACAATACTATTTTGACTGCAAGAACTTGATGCCACTACTAGTATACGTACTAGCACTTTGTGCGGCAATTGGTAGCGGACGGGTTGGCTTGACGATAGAGAGCCTGGATATAAATGAGCCCGATTACTGCTTGAGTGGATGGGCCAGCTTCAACCTGCTTCGACTTGACGAAGATTTCGGGAACAAAACGAGGTACAGTAGAGCCAGGTATCTGTAGAGTTTGTCACGCAGTGAAAACCTCGTCTTGTGCCAAACAAGTCAGTTTCAAGGTGGATTGAGGGAGTCTTTGCCGCGGATGAGATCGTCAAGGCGCACAATTGCTGGCGGGCACCGGACCGAGTCAACCGAGCTTACTAAGGGTATCAGACAGCGTGGGAAGCTTACTAGTTCCTATAAAAGAGGATTCGCGATTTTTTTATTTCTTCGAACAAACCATGAGGACGTACGTGGACTTTTCTGCTCCTTGTTTCCCTGACTCACCTTTACACAGATAAAAGTTCGGACCTGGTATAAGCTCTTCCGCCTCCTCGTCCGCGTTCCCGTCCTCTAGACTGTCGGCCGGCGTGTACGCACGTCGGGGTTGCCTGCTGCCTCCATACTCTTGTTGAGAACCCTCTGGATTGACGAGGCGCCGCTTCGGCTGGCTCTCATGACGCGGTTCGGTGGGAGAGAGAGCTTGTGGGGGTAGGTGGGTACCCTACATATTTTAGCTTACTTTATACTCTTGTTCTCGTTCCATGTTCATTCAGTGCATATTATATCCTCTGCTGCAAGTTGTGTTTAACTTGGCCCCTTCAATTTGACTCACCAGCCCAACGCTGGCCTCAAAAGTTGTCGAGGTCATAGATTTATTTTATTTTTTGCGCTCAGGAAATTGTTCCCAGGCTGTCGTCTGTTTTTTCCCCCCAAACCCGGACCGTTCGCCAGCGTTAACGAAGTCTGAAATCGCTGTGGATTGGAGCCACCGAAGGTCCAGGCGGTTGTTTTCCCTTTCTTGCAAATCCTCACAGGGTTTCTGGTCAACGAGTAACCTGCAACTTGAAGTCGATCCATTGAAGTACTTCAACAGGGATGTGGTTCTGTTGACGCTCGATCCTTCTGTCGGTCTCATTGGTTCTGGACTTCTACTTGTGCAGCTCGGTACGGTACAGATTGAATGAACCGGTTCAACCCAGACGAAGACGGTCCGCGTCCCGTTCAAATGACGTCATGTCCAACCACGGCCCCAGCTCACAGTTCACATTGCAAACAAAGTGCAAATTATCCGCTCTGTGTTCAGGATTTTTTCTTGTCCGCGCAGCGATTCTCTTGAATATCGAACGCAAAGTTTGAGTCGGCGGTACGGTTCAATTAGCTTGTAATCAGCTCAGAGAAAAATGACAACGCCTATCGCAGGGAAAGCGATGACGCTCGCGGATCCTGGCTGGCTGGCGGGTGCTTCGCATGGCAAGGCATGGCAGCCGGAACTGGCACTGCGCTACAATGCCAAGGCGTGATCAGTGACGACGATTTTCTAGGCGGTGCGTCATATTTGACTGTGGAGCGGGCCGGACGAAGGAAATCCTTATAAGCGCTTGCAAAATCGCTAAGATCTTCACTTTACCACCCTTCCCACAAACCCACCCATACACCACCTCTCACACTACTTCCCATCTCACTACAATGGTAGTTTACTCTCATTCGGCAACCCGCACCAGCTAACGCGACCTCCCTAGGCCTTCACTGCTAGCGATATCCTGAAGATTATTGCCGCCGTCATCCTGCCCCCTCTCGGCGTCTTTTTAGAACGCGGTACGCTACTCCGCCTGCAGTTTGAGAGACTTTGTTTAACTTATCGAACTATAGGATGTGGAACTGATCTCCTCATCAACGTCCTGTTGACAATCCTCGGGTTCATCCCAGGCATTATCCATGGTATGTTCCTGCTCTTTCCCACAAGTGGTCGTCGACTAACGTTTCTGTTAGCTCTGTACATTATTCTCAAATACTGAGAACGGACAATTTGGACTCTTTACGAGGACTGACGAACCATTATGATACCCAACGCACTTCAGTAATATACTACGCATATTGCCTGTACAAACAGACACTATTTTAACGGATATATTCCAAGTTTTCGTACAACAGTCTTGCCGGTTGCTTCGAGAGATCAGCAGGCGAGGCCAACTAGCGTGCACCACACGGAACCTGAGCGTTTGTTCAACTAAATAGCTAAAAAGAGCATCGGCAGGATTCTCTGTGTGCTGGCGGTTGTGCGCTTCTCCGCCAACAGGCCAAGTATATAGCGTCGTCGGCAGAGGAAGACTGGGAGCTCGGCCGTACCCGTATCCATCCCTGTGGTCGATACACCCTTCCTATGCGTGGCTGGAGCCCGTCGTGTTCGTCCTATGTTGGCGCCTCGAGGTCGCAGACTCGACGGAGGGCGGCATCGAAAGGAGGGAGTAAAAGGTGGTGAACGAGGCGTCCACGAACATGACAATTGCGGGCGGGAAACACCTGGTGTACGGGCAGCAATGCGACAGGTGATCGGGGTAGGAACACTGGTGGTTTGTCGTCCATACTTGATCTCGTCGTTGGCGGCAAGGATGGGGCGTAAGTCTTCGACTCCGAGTCGGTTCTGGGTGAAAGGATAAGGATGATAGAGTCCGAACAGCGCGTCGGCGAGGAGGTGGGAGTTTTTCAAATGTGAGTGAGTCTCGAGGTTTTGCTATAAGTAGGCCCTTCACGAGGTAGAACGTAGTAACTGAACTTGGGGTCGAGCCACTGCAAAGCCTCTTGTCATGCACATTGCCAGGTCCTGCATCAGCAAATCAGCGCAACACTGATCAGTGAAGATCAGCGCGTAGAATTTGATCTCCGCGGTGCCAGCCATCACCAGGATGATACCAGCTGGTATACGCCTGGTACGGCCTCATTACCCGCTCATTACCGCTCAAACCTTTCGCCCGAGCGGGTAAGCGCTGGCGACTTCCGTCAGATCGGGCGGTTTTCACTGCCCTCGGCGGCCATTGCCAGCTATGACTCGTACTTGGATGTTCTGACGAAGCCAATAAACACGAAATAAAGGAACAATATATCGATTTGGAGTACACTATTACATCGCACGGGATACGACTATGTGCCCGGGGGAGGGAAAGGTGGTATGGAGAAGGGCTATGGGAAGAGGTGGGGCAATGGTCCACTCACCAATTTAGATCGCTCTCCTTCAAGGCACAGCAGATAGCGGAAACACCGCGGTGAGGGAGAGATATCGTCGCCGATGTAATGGAAACGTATGGTGGCGACGGTACGGGCCAGCTGGATAGCAGAAGGCTTGCCGGCTTGAGGTGGCTTACAATCTTGAGCGGACTTGCGGCATCAATCTTGACAGGACTTGTGGCGTCAATCTTGGGAGGACTTGCGGCGTCAATCTTGAAAGGACTTGCGGCGTGAAGAAATCTTGTAGCTCAGTATTCTGGTTGCGTTGTAGGCTTGAGTCGCTTTGACGAAGAACCCGAGCCAGTTGCTTGAAGCTTTGAGGGAAGCTTTGAGGGAGGTTTGAGGGTCGTGCGCGGGAGGAACATCAACTTTTACAAAGTTGAGGACATAGAAGGAGAATAGCGGTGGAAGGAGGAAGGGAGGAAAGGAGAGAGAGCGGCGGGGACATGGGAGAAGGGAAGAGAGAGCACTGTCACAAGTCGCCCATCAATTGCTACCAACATGCACGTGTCCTATCTTTGATGCGCACAGACCAGCACCGGCTGATTTTGGCCGCCTTATCAATGTAAGTAGTACGATATCGGAGGGAAGGAAGAGGATCCGGAGGAAGAGGTGACTCGAAAGTTTGGGTCCCGTCTAGTTAACCAAGGGATTGCGAATCAAATAAATTTCACATGTCGACAAGGCAGGTGAAGCGGCCAAGCAACGCAACTCGAAGACCAGGAGAGACGAGCCTTAAGCTTACCACCTTGCAAGCCGTGATGCCGACTCTTGCATTGCAAAGATAAAAAGAATTGGTATGTGCGCGCGGATCGGTACAAGAAGAGTACTTACTTGTGAGCGCCTACTAGGACCCTGCCATAGTTTATAATACTGATCTGGAAGTGTGAGGCTCTCAAAGCTTGGTGAATAAATGGTCAGTGAACGATCGTCTGGTATTGTGCTGGTAGCGGCTGGTGAGCCCGGATCTGCCGAGATCAGGCTGACTTGCGATCAACATTCCCACCCGGTCATATCCGCGTTGCGCCGATTTGATGATGTGCTGGAGTGGCGGGTTGGCAACGCCTTTTCACGATGTATAGGATGTAGAGATGTTTTTGAGTTTGGCTGAAAGGTCCGTAGTCGGCGAGAAGGTGGAGAAAGCGTCGCGAAAGATGGCGAGCCTGCCAGTGAGAGGAGGGCAACGGCCCGGGTTCGATCCGGCATCAATCTCACCTCCTTCCTCCCATTCACCCCCTGCCGCATTTTAATTATCCCTGGGTCGGCTCAGTCCTAGACCCAACTCGATGATTGTTGCCAATCCGGGAACCCACACTGGTTTTTGTCTCTGGAGTCGCGCCAGGAGACAAGCTGGTAACTGGCTAGTATCCTGGTGGCATTCAAGTTTCAGTCAGTAAGCCACCGCAGGATCTTCGAATCGATGCTCGCTTCAGGGAAATCTATCTTTTTGAATGTGCTAGACCTCGATTCTCCAAACAAAACGAAAACTGACGCGTTCGATCGCTGAAGTGGAGGAACGAGTTCAGGCCTCAAACTGGTTATCCTGTTGGCTCTCGAAGGGCTTGGGTTTAATCATTGCTTCTGGGAATTCGCTGGGTGTGGCCAGATCCGTGGATATCTCCAACAAACTTGGTTTCTTTCAAGCAAAATCCCTTCAGACGTGTAAGAGCTCCTTGCCTCAGTTCTTTAACGGCATTCTTCAAAAGCTTCAAACAACGCGGTGACCGTTCTCAAGCTTGGGCCTTTTATCTGGAAATTTATATGTCGGTTCTTTCACCTGCACGCCCTCTCGGTTAGAAAATACATTTCCCAGATCCCAACCGCTTGCGTCGACGCCAACAAAGCGGCGACCTTGGCGACCATTTTCAACTTCCGAACCCCTTTGTTATCCTTTGGTCCTTATGTCGAAGTCCCGAACGGATATCTTCAAAGGCTCATCGTCTTCCTCTGTCGCTTTGGGATGCAACATCTTTGTCGATCTCAAAGCAACAGGTTTCTACCAAATAAGGCAATTTTAATAGCCGAGTTCAATCAACATCTCGCCGTCGATTTTCTGCTGGACTTCAGGCTGCACACAATAATCCCGATTTTTTACTGGGAGGATATCAATCCTGGGAGCACCTTCCACTCTTTTTTCGCCAAGACAAAACCCGAACTGAAGTCTCTGCATCCAAATCTTCTTTGTGTACATCTATTTATTCATATGGGCGCTCAATCGTTTGCGATTGCTCCTTGTTACGGCAACAATCGGCCTTGCAGAAATCGTATATATGGCCGCGAAAGAATGCAGAATGCCCAACATCGACCGCCTCCAACAGCATCGAAAACCTTCACCTGCAGCCTATTACTCCAGAAATGCCTTCTGTACCCCGCTCCTCGCAAGCCTCCCGCGCGCTGCGCCGTTCGCAATCCACTCGCATAACGGCCACAAAATTCGAGTGTGCTGCTCAGGCTCACCTTTTGGCCCAGAAGCGTCGCATTCCTCTCGCGACGAAATACAACGTGAACAGCAATGTCACTGCTGCCTCCACCAAAATTTCCCTTCCCCGCGCACTCTCACGACCGGTGCTGGGTGAAGTAGAGACATCGTCCCTCGTCGGCGCGTATCCCGACTTGGCAGGAATCCCCGCGGAATATATCCGCGAACGTCTGGCTTTGAGCAGACCCAAGTACGTTTTTCCCCCCGCGTTCAAAGTAGAAGTTCAAGTGCTAATCCATTTCCTCTTCAGAATGCGCGCAGCTTTACAAGCCGTCGAGATCTCCATCTCCAAGAGCACCCTTCCCACCGAGCTCGACATTCTCATGAACGAGGTCGTTTCGTTCGCTTGCCCCACGCACATGTTCGCCGTCTACAACGACGCGCCACTTCCCATCAGCCACAAACGCCAAATCAGCCTCTTCCCCATCCACGACCTCGTCTTTGGCATGCACTGCACCAACCTCCCTACTCTCCCCACGTCGCGACCCTCCTCGTCATCATCGCACACGACCGTCCCCGTCGTGCCCCTCCGCCTGCCATCGCCCGAGACGTTCTCGCTGCTGCACGCGTATCTCTACACCCAGCAGCCCGCCACACTGCTTGCCTCGCTCGCGCGTCCCTGCGAGACCGACCTGCTCCAGCTCGCCGCGCACGCCAACAAAATCCACGGTCTTTGGCGAAACGCGTGCCTGCTCGGTGTCGTCGACGCGCAGTTGTACGATGTCATCGAGGCGTCTTGGGAGAGTACCATTGCTGCGATGCAGGCATGTTCATGAATGATTGTAGATCGACTCTCGTATTTTTATAATATAAACTAAAGTGTAACATGTGTATGATTATGAGTATGAGTGCCAACGATATCTTTTGGAATACACATCATCGACGATTCACCGTTATTCATCGTTTGAAACATAGCTGGAGGAGGAGGAGGAGGAGGGTGTATTACTGCAGAGGTCCCTATAAGGAACAAGCAGGTGTTGTACCGACATACATCCGTCCTTAATATATGCTACAACCATCAACGGCCCTATCGCTGAGGGAGCATAGGCACCGACAGCACCTACACATCGCACAATAGGACGGAAGAAGATGGGACAGAAGTATCATGGATTCCGCCAGAAAACTACGGGCAGAGCCAACACGCCGTTAGTGTACTTCACAACCTCGACGTTCCTTGGCATAACCGACTCTGAAGTCGCGAGATAGAGGATGCCGATACCGTGAAAAGTACCGAAGTCGGTCAACGCTCAGCAGGTGGTCCCCGCTGGTGGATTGAATTTTGTGTGCGTTCTCGGAACAACAACATAACGGCGGATGATTAATATCGATTAATGATTGGCAGCCTAGCTATATTAATGATTGGCAGCCCGCAGCCCCTGGTGTAAATGGTGGCCATACTTTATAGACGCCCGAGATTCCGTTTAAGACCCGACGAGTATCTCGCGACCTAGGATTCCTCTACTTCACTTGTACTTTCTCCAATGGAAGATATCACTTATCAAGGCCTCTCCTTCGCATCCATGGTTCTCGTGCCATTTATTCCTAATGTCATTTTGCGCTACATTATGCTCGCATTCGCACCCCTCCTTTTCGTCGCTCGTCTCGTTCATCATAACATGCCGCACCGCCAGGTTGAGAGACTGGGTTCATCTGTGGAGGACGTAGTTCAACTGTTCAGCAAGGCGGTGGACGAATGCGCCAGGGATCCGCGTTTCTTATGCGAGACGGGGTTGAAGTTAACCGAGTGAGGATCATTTATCTTCTTCTCGATTCGTCCTTGACGGCACACCCTTTAGAATCAATTATGCACTATCCACCCTGCGCGCGAGAACAATCAGCCTGGAATATATAGCATGGAAGGCATATCCGTACCATCTCATCGCCATCGGGTCGGGCATCGACGGATGTCGACGCGACATGGAGAATTTGCGGTCGTCGATCCTGGTAAGTGACCTCACTTAGAGTAGGCAAGTATCTGACCTCGACCCCAGCTTGCGGTCGAGCGTGCACGTCAACAAGTGTTCCAAGAAGATATCGACCATAGGAGGGCCACCCTTACTAACGCCTTCCCAGGAGGTAGACAACCTAATCCAGGTCTCCGCATGTTTACTTATCGTCGAGATTATAGCTCTCTGGCAGCAGTCCTTGACGCAACGTCAATCATGGAGAAGGATAAGGTGTCCGTCGGGCGAACAATTGTACTTGAGGCAAGTCCAAATAATAGCCAGCGTAGATCGTCCATTTGACACGCATACTAAGTAACAGCGTGTAGTCGGCCGTTCTGCGGAGGTTCAGGTCAAGTTCTAAGGTGTATTGGTAGCATTTGAATGTGTCGGCGTGTAGCAAGTGATGCCATAGCTTCTTGTACTTGGATATCGAGCAAATTGTGGATTGATGAATAAAGCCAAGATGAAGCCGACTTATAGCCGAGATGATGGAAACACATTGATTCAATGATTGCCGGGTACAGGCTTCACAATTTCGAGCAAAAAATGTAATGTTGGAATTCCACGTCCAAAAGCGCGATAGATATTCAACGCCGAGCCATTGACCCAGGAAAACAAAATTATCAATCTGCGCTATGAGTAGAGATGATGTTCAGGCACAATATCCAGAGGAAAATGTACATGTCTTGTTTTGCTCCGAGTTTATGGGGAAAAAAACCTCAAAATTTGTCACTGTTCGGGTTATTACTAGCTAGGTTTATGTATGTCGGAACGCAAAGACACCTGGGGCCGGACCCCAAAACCATGGAAATAATGCCGCTCATCAAGTAATTACTAGTCTCTTATAAAGAGATGCTATAACTAAGAATAAGTCGTACCTCGTTTGTAGTTTAGGAGCGCCATCCCTCTCATTAGTGGTCTGCGAGTCGTGTCTCTGCTTTTCTGGCACCCCGTTCCGGTGCCCTAAGGTTCAAAAATGTGCAAATTCTGACCGACAACATGTCATCCCTATCGGCGGCAGGGCTGCAAATAGAAGCAGAGTTTTTCGCCGAGCCATTGCATTACAATCCGTATCATTCGAAAGTCGGGCAGATTACTTTTCTCAGGTCGTTCGGGCAGAACTGCGGGAAGAATGGCACGGTTAAAGATTCAGGTAGAGACACGAACATACAGCTGTAGGCATAGTAAATTTTGTGGGAAGGTTGAACGATGAAATAGATAAGAGAGTGATAATGAGATACTCAACGTAGGGTGTCATCCAATCGGCCGTGAAGTCTGAGTCCACGGCTCATGTTTGCAACAGCGTAGATCGGAGGAAGTGAACTTGGATGTACGAGACCCAAATAATAAGTGAAACTAAAGTGTAATATAGTAATATCCACAATCAAACTCGTCGTATTTGCACTTCGCAAGAGCCAAGTCCCGGCGGCACTGCAATGCGACGGATAAGGCGCTTGCCCCATTCGGTATCCGGTGAGATGGAGTTTGCGCCGACATGTCGGGGATCTCCTCAACATGGTTTTTTGCCAAAACAAGTAAAATTGCTTTGATGGCTCACTGAATTATCCTATAGCTCCGCCAAATCGAGTTCAATAATTTTAGCATTGAGCTTGATCTCATCGTCCGTCTCTTGTGTCTAAGCATGCCGAGAGAGACACCGGATGGCACATAAAGAGGCGCAACTTCACAGCTCTTTCTTTGTCCGCTATGAAAGACAAGGCTTCCCAAATCCTCTCTGTTGTATCCTGGGTTTTCATACCATTCATCCCTGACAACATCCTGCGCAATTTCATGCTCGTCCTCGCACCGGTTTCTTTTACCGTTTACCTCCTACATCATAACGCACCGCACCGCTGGGTCGAAAAACTGGACGCGTCCCTGGAGGATATAAGTTAACAGAGTGAAACCATTTCCTTTCGCGCCATGGGAATTTGACTGCAATTGTCCAGAACCTACTACACACTATCCACTCTGCAGGCAAGAACGATCGGCATGAAATATCTCCCATGGAAGGCGTACCCATACCAGCTCATCACGATCGGTTGGGCCATTTACGACTGTCGACGTGACATGGAAGACTTGCGGTCGTCCATTTTGATGAGCGAACCATATTTTGGATATTCTCGTTGACGTTCTCTTCTAGCTTGCACTCGAGTTTTCGCGCCAACAGATATTCAGGGAAGATATCGAGCACAGGTTGGGGACCCTCGCTAGCGCCTTGCACCCAGGTATTTGGCCAAACCGGCTGCCCGCGCAGTTATTGATCAAGAACATAGCACGTTGCGAGCAGTCCTCGACGACGCAGCGCCGTTCGTGGACTAGAATGATTCGTCCAGTGAATGAGCAAACATTGTGTCTGAGGCACGTCACAAAGAGTGTACCACGACAGCCTGAGACTCTATTGACAAGTATCCCAGTGTGTGAGGGCACAGAGTTAGCATGCGAGACTTTAGGCTGGATAACGGCTGAGGAGCATGTAGATTGATAGAGCCGATAACAGTCCGGATCATGAATGAAGGTTGTACCCGTAGTCCCAAGCATACAGATCTGAGGAGAAGAGATATGTAGAGTGGCCGAGTTCAAGATGCGGAGGCGGATGGCCGATGGCCGCACACAAGGCGTCGTGCATCACTGATACACTGTTCTCTGGAAATCAAGATTATAATATCTCAAAACGTCACGGTGACTGGTAATCGTAGGAATTATCCCGCCCGCTCTTCGAAAGATTGAGGCCGAGACTCGGACGCAGGGCAATAGCCGACGTGAACACCCAGCAGAGGTTCAAATTGAACTCTGATTTCAACCGTGAGAAGATTAGGTCATCTCGCGCCGAGTGGCCCGACCGGCAATCGGTATCCGGTCGGCCGTACCAAGCCGTACTACCGCACCACTAACCCCCAGGGCCCAAGCCACCACGACCTAGGTCTTGTTTCTCAAGTATGGCGTGGCGCTGCAGTGGAAAGACCAACGCTGAACTAGTCGGAAACCTAATGAAATCCAAAATCTTGCAAAACTCCAACGAAAGTCAACTAGAACGGATTTCCCTTGCGATGCAAGCCGTCGACCGCGCGCATTTCGTCACAGACAAGTCGGCAGCATATACTGATTCACCCCAGTTGCGTCTCCGTACCTCCGGCTCGAATAGAGTTTCTCAATGAAGCATCACTGGCAGGGCAATTGGCCACGGCGCGACTATCAGCGCACCGCACATGCATGCCTACGCCGCCGACCACCTTCTCCCGTTCTTGCGTCCCGGCTCCAGAGTGCTCGACATTGGGAGCGGGAGTGGCTACCTCTGCGCTGTTCTGCACCATCTGGTGTCTTCATACGGAGACGACGGGAAGGTGGCGGTTCCGGGAAAGGTAATCGGCATCGACCACATCCCAGAGCTCGTGGATTGGTCTCTGCGGAACCTGAACCAAGATGAACGGACTCGGCGTGCGGTCGAAGACAAACAGATTGAAGTTCATGTAGGCGATGGACGATTGGGCAAGTCTTCGTCAGTTGGCGGAAAACGCTCTGGCTGATACGCAATAATAAGGATATCCTAGTGAGGGTGAGCCTCGATCGCCAATCCCCTTCTCCAACTTATACTTTTTACAGGTCCTTACGACGCTATCCACGTCGGAGCAGCGTCCCCCACAATCCCCGAGCCATTAGTAGCGCAATTAGCCCGCCCAGGCCGAATGTTCATCCCCGTGGGCACCCTATCGCAGCACATCATTCAGGTCGATAAGGATGTAGAGGGTAATGTTACAGAGACGCAAATCATGGCCGTGAACGTCAGTTACTCGCACTGAATTGCTCCGCACACGACTGATTGCCTCCCAGTATGTTCCTTTGACCGACAGAGATAAGCAGAAACCATATACATGGTGAAAGTTACTTTTCGATTCTGATTCACACCCATACGCCATCGGAGCAACCCGAATCCAAAATGAATGTACTTGCCCCTTGTACCTTTGTAACATCGCAGATTCTTAACCCAACATGCGCCTGAGCCTCTATAAACTTGAGTTTTGTGGTACAGTCATACAAAGACATCGTAGGCAATACAAAACGAAGCAAGGCACACGCCGATACAGGCGACATGAAGTGCGCAAAATAAGCAAGAAAATAGATCAAGTAAAATATGCATAAAGATGTCTTCTTGGTTCAAGAAATAGATCACCCATTCCACCCCACTCACGAATCGACATTCATCGCATCCGCATCCGCATCGGCCTCTGCCCCCGCCCCAAGCCCAAGCCCAACCTTACTCTTCCTCCTGGCATAATACTCGCTCTGCCTCGCCCGCTTCTTCGCATCCAACACCCCCGCTCCCGCCTGGTTCTTAATCCCCCCCAAACTCCCCCTCTGCACCTTCATCCCCAAACTCGACCTCACACGCGCCGCCCCCAGACTCTTCCGCCCCAACCCCGAGCTGCTCCCGCTGGCGCCGCTCGCCGTAGACGCAATAGACGAGCCCGACGCGACGCGCTGCGACGCCAGCTTAGCGATCACCCGCGAGCGCGAGATGCGTGGCTTGCGCGGGGGAGCGAGCCGGCCCTTGCCCCTCATCGACGGACCCGCGACCGGAGCCGGAGCGTTGGTGATGGCCTCCAACGGCTCCACGTCCGTATCCTGTTGCTTCGAGTCCTTCTCCTGCACAGCAGCCAGCGCGCCGCCGGACGGCGACCCGCTCATCTTCGCGAGCGAGCTCGCAGTGGGCGCGAGCAGTCTAGAGGACGACGAGGAGGGTCGTTTTCGCGCGGAATCGACCGTGGAGCTCGGGGTAGTCGCCAACGAGGATCGCGTGCCCATCGACCCGACGCGGAGCGACGAGGTGCGTGTACCCATCGACCCCGCGAGTGAGGATGTGCGCGTGCCGACCGAGGACGCGCCCGCAATGGACGAGTTGCGCGTGCGCACGGAAGAGGAGGCCGTTGAAGTAGTTGCCTTGGACGACGCGGTTCCCGACGCGAACGAAGGCGGGAGCGGAGAGCGCGCGCGTCCAGCGGCGGTGCTGCTCCGCGTGCTGGCAACACTCTTCACGCTCGGTGCGCGCAGGTTTCTCGTATTGGCGTTCGCGTTTATCGACGTCGGGATGGGCGGGATGGGAATGAACGAAGGCGGGGCCATCTTGCTGAGCCCGGTCGTGGGTTTCGTCGGGGCCGGTTTCTGCGTCGTTGTTGACGAAGACGACACAGCAGGAGCGGGGGCAGGTTTCGGCACCAATGGCGCGGGCGTCGCTTTCTTTCCCCAGACACCCTGCACCAGCTTCGCCGCACCCGCAAAGAACCCAAACCTTCCAGGCTTGGGCTTGGGCTTCACTAAGACCCCACTGACACGCCCGCTCGTCCGTCTGGTACCCCCAGCAGCAGCGCTACTCCGCCGCCTTGCCCGACTCGCCTCTAACTTCCTCCGTACCGCCTCCTTTTCGGCCTGCGTCTTCTCCTGCTGCTTCTGCTTCTGCGCATCCACCTCCTTGTCATCCTCCCCCTTAGCTATAGCCGCGCTCCCCTCCACCTTCGCGCGCTTCCCCCGCGCTTCCTCCCCACCCGCAAAACCCACCCTCACACTCGCCGCGCTCGACTTGCGCTTGAGTCCCTGCCTCCTCGCCGCCACGTCTGCAATACTCTCCATCCGCCCAAACACCTCTTCGTGCGCCTTGTCGAAGCGTCCTGGTGCTTTAACACCACTCTTCGCGCCGCCCAAGCTCTTCTTCGCGCTCCCCAACGGCCGAATCACCCGCGCAGCCGGCGGCGGCGTGCCCTCGCCAAACACCCGTCGATTCATCTCCTCCATCACCTCCGCCGCGAGGCGCGCCTTCTTGGCGTCTGCGTCTTCGTCTCTGGTGGGGGAGCTGAGAGCGGCGGCGGTAAAGCTAAACGGCGCAGGCTGCGGCGAGGGCGAACCAAAGACGAATTTCGGCTGGGCGAGGGGAGGCGGGGTGGAGAATGCGCCGGGCATCGGGGCGTCCTCGTCTTCGTCTGCGGCGGCGCCACTTGCCTCGAGACTCATGCGGCGCGCGGCGTCGTCCATGGGGGGCGACGCCGGCAGCGCGGGGTACAATGACCCGGGCCCGGAGGGACTGCCCAAATCAAGGTCGAACGTCGTCTGGAAGGGCTTGAGGTTGGGGGTGTCGCCTGGGGGCGGCAGTGTGGTTGCGGTAACCGTACTCATGTTTGCCATGCTATTACCAAAGGACACGAGCCGAATGGTCGTAGTCGGCCCTTGCTTGCTTGGAGTGCGCGGGGCCAGCCCGAGACTCAGACGCGCGTTGACGGGCGCAGGGACGCCGGGGCGGAGGGTGTGACCCGGCAGCGGTGCGGTGCCCAGCGTGGGGTTGAGGTTCGCGGCGACCACGGCGGGGTCCGTGGTGTCGAATGTAAAGTGGTCGGTCTGGAGGTCGGCGAGGGAAGGTGGGGGGAGGGCGTCGTAGGGCGTTGAGTTGCTTAGGAGCTCGTCTGTGGAAGGAGGGAGTGGGAACGAGGAAAGGAGCTTGTTGGAGGATGCTTTGGACGAGACGGTGGATAAGGTATTGGTGGCATGTCGTTTGAGGCCAAAGGACGAAGCTAGCGCCCTTATCGACGAGCTGACCGTTGTTGTTGCTGCATAAAGACCATTAGAAGACGAATAAAGATGAGACCGGGGACAAAAGCTAGGGCAAATGAAAGCTGGCTGCAGGTTGTAAGAAAGGCAACGCGGCCCTTTGGCCACGGACAAAGCCTGCCGCACTAAGCAAGCAAAACATGCCTTGTTAACTTTGTTACGAACCTGTGCCTGGACCTTTGTCCCCAATACGAAAGACGAAAGAAAAGACGTACACTTTGAACTGCCTGTCCCGAATTCGCCTGTGACAGTGGCGCGTGAAGAAAGGGTCCCCTGCGACGAGCCATCCTCTGCTTCCTCAACAATACTGTCCATCACAAGCTCCCACTGCGAGCTTGGGCGCGGCCGTGCTGCCTCCTCCATCTCCTCGTCATCCTGCGCCTCCTCGCTGCGGAATGCTACGCTCAACGGGCTATCTCGAGGCAGGTTTTTTGCGTGCGTCTTCAGCCGTTCAACGAGTTCGACATTTTTCCCGTTTGCCTTGATTGAGTGGATTTTGCAGAGCTTTACGAGCTGGTCCCGCTTGAGAGAGTGTAGTGCGGGTGAGTTGAATAGAATCTGCGTCGTCGTCGACATTCTGGCCGCCCTGGTGGCGGTTGGGAAGAAAAGGCAAAGATCAACATCACATCACGTGCTCGCGCGATTGTTTGAAAGCCCCTAACTCGATGCCGCATGCATGCTCAAGGTTGCTTGAGTTGCTCAAACGATCTCTGAGAGCCTCCGCGTGAATTTGAAACTTCCACTCTTCCGGAAAACATCTTAGACGGGGTGGGATTTCTATCGTATTTCAGGCAAGTTGAGACTAGGTAATTTTTGTTGGTGCAGGAGATCTAGAGGAGAATATGTGTTGCAAGGCGCGTGTATCAGCGCGACGCCAAACACATTCTGGCCTCTGAAGATGTGAACTTCCAAAATTGCCTTTTTTGCTCGAAGGCGTTGTAGAGGCTGTCCGGCGATCACCACATTAGTCATCATCGTCAGTCAAGTTCAAACTCCATTCATCCAGGTCGCTCGATTTCTACATACTGGACGCTAGGCCGCAAAACGACACTTCAAGGGATACAAATACACCTGCAATGCAGATCTTGTCCTGTAACCTCCCAGAACGACCGACTACTACACGCTGCTAGTGCTCGTGTCAAAAACGGACGATATACCCTGGTCATTACTTGCCTCAGGTACAATTGCTCGTTCGATGGACTCCTTATTCTCGTCCAAGATCGACGCTGCGTCAAAGACTGCTGCCAGAGGGCTACAATTCTCAACGATCAGTAAACATGCGGACACTTGGATTCGGTCATCTACCTCCCGGGAAAACGGTAGCAAGGGTCGTCTTCCTATGGACGATATCTTCTTGGAATACTTGCTGGCGTGCATGCTCGAGCGCAAGCTGCAGTCATGGTCAGATATCTGCGCTCGCACAACCGCTATTGCTTACCAAAATGGACGACCGCAACTCTTCCATGTCGCGTCGACAGTCGTTGATGGCCCAAGCGATGGTGATGAACTGGTACGGATATATCTTCCATGGTATATACTTTGTGCTAATCGTTCTTGCGCACAAGGTGGATAGTGCATACTTAATTCTAAAGGGTGTACCGTCAACGACGATCGAGAAGAAGAAGATAAATGATTCTCGCTCGGTTAACTTCAGGCCCGTCTCGCAGATGAAACGTGGATCCCTGGTGCACTCTTCCACGGCCCTGTTGAACAAACGAGCTATGTCCTCCATGGATGCATCGAGTCTCTCGATGCAGCGGTGCGGCGTGTTATGATGGAAGAGGCGACCGACGAAGAAGAGCGGTACGAGTGCGAGCATCATGTTGCGCAAGATGTCGTTGGGGATGAATGGTATGAGAACCACGGATGCGAGTGAGAGGATTTGGGAAGTGATATCGTGCATTGTGGGCACCGAACGACATGAAGTAGCGCCGCTTTTATATCTTCTCCAAGGTTCCTACATGGTTCAACAGTTAATGTCAGCGCTAAAATTTGTTGGCTTGTTGGCAGCGTCAAATTTACTTACTTGCGCTAACGCCAGCGCTTGTAAGTTGACAGTGTTCGTACGGCTCATACCAGCGCTAACGCGAGCGCGCGCGCGCGCTTATGCACTTGCGTACCGTTGACGCGCTTATCAATTTGCGCTCAGTGGTATGCAAGTTTACAGCAGCATGTGCAGAAAGCGGTGCGCCCACTTTCTATTTCGTTGCAGAGAAAGAACAAACACAGTGCCTGCTGCGGGTATGCGCCCCAGCTGTAAACGCTCGTTTACAGCCTTTCGATAATTACTCTTCCTAGAATGGATTTGGCAGCTCTTGCGCGCTTCCTCGCTGCGTCTCTCTTTCCGCTCAGCCAGAACAGCGCGTCCTACTGGCAAAATGCCAATCCAGATTACAGCCCAGCGTCTAGGGAAACCGCCAATTTAAGCCTCGGACGCCTTCGAGGCATCTAGTCGATGTGTTGAACTCCAGGAGCGTTCAATGAGCAGCTTTTCGCAATATATATATAGTTTTGTTTCTGGTTCCAGCTCTGGTCATGTGTGCGTGTGATTTTTCATCGGGTTTTATTTTATTCTATGCTGACCATCGATTTCTTCCTTAGGTAGTTTCGTCGTCGCTTTCTCCTTCCGCCCGTCTTCCCAGCCTCGTCTGGACGTCTATACTCACTACTAGTGCCTACGCCCACGTGGAACCCTCACATATCACTCGCAGACCCCTCTTATCGTTGAACTGTCTCCTTCAATGTCCGTCACTGCACTTTACGACCGATTGGCCTCTGAACTCTAATGTCGCATCCACTGGTCGCGCGATGCATCCCCTCGACTCCCGGATGGACATGGCAATAGAAGTGTGCTTCTGCTTGAAACAAATTTTCCATTGAATCTTTGGTGGTCGTCGTTGAACGAGGAAATCGACCTATCTATTCCATTTGAATCGTTCACTTCAAAATTCCAAAATTCGTTATTCTGAATTTCCCACGGTTGAAATCTGGAACGGCACACGCCAGCTATTGCGTTCTTCTTTCTGAGCTATTGGGCTCTGCATATCGGTCTTCCAAGCAGCTACTACTAGCTGGGCTAAATGTGGGTTCGACGGGCACCCGATGATAATTTTAGTTGCGAGTAAAGGTGGCCATTTGCGATGAGACCGTGACTCACTGACTGTGGCGGCATGAACGAGTTTTGATCGGGCTTCGTCCAATGTGAAGTACATCAGCAAAAACTTGGTTGTTGTGTTGATACCGTCGTAAATGACTTGTTCACTCTCTCGACAAGTGATTATTTGGGTCTCGTACATCCAAGTTCACTTCCTCCGATCTAACGCTGTTGCAAACAAAAGCTGTGGACTCAGACTTCACGGCCCATTGGATGACACCGTACTTTGAGTATCTTGTCATCACTCTCTATTTCATCGTTCTACCTTCCCACAAAATTTACTATGCCTACAGCTGTATGTTCGTGTCTCTACCTGAATCTTTAACTGTGTCATTCTTCCCGCAGTTCTGCCCGAACGACCTGAGAAAAGTAATCTGCCCGACTTTCGAATGATACGGATTGTAATGCAATGGCTCGGCGAAAAACTCTGCTTCTATTTGCAGCCCTGCCGCCGATAGGGATGACATGTTGTCGGTCAGAATTTGCACATTTTTGAACCTTAGGGCACCGGAACGGGGTGCCAGAAAAGCAGAGACACGACTCGCAGACCACTAATGAGAGGGATGGCGCTCCTAAACTACAAACGAGGTACGACTTATACTTAGTTATAGCATCTCTTTATAAGAGACTAGTAATTACTTGATGAGCGGCATTATTTCCATGGTTTTGGGGTCCGGCCCAGGTGTCTTTGCGTTCCGACATACATAAACCTAGCTAGTAATAACCCGAACAGCGACAAATTTTGAGGTTTTTTTCCCCATAAACTCGGAGCAAAACAAGACATGTACATTTTCCTCTAGATATTGTGCCTGAACATCATCTCTACTCATAGCGCAGATTGATAATTTTGTTTTCCTGGGTCAATGGCTCGGCGTTGAATATCTATCGCGCTTTTGGACGTGGAATTCCAACATTACATTTTTTGCTCGAAATTGTGAAGCCTGTACCCGGCAATCATTGAATCAATGTGTTTCCATCATCTCGGCTATAAGTCGGCTTCATCTTGGCTTTATTCATCAATCCACGTTTCGCTCGATTTCCAAGTACAAGAAGCTATGGCATCACTTGCTACACGCCGACACATTCAAATGCTACCAATGCACCTTAGAACTTGACCTGAACCTCCGCAGAACGGCCGACTACACACTGTTACTTATGCGTGTCAAATGACAATCTACGCTGGCTATTATTTGGACTTGCCTCAAGTACAATTGTTCGCCCGACGGACGCCTTATCCTTCTCCATGATTGACGTTGCGTCAAGGACTGCTGCCAGAGAGCTATAATCTCGACGATAAGTAAACATGCGGAAACTTGGATTCGGTTGTCTACCTCCTGGGAAGGCGTTAGCAAGGGTGGCCTTCCTATGGTCGATATCTTCTTGGAACCCTTGTTGACGTGCACACTCGACCGCAAGTTGGGGTCAAGGTCAGATACTTGCCTACTCTCAGTGAGGTCACTTACTAGGATCGACGACCGCAAATTCTCCATGTCGCGTCGACATCCGTTGATGCCTGACCCGATGGCGATGAGGTGGTACGGATATGTCTTCCATGCTATATATTTCAGGCTGATTGTTCTCGCGCGCAGGGTGGATAGTGCATAATTGATTCTAAAGGGTGTGCCGTCAAGGACGAATCGTGAAGAAGATAAATGATCCTCACTCGGTTAACTTCAACCCCGTCTCGCATAAGAAACGCGGATCCCTGGCGCATTCGTCCACCGCCTTGCTGAACAGTTGAACTACGTCCTCCACAGATGCACCCAGTCTCTCAACCTGGCGGTGCAGCGTGTTATGATGAACGAGACGAGCGACGAAAAGGAGGGGTGCGAATGCGAGCATAATGTAGCGCAAAATGGCATTAGGAATAAATGGCACGAGAACCATGGATGCGAAGGAGAGCCCTTGATAAGTGATATCTTCCATTGGAGAAAGTACAAGTGAAGTAGAGGAATCCTAGGTCGCGAGATACTCATCTGGCCAAGGTAATTCGGTCTTAAATGGAATCTCGGGCGTCTGTCTCATGGGTTTAAAAGTCAGGGTAGCGCCAGCAGTCGGTGTGGCAGCAGTACATCAAAAAGCTTTTTGATGGCACCAGCAGTCGGTGTGGTCGTAGTACATCAAAAGCCTTTTGTTCCATCATAACCCCGTGTCTGTGCAACATCTGTGAGTCTTCAAGTGGGATTAGTACATCAAAAAGCTTTTTGATCCATCATAACCCCGTGTCTGTGCAACATCTGTGAGTCTTCAAGTGGGATTAGTCTCTCCAAGACAGACGCTGTAACATTTGCGCTCGTTCCTCGCTAGTTACAAAGCGGGATCTGTGCTGATCTGTGAAGCAACATGGAAGGTTGAACGCTTGGAGCACAAAATGCGTGAAGGCCACATATCAGCACATATCTCGAAAGATATTTAAGTCGGGACCCATCAAGGACCCATCTTCATAATTGTGCACATGTTGCACTTTAGTTTCTACCTCTTTCAAGCTCCGCTCCGCTATTGATGCCGTGCCCACTCAGTATCTTGCGATAATAAAGGCCAAAAAGCCTTACCAGTTAATACGCTGACCGACGACGGGTCCCAAAGTAGTGTAAGTTATTCAGCGAATCACTTGTTCCGAGAACGCACACACAATTCAATGCACCAGCTATATTTCAAAAGATGATGTGTATTCCAAAAGATATTATTGGCATTCATACTCATAATCATACACATGTTACACTTTAGTTTATATCATAAAAATACGAGGGTCGAATTACAATCGTTCATGAACATGCCTGCATCGCAGCAATGGTACTCTCCCAAGACGCCTCGATGACATCGTACAACTGCGCGTCGACGACGCCGAGCAGGCACGCGTTTCGCCACAGACCGTGGATTTTGTTGGCGTGCGCGGCGAGCTGGAGCAGGTCGGTCTCGCAGGGATGCGCGAGCGAGGCAAGCAGTGTGGCGGGCTGCTGGGTGTAGAGATACGCGTGCAGCAGCGAGAACGTCTCGGGCGATGGCAGGCGGAGGGGTACGACGGGGACGGTCGTGTGCGATGATGACGAGGGGGGTCGCGACGTGGGGAGAGTAGGGAGGTTGGTGCAGTGCATGCCAAAGACGAGGTCGTGGATGGGGAAGAGGCTGATTTGGCGTTTGTGGCCGAGTGGGAGTGGCGCGTCGTTGTAGACGGCGAACATGTGCGTGGGGCAGGCGAAGGAAACGACCTCGTTCATGAGAATGTCGAGCTCGGTGGGAAGGGTGCTCTTGGAAATGGAGATCTCGACGGCTTGTAAAGCTGCGCGCATTCTGAAGAGGAAATGGATTAGCACTTGAACTTCTACTTTAAACGCGAGGGGAGAACGTACTTGGGTCTGTTCAAAGCCAGACGTTCGCGGATGTATTCCGCGGGGATTCCTGCCAAGTCGGGATACGCGCCGACGAGGGACGATGTCTCTACTTCACCCAGCACCGGTCGTGAGAGTGCGCGGGGAAGGGAAATTTTGGTGGATGCAGCAGTGACATTGCTGTTCACGTTGTATTTCGTCGCGAGGGGAATGCGACGCTTCTGGGCCAAAAGGTGAGCCTGAGCCGCACACTCGAATTTTGTGGCGGTTATGCGAGTGGATTGCGAACGGCGCAGAGCGCGGGAGGCCTGGGAGGAGCGGGGTACAGAAGGCATTTCTGGAGGAATAGGCTGCGGGTGAAGGCTTTCGATGCTGCTGGATGCGGTCGATGTTGGGCATTCTGCATTCTTTGGCGGCGATATATACGATTTCTGCAAGGCCGATTGTTGCCGTAACAAGGAGCAATCACAAACGATTGTGCGCCCATATGAATAAATAGATGTACACAAAGAGGATTTGGATGCAGAGACTTCAGTTCGGGTTTTGTCTTGGCGAAAAAAAGAGTAGAAGGTGCTCCTAGGATTGATATGCTCCCAGTGAAACTTTGGGATCATTGCGTGTAGCCTGGAGTCCGGCAGAAAATCGACGGCGAGATGTTGATTGAACTCGGCTATGAGAATTGCCTTATTTGGTATAACTTTGTCGCTTTGAGATCGACAAAGATGTTTGAATCCTGAGGAAGGCGACCAAAGCAAACGAGGTCTTTGACTTCGACATAGAGCTTTACAGAGACAACAGAAAACAAAAGGCCCGAGGTTGAAAACGGTCTCGTAGACAAACACTTCAACAAGTGGTCACTCGCATCTCGTTTGTTGACGCTAGTCCAGGAAACGGCGGCCAGTGAAATTTGATGAATGCAATTTACTAAATACCAAGTGTGCTGAGCCCTTGGCAAAAGGAACCAATAATTGAACTGCAAGTTTTTCCTTTCTCGTTGGATCTGCGACCCGAAGAGTAGAATAACCTGTTGGACCCAGGGATTCTTCGGATGGAGTTTGCGGTAACATAAGGCCTTTGCAGCGGATTTCCGTCAGAACTACTGATAATGCCACTGGGCTCCAGAGTCTAGATGGACATAGTCTCTTATAAACAGACGCTACAACTGCTAACTCGTACCTCGAGTAGATCAAAATTTGATAGCGCAATGGTACGGTTAACGGGCTGACAGAAGCCCAGACTCTCATGACAGGGGTCCCAGATTGGGATGTCATGAGAGTTTGGTCCGAGACTAGGTGCATTCGTGGTAAAGCCCAACCTCCCCAGCATCAGGATGAAGAAGCTCGAGCAATTCGTGGAGGAGACCACCGAGATCCACGCCGTAGCCGTCAAGGAGTTAGATAAACACCCGCGCTTTGTGACAGAGACCAGTCTGTGGCTGGCGCAGTAAGCCATATCACAGTGATGCAGACACAGGTTACTGACTCGGAAATGGCACACAGACTGAAGTTGTCGGAATCCAGCCTTCGCTCGAAGATGCTCAGCAGCAAAGATGTCAAGTGGAGAGGATACGTCCATCACTTGAGAGGTCTCTCGTGCAACATCAGTGAATGCCAAAGGACTGCACAAGATATCCAAACTGCGATCCGGGTGCGTTTGGCTCTTTCGCTTTTATCCAGATGCTAATATTCTTTTGTTAAAAAAAGATGGCCTTGGAGTGTACCCGTCAGCGAAGATATACGGAGGACATAGCCCACAGAAGAACCACTCTCGATACGGCTTTCTTGAACCCAGCTACCAGTAGGCTACTTCAATTTTGGCGGCTTCCGAGTCTGATCCAATTGGATGATTTCTAGACTTTCAAGTCGTGTTTGTTTAAAGGGCCCCCAAAGTCTCACAACGGAATGGACGTTTTGCGTTGTTGTATCATCTGAATGTATCTCAAGCAAGGTCACGATAGAGAACCGTTGAGAGTCGAGTGACGGAGTAACGGAGAGCAGAGCCGCGTGGCTGTGTGATCGTCCATCAGTCCGGTAACTAAAAGCACGATATCGGATACAGATGCCGTAGCCAACAGTTTTTTCACTTACTTCCGACGTTTTGGTTTTTCTGTGCTTGAACAATCCCCCCGCCTGGTTGCTGTTTGCGCCGAGATTATGATGAAAAAAGGTGGAATTCGTAATACGTGAACGTCCTATTAGTGACATGATGGTAAAGGATACAGTTTCATGGTGGTCATAAATACGTGAGTTGTCCATAACATGCCGGATTAAATGGTATGGCACAGCGTGCAATTGGAATGCAGTGATGATCGGAAAATAATAGCTGAAGAAACGAGTTATGAGAACAGACAAAAAATAGGAAGACAGCCACTCACGAAGCGCTATCAAAGCGACGAACAAAACGATAGTCAACGCGTAAATGATCCCATACTTGATCATCTATTGCAGTTTAGCGGATAGAGTTTGAAATAGCGAAGACACGTACGATCCATCGACGCTGCTTTTTCTGTTTGCTGTAGTACACCGGAGCTCGGATTT
Organism: Mycena alexandri; assembly: GCA_029233265.1. Lineage (NCBI taxonomy): Eukaryota > Fungi > Basidiomycota > Agaricomycetes > Agaricales > Mycenaceae > Mycena > Mycena alexandri. The sequence goes on along the minus strand of JARJCM010000080.1, from coordinate 43,632 downwards.
GTTGTGAAGGTCGCAGCCAGACTAAATGCAGATTAGGGATGCTCGTCGGCCAAAGAAGAGGCAAGAGACATACACAAACAGGTCGCGTGGATGCGATCGAAGTACGGGATCAACATGGGGAGAGTGAGCAAGAACAGCAGTATGTGAGCCAAGAGAAGATCAGAGCTCCAGAGGGACAGCTCGATGATCTTGACGATGAATTCTCGAGCAGGTTGCGACATTACATGGGCGCCGAGTCCACGACCATACCACTTGCCTGTCCACCATGCTCTGTTAGTCTCATCGTGCTTGAATTCTCTTGACAAGAACACGGAGACCAAGACTTTGTGTACTGCGCGTTGAATGGCGATGACAGTGATGAGCCCCAGAACCGCGTGAGACGTGTCCCAAAGCTCGAGGAACCACTGCAGAGAAGAGTCAGCACCTTCGTTGAAAACCGAGAGGGAGAAAAGGCTCACGAGGAACTCGAAGAAGCCCAACATGCCGACCAATGCCAGCGCATGGGCGGTAAACGCCATGACAGAGCCGAATTTCGGGAAAGACGAGTCCAGGATTGGGCCAAGGAACAATGACACGATGAAGAGTGCCAGGAGGATGGCCGCATTCCAAACAAGGGGACCCAAAGAAATCAGCGCGATTCGGATGAGGGGATTGGCAGGCAGTTTGCCGCTTCCGTCCGGGAACGACTTTACAAACATGTACGCGATGATCATGATTGCGGCCAGGATGATGGGGAAGATGATTTCCGAAAAGAGGACGGCTCGCCAACTGGCACGAGGGACGTCGCCCGACAGTTTCTCGGACGGATGCCCGAGTTTCTTCTTCTTGTATCCTGTGATGGTCGTCCGGGAGAGACGACAGTAACCGATCCACGAATTGGCATGCGATCGAGAATTCCCGCGGGACATCCACCGTAAAAATTCCCTGAAAATAAAATCAGCTTTGATTACATAATAAAGTAAGGATTCGACAAACCTGTAGTCGACCATAAAGTCCGAGATGACGAACTGATGAGGATTGAACATGAAGGGGGCGAGACATAGCGCAGTTATGGAAAGCCAGAAGTAGATCAAGTAGGGCGTCCATAGCGTCAACGAGACATAGAGCAACAGGATCAACGTCCTCATCCCTAGGTAGATGCTGGGCCCAGCGAACCGAGAGAACAGGATGTTGAAGTTGATCCTAGCTGTCGCAAATCCACGACCAGTAGCAATGTACCGTGCGCCACCGAAGGTCAAATTGCTGAGGATAGAGTGCGTATAAATCTGGGTGGAAAATATCTCGAAGAAGGGGGAGAATGAGCCAAATTGCTTGGCTAATCGCAAGATCGCCTTCCATGTTCCACGCTCGATGAGTTCTAAGAGCGTAGCGGGTTAGACAGCGCACGAAGACAAAAAACCCGACTAACCTTGTAGGAATAGTGGCAAGAAGGCGATGAGGAACACGAGCAACAAACTGAAAATACAACGGTGTATCCAGTCGAAAACGGGGGACAGATTGTAGCACCCCGCCATGCCCTTGACCAGCTGGTTGTTTGAGTTGTATTTGCAGATCGTGACCGAGGAGTTCAGTGTGCCCAGGAACACCACTGAATGAAGAGGTAAGCATCGCTCGAGATATAGGAACAGGAAAACCTACTTGTGAGGATGAAGATCTGCACCGAGAGGATGACCAGCATGTTGTTGATGTGGAACCCGGGGTGACCATAGTAAAACGTGAGGAAGCGGTCGATCGGTAGCTGCGTGCCCAGGTAGTAGTACTCGCGACTGAGCATCTGCTCTCCCATTCCGGTGCCGATCTTCGTCGCGAAGTTAAGAATCGTCCCAAACCCAAGGTCACGACCCTTCCCGCACTGGTAGTACTCCGTGTGCTTGATTCGGGCGCCGCGACCAAACGCATTCATGCCGGCGTAGATATCTTCGTTGAGATGGAGGCCCTTCTGCGCCTTGGAAACACCACCGCGGGTGTTCATGTACAGGGCGTTTAGGAAATCCGGGTGGCCGTAGTGCAGCTTCCCGCCGATCCAGGCCATTGAACGCGCAGACAGCGTGCCGAATGTCTGCTCCTTCCCAGCGGCGAGATCACCTAGGATACCGATGTTCTCCGAGAAGATGTACTCGCGGGCACCGACAATGGCCACGGGCGTCCTGTTGAACTCCTTGGCATTCCACTGCGCGTACGGGCTCTCATTTGACACGTTATACTCCTCAAACTCTCCAAGGATGTTGCGAATCTTGAGACACTCCTCGAGGTAATTGTCCTGATTCGCATCAATGAGCTGAAGGTACTCTCCGCGGTAGAAGATGATGGCATGATTCTGATTGTCGGATTTGCCATCGCCCAGAATAGGGTTCCCTGGGAGCTCGATGCGAAACTTGGGTTTCCGCCGGCCGGTCTCAGGCAGGAACTCGCTATGCCCGTCAATCAGCGCGGAGAAAATTCGCGCATCGCCCCCCTCCTTGGTCGCCGCCTCCTCGTCGAGGTACGCAATCTGCAGATCCGGGTACGCGCGCAGCAAGAACTCGGCATTCTCGTGCTCCTCCTTGTTGAACTTGGAGTACCGTTGCATCGACACGACGAACTTGAACTTTCGCCGCGCCATGCTCTCGAGCTCGCGCTCCAGCCGGTCGGTGTTCCCGCCAAACATCTGCACCACCTCGGGGTTCTCGACGCGGTACAGCAGCTTGATCGCCTTAGAGTAGTTCATCATGCCTGATACCGTGCGGTAAAGCGTCTGCGCACGCAGTGACGCCCAGATACGCGTGCGGAGCGTGTACTCGGGCGCCGCGCTCTTGAAGCCGAGGAAGTAGAATGGCAGATCGTCCTGCTTGCCCTTCTCGCCGTCTCCCGCGAGCGGGTTCGGCCCACTGAACATCTCGGTCTCCTCCGCAAGAATCTTCGTGTCCTTTACGAAATTGTCCCATTCAATCGGGTGCAGTTGCTTCAAATACTCGAGCAGCGTCACACGCGTGTGCTGGTCTTCCTCGCGAATAATCTCACGCAGCGACAGCAGGATCTACATGAGAAGATCAGAAAAAAAAGTAATGAGGAATGACGGAAGGTAACGAACTTTTTCACTATAGTGCGGCGTCAGGACGGTGAAAGTAGGCATCGCATCGACGGGCAGCGGTAGAGGAACGGCGGTCGTAAGTGACTGTGCGAAGAAGGAAATCCTGCGCTCGGCCTCGCTCCCAGGCGGGAAGAACTCGCCCTTGAAGCCCTTGTCGTTCTGCGAGATGAAGAAGGGCGGCGCCCGCAGGCTCCGTTTCCCAGCGTCTCCAGTGTCTACCTGATGGTAGAGTAGCTTCTGTACGTGGTCAATAGAGAGGAGGTGCTCGCGATACATCGAGATGATGATCGCGTTCCAGATCTGCGACACCAGGACCTAATCACAACGGAACGATTAAAATCAACAGCAGGAATGGAAGCAGGCGAACACACCTTGGGATGGTACTTGACTCGCATGTCGCTCGTTGCGAGGAGCTTGGAGTAAATCCGTTTCGGGAGCCGAGTATAAATGTCCGTCCACGGCGTCCAAATGGACAACCCCAACGAGAATGACCGCCCGATACTGAAGATTGTGTTCCAGATGACGTACCACAGGAACGTGTCGAGGAAGTAGAGGACAAGATCCATAATGTACATGAGGGTGAGCGTGAGCGCGACGTGGTTCCGGCAGAGGTTGTTCCCGAAATACTTCGCGCTGCAGCTCTGGATCTTCATCCCGACCATGACGCGGATAGGATCCCGGATGGAGAGCGTCAAGAAGAAGTACGACTCGACGAACTTGCACCCAAAGACGAGGACCCACAGCATGATCGAGGCCATGCGCGCCTTCTTAGTCAGCGACGGGTAGCTGGCGGTGAACGTCTGACTGGCGAGGTACTTGCGCGAGGTCCCCGCGACGCGATCGCCGAACATGCGGCCCGAGGGCATGATCGCGAAGAGGAGGGTGGCAATGACAGAAATGAAGAACTGGGTGATGCCGAGGATGAGCGCGAGCTGCCCTGCATTGCCCTGGGACTCGGCAATGGCGATGTAGAAAGTTGGTCCACATGTGAGTCCGAGGGTGACGAACAGGAATAAGAGGCGGCGGGTTAGATGCGAGGTATTGTTCCAGGTGGGCGGGATGTACCAGAACTCGGCGATGGTGGCGCAAATCATGATCAAGGTGGCGACAGCGCCGCCCAAGGCGACCGCGCTCCAGGTCATTGCGCGGGAAGTGACACCATTGAAAGCGTACACGGTGGGCGAGTTGAAGGAGGTGTAAAAGTAGTACATCGAGACGTGGATGACCCAGACGCGGTTAAAGTTAACGAGAAGATGGCCGAAAGATCGCTTTTCATAGTAGGTTTTGAAAAAGACTCGGTTCCAGTCTATTCTTTCAAAAGCGAGGAAGCGCTGCGAAGGAGGCAGATCCACAAGTGGGCGCTATAATTTTATGTCAATACCGATATTTGTATCAGGAGGAAAATCTCCCACCTTGTCGGTCGTGATGATTCGAGCAATGCCCTCGGGGGTACCAGAAAAGTTGGTTCACATCGTCGTATCCAATGATGTCCTCGTGGTCCCTTTCTCTTCGCACAAACTTCCCCTCGATGAGCTCATAACCCTGGTCCCGGATAAATCGATACAACGGTTTAACGACAGTACGCAGGAAGAGCCCCTCCTGAACGGGTTCGATGCGGTTTTGACACTCGGGGGAACGGTAGTAATCGTCGGCGCATTTGAAGATGAAGCAGAGGCACTCGGGCACGAAGCGGATCTGAGCGCCCTCGCCCCAGCAAAGCAGATACAATGCAATCTGCCGGAGTCGGTCGTACTGGCTCATATTGTGCATCGCCTGGCGCCATCGCTCCATGGCAGTGTTGAGCGACTTCTCATGCGCGAGACGCTTGTTTGGTCCACGAGTGGATCGCAGGCGGTTAATGCCGGGATTCTGGGTCTTGCCCACAGCGTCGTCGAGATCGAGCTGCGCCGCAAAGTACCATTTGCGGTAGTTCGCCTGCTGTCCCCCAATATAATCGGCGTGGAGAGTGAGCAACGCTTGATTTGGCGACATCCGCGACGCTCGGCTATCCAGCAATTGCATCAAAAAGTCAAACTAAAACAAGAAAATAAGCGTCTGAGTCCCGAAAGGGTGAAGAACGATATGCACCATGTTCCGCATCGAATCTCTCTGGAATCCAAACTTCTGAGTAAGGTCGAGGAATACATCTTCGATCTCTTCCTTCGAGAGTGGAATCTGGCGGTCCGCAGACCAGGCTGGGTAAGCCTCTCGTATCTGGCCAGCTCCACTGGGATAGTCCGCATAAGTGTGAGTTTGGGCAGATGTTTGTTCTGGGGCAGCAGAGGATTCGGAATCGCTGTCGTGCAGGTCTTGGGGCGCTATTGCCACGAGGTGAGCGAAATACGGAGACTTCAATGAAACCTTACGATATGGGTCGTATTGGCTGCCCTGCTCATAGAAACCTTGTCCATTGTACGTTCCGGGGCTGCCGGAATCGGATCGGTAGGTATCCCTATGTGCACTGTCCGAGTCGAACTCGTAGTTGGAGCGCGGGGGTGGGGGGTCGTAGGGGCGGTTCTGGTATGGCTCACGAGCGGGCATCGGTAAGAATTATCGTAGCAAGGTGTCGTCAACGTATGAATTCGTTAATTGGTCCCTAAACGTTGAAAGATGTCAAGAACAAGCAGTAGAAAGGGCCAAAGGATGTACAAGGGTCAAAGAGGCTTCTAAGGATGGCCTGAGCCTGTGGTTATGGTCGTACAGTTGTCGTAGAAGCAGCAAAGGCTGGAAAGAGTAACCAGTGTGTGCGCTTGAGAACGTCGCTTAAGGAAGGAACCACGAGTCACGTGAACATCGCGGTCACGAAACGCCGCGACGTCATTCGGAAAGGCGGAGTGGGATCTTCATGCGAAGTCCCGGTGACCGGTCTTCAGTGAGGACTAGTACTCACCATGTCTCTGCACGGGAGGCCATTTTTTATTTAATGCGAAGTTCATTGAAACAGCTTCCTCTAACCTCCGGGATGATCGGGAATGCTCAGATCAGGCCTCGTCCTCTTTCAAGCGCGCGTCTGACTTACTGCCCAAGCGAATACATAAACCAAGACGCGCATCTCACCTGAAGTTTGACCAACATCCTGTCCTCTGTCATCGAGGACCCGGACTGTTCCAAGCGAACAACTCCAGCACCAGCATCCCGAGAGCGGTTGAGCGCCTGTGATTCCAAACGCCCATAGCGTGGATCGATGTAGCTTCGTGGTGTTTCACTCGAAGGATGCTAAGAAATGTGCTATCTGTTTTCGGTGGTTCAGCGCGCTACAATGACTGTTGCTTCGGATGGATGGAAACCAGAGTGTTGAAAGTTCGAAAGATAGGGGCGCATTCTTGGTTTGTCACCGTCGGAGATGGCCGGTTCGGGCTGACCGTGACATCCGACCTTTTACGACGACTAAGTTTGCTGTTCCTGCTTGGTTCCTGCTCGCTCATACAATCTCCCACAGTTCTGCGTTTCATTTTGGAAAAGATTTTCAAGATTGTACAAAAACACCTCCATCCCCTCTGGCCCCCGTCACTTAGTAGACTACACCACTTTTTGATCTGGAGTCGGGCCAACCAGTCTCAATCGCAGGTTTCTTCATTGGGCACGTTCGGAATACGAATCCACCAAAGTATATCGCTGCCAGCGTGAAAACACTGTCCTGCTGGACGCTAGTTGGAATGGGCGCCGCGAGTGTGATGGGAATTAACTGCTAGATAAGTTCAGGCATATTGTATCCTATCCCAATTCCAGGACAGGACATGCCACTTATGCATATCTTTGTGCGCAGATGTTTGCTCATGATCAGTCACTGCTAAATCAAACACAGACCCTCCGAAATCCAGGATAGAACATGCTACATATCTCTGATGTTTGCGTGACCACCCACAAGTCAAACACTGAACCCTCCGAAGCCATCGAACCGAACCCTCCGAGTCTCCCGAGTGCTACCGCCGCCGCAGTGCTAGTCCGTACGCAGTTGTTCAATTCATACACCATGTCCGAAATGGCCGTCGCTCGCCAATTCGAGACCTAGACTTCGAACCCAAGTGCCAAGTACTCGGGGTGTCGGGCTGAAGATGTGTTCACAGATTTTAGCACCTGTTTCAAATACTAACCCACAGAATGAACCCCAATCTTTTTGATTCGATAACTCTGCTTTGCCGAATTCTCGCATTTCAACATCACGTATTTCATGCCCATATGTGTTCGCAGTCCGTTTGTCTCGACTCGGGTCCCAATTGATTGCGGGTCAGCTAATAGGTATATGATGCCCGAGTGCTTGATCCCGAGGACGTGTCCACAGCACATCAACCCTGGCCCAAGGGGACTTGCGACGGAACCATAGAGTGAGCCTACCAAGACCTCTTCAGAAGGCTCCTCCCTTCTTCAGTCTTAGTCGGAACGGACCTGGCTACTTCAAGGACTTATTTCTCGTGCCCGAATAGCATTCCATTCGTCTGGACACTTTGCGGCTCCGATTCGCCAATCGATCTCCGCATTCCGAGGACGTACATAAATACACAGCAACGGCGTATGGGGCCCACAGTGAAAATCGAGTGCTGTTAACCTTCCCAGGATGCCATCCTCCTGTCGCGGCTTGGAAAAAAAAAAGAACAATGATCCGCCCAAGATCCGCCTTACTATTCGCGTTTGGGCAAAGCTGATTAACACTATGCACTGTGGACTGTGGGGCGTTTCATCAGACAAGAAACTATGCTTGCTGGATTTCTCGCTAACAGGCGTCAAGGCGATCTCAATTTTCTCAACGTTTTTCTACTGACGGTTGAAACACAATTACATTCAAACTTAACTGTTCTGTAGGGTTTACCGTGTAGTCACACATCGTAGGCGAGGTCTATCGGCTTGTCAGAGTCGACTCGAAGGAGAAATTGTTTGACCTACTGTGCATAGGATTCAGAAAAGCTGTATCGAGAATGGTGCGTTTCTGGGCAATATCTTCCGCGTATCTCGTTTGACGGTTACATTCCAAAGCCATCTATCTTCATCAGTACCGAATCGACCGCTCAGAACAGAGGCTAGACTGACCAAAGCAACCGTGCGAATATCTCGTGCATCCCTTTCGCACTCGCTGATATGGACCGAGAGTCCTCTTAGGTGTTGAACATATTCTCTCCAGGCTATATCTTTGCTGTTGAGTATCTTTGAGCGAATGGTTGATTCCGCGAACTTCAGCCTGTGTCCTTCTTCAATAAGGTGCGAGATTTTCATCATGGTCGAACTTACTGCACTAGCCGCAAACTCAACTCGGTCACAAAGCGCGGATTTTTTTCCAACTCTCGGACGGCTGTGACAGGGATTTGAACCGTGTCCTCGATAGATCTCTCGAGATTCTTCATCCTGGCGCTGGGTAGGTTGGGCAGCACAACGAATCCGCCGAAGTATAAGCCGGCGGCTGTGAAAATAATCCCTCGCTGGACGCCATTTGGAACGAGCGCCGCGAGGGGTGTGAGAGCGAGGGGGAGCAGTTGGAGAACGAGATCTGGCATCTTGTATCTGGGAGTATGACTTCCAGCCCTACTTATAGGGAGTCCGGGATTGCCCAACCCCACCGTCCGGCCTCCGTTTCAGGGTTACCATCCGCGAATACTTTTCGCACGACACACCCCTGGATCTGCGCGATCCACGACACAGTACGCGATCGCCCAACCCGCCGTCCCCACCTCCGTTCGGGGTTAACATCCGCGAATACTTTTCGCACGACACACACGATAGGCGCCTACTGACGCCACATACGTATACACAACTTACTGTGTCGTTGGTACCACTTTATGACAGCCATCCGCTGGCACACAATTGGCTCAGGGCTGCACCGATAAATCCGCCGAATATAAGCCCAAGCTGCCAATGTCGACCCGGAACCAGCCAATTAATTTGGAGGACGAGGCCATGATTACAAAGACGCGGTCATAATTCCAGACCAACACCTATATGGTCACGGTTTATTTATCGATGCAAGAATTCACTAGTAGGCCGAAGTTCTCAAGGATCTCGCCTCGTTTTGTCGCCGGTCTAGCCATTAAGAGCAATATGCATGGATCTTTTTCGACTCGGAGAATCTGTTGGCATCCGCAGACTCACACAGCTTCGCCGATAAGCGCGGTTCTCGGGCGGTCAGGCGATATCTGGACATAATATACCAGCCCATGCCCACCTACGTATGTATGCTGTTGCTAGTGTGGTGACGAATCTCCCTCAGGCTCGCGGATTCACAGACCATCTGCCTCAGCCATAACCGGCGAAAGCTCCGTCAAGTAAAGGCTCGGATAAATTGTGTTATGCATATCTCATGTCGTGCTTCTCTCTACAGCCCTACTGGCCGCGTTGAGCCAGCGTTTAAAACCAGCCGGGTAGGTTGACATTCCGCCCTGGCCGTTTCGGTATACTTTACTTGCTTTAAAACCGTCGGGAACAGCCGACGATCACGTGATCGCGTTACAATCCTCTCCTCCTTTCGCCTTCCGCCATCCACTCGCGCTGAGACGGTTCAGCTGTAACGCCAGAACGACACCTTTCTGTGGTGAACAATTTATAGACGCTCAATCTAAGTACCCTCCATTGTTCGCTGGATAAGCTACGCCAAAATCTCCAGAAAAGAAGACTGAGCCTCTTTGATGGGTTCGACGTTGCTGCTTTCCGAGGGAAGCCCTTCAAAAAAAAAGTGCAAGATTCCTTTGGCCAAAAGCTGAGCATACTTGGTCTCTAGGAGTTCAATCGGCAAATCTTACTGGCCGGCATCCGAGGCTTCAAACAACTTGAAAGCCGCGATTGTTTTCAATATTGGGCCCCCCCTTTCTAATTTATCATGAAATCCCGCCCTTTGGATTGCCTTTGGCTGGTTGAAAAGTTTCGCTGGTACCAGCGACTTCAACTTTGTTTTGTTTTTGTCTCTCTATGTCGGGGCCACCATATCGGCGAAAGGACTTGATGCTTTGGTTCTCTTCCTGAGTTTCTTTGGCATTCAAACAAAGCGACAAGTTTTTGCCGAAAAAGGCAACTTTAACAGCCGAGTTCAATCAATATCTGGCTGGAACCTGCTTTGTATCCTTTGGTCCCTGGAAAGCTCTATGTCGAAGTCACCATAACGGTTAGCCTTGATCGGCTCGTTGCTTTGGTTGTCTTCCCCTGTGGCTTTAGGATTCAAACATCTTTGTCGATCTCAAAGCGACAGGTTTCTACCAAATAAGGCAATTTTAATAGCCGAGTTCAATCAACATCTCGCCGTCGATTTTCTGCTGGACTTCAGGCTACACGCAATAATCCCGATTTTTTACTGGGAGTACATCAATTCTGGGAGCAACTTCAACTGTTTTTTTGCCAAGACAAAACCCGAACTGAAGTCCCTGCATCCAAATCCTCTTTGTATACATCTATTTATTCCTATGGGCGCTCAATCGTTTGTGATTACTCCTTGTTACGGCAACAATCGGCCTTGCAGAATCGTATATATGGCCGCGAAAGAATGCAGAATGCCCAACATCGACCGCCTCCAACATCGAAAGCCTTCACCCGCAGCCTATTCCTCCAGAAATGCCTTCTGTACCCCGCTCCTCCCAGGCCTCCCGCGCTCTGCGCCGTTCACAATCCACTCGCATAACCGCCACAAAATTCGAGTGTGCGGCTCAGGCTCACCTTCTTGCCCAGAAGCGTCGCATTCCTCTCGCGACGAAATACAACGTGAACAGCAATGTCACTGCTGCCTCCACCAAAATTTCCCTTCCCCGCGCACTCTCACGGCCGGTGCTGGGTGAAGTAGAGACATCGTCCCTCGTCGGCGCGTATCCCGACTTGGCAGGAATCCCCGCGGAATACATCCGCGACCGTCTGGCTTTGAGCAGACCCAAGTACGTTTTCCCCCGCGTTTAAAGTGGAAGTTCCAGTGCTAATCCATTTCCTCTTCAGAATGCGCGCAGCTTTACAAGCCGTCGAGATCTCCATTTCCAAGAGCACCCTTCCCACCGAGCTCGACATTCTCATGAACGAGGTCGTTTCCTTCGCCTGCCCCACACACATGTTCGCCGTCTACAACGACGCGCCAATTCCCGTCGGCCACAAACGCCAAATCAGCCTCTTCCCCATCCACGACCTCGTCTTTGGCATGCACTGCACCAACCTCTCTACTCTCCCCGCGTCGCGACCCTCCTCGTCATCATCGCACACGACCGTGCCCGTCGTACCCCTCCGCCTGCCATCGCCCGCGACGTTCTCGCTGCTGCACGCGTATCTCTACACCCAGCAGCCAGCTACATTGCTTGCCTCGCTCGCGCGTCCCTGCGAGACCGACCTGCTCCAGCTCGCCGCGCACGCCAACAAAATCCACGGTCTGTGGCGAAACGCGTGCCTGCTCGGCGTCGTCGACGCGCAATTGTACGATGTCATCGAGGCGTCTTGGGAGAGTACCATTGCTGCGATGCAGGCATGTTCATGAACGATTCTGGAGGGACCTCCTGTTGTTATGATACTTATAAAATTAAATGTATTATGTGTATGATTACAAACTATGCTTGCGCCTGACTTGTGAAGATTTTGGGCCCCGGTCTCGTTGTGAGATTTCTGTTAAATGAAATCTTACCTGCAAATCTGAACCCTCCCACTGGGAAAATCGGGATGGACCAATCGGACGCGACGAGCCATCTTTGCGGTTATATCAACAAATTACCGCCGAGGACCAGCAGCTAGACAAAAACTTTTTCCGATGGTCCGATGTTGGCTCGGTGACTTCAGTTCGTGTTGACAAAAAGTTTGGATAATTCTATTTGGCAGGCCCCCTTCTTTAGCAGCCCCCGGAAAAGGTGGGGGGCTGCCAAATAAGTTCTGGCAGCCCCCCCAATGTTTGTCTGATGGCGCTTGATGGCGGCGAGGGCGGGATGCGGCGGGAAGTGTTTGTTGGCCTCATAGCGGTGTAAAAGGGGCGACAAAAATTTGAGAAAAACATTGGGGGCGAGGACAACATCTGAAATGACCGTGCAATTTTCTCTGGAAGCTAATTCGTATGCACTGTCCAGGAAATCCAATGCTTCAAGCTGTGAGTCAATCAAATAGTTACAGCTGTCCGAAAAACTGACGAAAAATGCGGGAAAAAATCGGTGCATGTGTCTAATGCCCGTCCTAACGACATATACCTCTCGTTGACAACCTTAAGCATTCCGCTGACTGTCCATTGACCTTCAGAACACCTCAAACGGTGTTTATCTTATCTCTATCTCGGTTAGATTAGCTCACGTGGGGGCTGCTAAATAGAACTTTTCTATTTGGCAGCCCAGGGCTGCCGGGCAGGGGGGCTGCCAAATAGAATTATCCAAAAAGTTTTTTGATTCGCGGATTTATGGCTTTGGTGCTGGGTGGACAAAAGTTTTTTTAATTCACTTGATCCATACGGCCATCGATCCATTCGGGACGTCCACTTTTGAAAAAGTTTTTTAATCCCAATTCCCGATTGAATGGCGTCGGTACTTGGTTCGCCATTACACAATGTGGTGTTGAGTCTCGAGTCTTTTGCACTGCTTTGATGTCTAATTCGGTGAGTCTTTTGCACTGCTTTGAAGCCTAATTCGGGTGCACCTTTGAACAGCCCAATTCGGGTGCACCCACCTCAGGCGCTGCGTACGCCCGCGCTATCTCAATTCTTTCCACATAAGGCGCTGATCCGACACCCCATAGCAGTATATAGCATTTCAATGGACCTAAGAATGCTGCACCTGTTCTTCCTCCAATGAAGGATATCACTTCCCAAATCCTCTATTTCGCATCTGTGGTCCTCATCCCATTCATCCCCAATGATATCCTGCGCTCCATCATGTTCGCACTCGTGCCGCTCGTCTTCACTGCCTGCCTCGTCCACCATAACACGCCACATCGTTGGGTCGAGAGACTGGATGCGTCCATGAAGGAGGTAAACGACCATTGGAAAAAGGCCATAGAGGACTGCGCCAGGGATCCACGGTTCATACACGAGACCAACTTGAAGTTGTCGGAGTGAGGATGATATTTTTTCTTTTCTCAATCCTCGTTGACGGTGCACGCTTTAGAATTAAATACGCACTATCGACCCTGCGCACAAGAACAATCAGCATGCAGTTTATACCATGGAGAATATACCCATACTATATCATCACCATCGGATGGGCCATTAACAGATGTCGGCGCGACATGGAACGCGTCCGGTCCTCAATTTTGGTGATTAGGGTTTCCCTCTGGGGTACGCAAGCATCTGACCTTGACTGCAGCTCGCGCTCGAGCGTGGACGCCAGCAAGTATTCCAACAGGATATCGACCAGAAGAAGGCGACACTTGTCAGCGCCTTCCCAGGAGGTACACGACCGATTCCAACTCTCCACACGTTTACTGATCGTCGAATTGTAGCGCTCTGGCAGCAGCCTTTGACGCAACGGCGGTCGTGGGCGAGGATTCCGTCAAACGAGCAATTGCACTCTAGGCAAGTCCAAATAATACCAAGGGTAGATCGTCCATTTGACACGGATAATAAGTATCGTGTAACAGTCGTCAGAATCATCATCCCCGTGGTACACTGTATGGAATGTGAATGCCTGGATACGTAAGTATCTGGGTTTTACATACTGTGCAAATTGTGTGATCCTAACAAATCTCCTTTCCTGGTAATCATTTCATTTGATGGCTGTGCAGCCACTTCGGAATTGCCCGGGCGCGCACGCTCTCGTCCTGCAGCTGATGGATGTCGGTCTTTCTTTATGGGATTTGTCCACGTGATACGGACATAACTTTTCCCTCTCTGTTAATTCGATCTTGGTTGCTCCATGGATACTTGCACATATAAATGTGAGACGCTAGCAGACTGTCCGGTTTTTCCTCTTTCCCTCGGTGCCATAGATGTCAAGGGCGGCAAAACCAAGGCTGTCGAGGTATGCCCTTCCCCGATGTCTGCTATCGAAATAACAAATATTCTGTAGTGGGGCAGCGCAATTGCCATGCACAACACGGTTCTCAACGGGCTTACAGAGGACATAACCATCCTCTCCGCCGCCGATATCTTCTCGTGGTTGCACGACAAAGGGGGCTTTCCCAAAGGTACCTAACCCTAAACCTAACCCGTTCTCCCTTTCCACGCCAGAGATCAACGCCCAAGCTCGCCCGGAGATGGTCGTTCATCACCAACACTCGCCGCAATGTACTTCGCCCCAGACCGTCAATCCTCCAGAATTACCATATTCGTCATAAAGCATAGTGGCCAGACGGCACCGCCATTCAAGGCCAAACACGATGCGACCTCGCCTCCCCCACTCAGAATCTCCCAAGATGCCGCTCGAAGCCATCATGATGATCATAGACAATTCGGAGTGCATGCGGAACGGAGACTACCAGCCCACCCGTTTCGATGCGCAGTCGGACACAGTGACCACAGTCGTTAGGGTTAGGTATTTGGTGTGTGGGTCCTTGTATCGTTATTTATTAACACGCCACAGCGACACGCAGCACCTCGTGCTGCTCATCGACGAGCGCGATGAGATCCTCGAGAACCTTGAGATTGCGGAAACGCGGGATATCTCGTCTTTCCGGCTCACTACCCCCGACCCGTCCGTCTCCAAAGTGCCATCGGTGTACATTATCCGGCTTCGCGCCTGCCGCTGCTCTCTCCTGGGGACGGTGTTTGCGGGGAGCTGAAAACAAGTCAGTTGGTGTGCGCGAAGAAGTGGGGGTATGGCGTGTTGGGGCGGTTGTTCCATCGGTGCATCTCGCGTCCCTCTCAGACCCATGCACTCCCTTTGTGCTGCGATTTTCCTGCTCTTGAAGTACACAACGCACAGGTACTGATGCATTCTCTATATACGCACAGGTTCGGCAACCCCTCGCAGCTGCCCTCCGCGATGCAGGCCGACTATGGCAACTTTGCAGCGCACTTTGTTGCCGTGTTCGCGCCCGAGATATTGGTGATTTACCGTGCGTCCCCTCCCACTTCCCCTTCCCCTTCCTCTGGCGCTAGCTAATTGACGGACGGAATTGCTTTTTTTTTGTGGAATTTCAGTGCGGCAGGTAGAGCTGTACGTCGCGGGGCAGGCGTGGTTGAGCAAGAAGTGCCAGTATCAGATATTCACGTTTTTCACCGAGTGGTGCGTCCCCCCTCCCCTTTTTTTTTCTTTTCTTTTTTGTTTTGCTTTTTGTTTTCGGCAAAGGAGTGTGTGTACGACTACTCGCGCGCCCTCTTCTCCTCCTCCTCCTCCTCCTCCAACAACTTTGTCCCTCCTCTGATTTACCTTTACTATGCTCTGATATACCCTTTACTAACCCGACACGCAGCATCAAACCCAAGTCGACGTGGACGCTCCTGAAGCCGCACGCGCAGACGCTCGTGGAGACGTTGAGGCGCGACAGCGCTGGCGTGTTCCCACAGCTGTCGTTCAACGCGGCGCGGCAGCAGCTGTGGGAGAGCGATCCGGTGGATTATGTGCGGGTGTCGGTTGGTGAGTTGCGCGTCTTTTTTTTCTGCGGTTTTTTCTTTTTTTTGGGGGGGGGTGTGGCGCGCTGTGGTGTCGGTTGGTGGTGCGCTTTTTGTTCGAGTGCGCGGACGCTGCGTTCCTTCGCCGCATATTTTTCTATCGCGTTCAACGGGGAGCCAGGGTTTTTTCGTGTCTGTGATGAGCGAGGACGCACGAGCCGGGTGGTGGATGTCCCCCACTCGGCGCGCAAATAAGACACAACTGCGCGTTCCCCTCAAAACGACTCACTACTTCCTGACCATCCTCGTGTATCTGATAAGTATAAATAACAACGCTGACTGCTTATGCCATACAGACGAATACGAGTCCTTCGCGACGCCCGTCTCGGCAGCGACGATGTTCCTCTTCTCACTCGCGAGCAACCGCACAAAGACAATGTTTATGCCGATTTTGCAGTTTATTAATAGGTTTTTGCGGTCGTGAGTGTCTTTTCCTTTCTTTCCGTGTTTTTTTTCTTTCTTTTTTTTGCCCGTGGCCTTCGGCCTGCCTTTCTGTCGGAGGACCCCCCTTCGGTCGCTCCCTTCCTTTCCTCGCCTCGCCTCGTTCCCTTCCTAAGCCCTGCTCCCGTTCCTCGCCTCGCTCCCTTCCCTCGCCCCGCTCCCTTTCCGCACCTCGCTCCCCTCCCTCCACTCACTGTAAATTCTGTAATGCAACAATTTCAACCAGCGCTAACGCACTTGACGCAGCATCGCCCCCGCCCCGCAGCGCTTTGGCGTGCTCAACATGACCGCCGTGCTCGGCCGTGGATCCTGCGGCACCCCGACGTTGCGAGCGGGATGGAGCAGTTTGTGGGGCCCGAGTTTGTGAGTCCGGAGGGGTATATGCGGGCGATTGTGTGTTTCTTTCTTTCTTTTCTTTTTTGACTTGTTTCCATCTGTGCGGGACGCGGGACGCGGGAGGAATCGAAGAGCTAGTACTGACGCGTTTTAGGCCTGCGAGGTGCTCGGCACCATGACCAAGGAGGGGGTGAAGTGGACTTCGGATGAGGTGCGGTTTTGGTTTTGGTTTTGGTTTTCTACGCGTTTTTCTGGCCGCTGACGGTATTACAGCACCTGAGCGCCAATTTCGCGCCGTCACCGCAGCGCTGGACGACCAGGAGCTGCCCGTGCGCATGCAGGCGGCGTTGACCCTCACTGAGATGGTGGTTTTGTACGATTCTGGTGCGTTGTACCTCCATCTCGGTACTCGATGAAGACCATGCGTGCTGATGCGAGTATTCTAGTCAAGACGGCCGTGTCGCCGCAAGTAGGCAAGGTCATCCAGGACCTGCTGAAGCTCTCCGACGAGACGGACCTCGATATCCTCAACCACAGCATGGAGGTTATGGTCGAGGCGTTCCAGACAGAGCTCCTCCCTGTCGCGGCGCAATTGACTGCCCGGCTCGTACGTCGACCGACCGTTGATGATGGAAAGCCTGGCTAACGCATGCCTCCCCAGTGCGACTCGTACCTGCGCCTCATCAAGGAGAGCTTGGTTGCGGAGGAGTTG
This sequence comes from Mycena alexandri, assembly GCA_029233265.1. Lineage (NCBI taxonomy): Eukaryota > Fungi > Basidiomycota > Agaricomycetes > Agaricales > Mycenaceae > Mycena > Mycena alexandri. The sequence goes on along the minus strand of JARJCM010000080.1, from coordinate 26,604 downwards.
TATGCGGACGTGGACACGAGCATTGAGGTGATTATGGTTAATGCGGACGAGGACAAGACATATGCTGCCATGGGGGTTGCCAAGACGATTGGGACGGTGCATTATTTTGTCCATTTACGAAGGAGGAGAACGGAGGACTGATGAGGAAGGATGTGGGTGTAGATCATCACATCCATTGAGAACGCGCCGGAGATTTTGGCGCAGGTGCAGGAGGTTATCATCCCTGTTATCACGTTCACGTTCAAGCACAAGATCCTCGGTGCGTCTTCCCTTGGGGAAGGTCATTCGTTGTGCTGATGACGAAACGTTAGACCTCTTCGACAACATGTATGAGCTGGTGGACAGCCTCACCTTCAAGCTCTGCGCCATTTCACCCAACCTTTGGCCCGTGTTTGAGCTCACGTACAACCTCTTCAAGTCGGACGCGGTGGACTTTCTCGAGGGTGTGTTCTTCTGCCCATCTTTCACAAGCACAGCGACTGATGGGAATGGTGCAGAGATGTGCACCTTCTTCCAGATTCACGTCGACCAGCCGCCGGGCGACGTCCTCATATTCCTCCCCGGGCAAGAGGACATTGAGTCGCTCGAAAAGGCCATCCAGCTGTTTGCGCACCAACTCCCCCCCGGGCCACGACAAGGTGCTCACCGTGCCCATGTACGCGGCGCTCTCCGGCGTGCAGCTGCACCGCACCTTCGCCCCGACTCCGTGCAAAACGCGCAAGTGCATCCTCGCGACAAATATCGTGGTGACCGAAGTTCTACACAGGAGGAACATCGGAGTCGTACCTTTCGGTTCGTCAAAACCTTCCGCCGACTCCCGTTGCGTGTTGTTGTTGTCCATCTTGTGCGATGTGAGCTGCATAGGTTCATTTTTTCCATGCATTCAAGTGAGCGTGTCTATCTAACACATCATGTGCCGGGGAACGTTCCAGATTCGCATCCGCTGACCGAAGCACGGGCGGTTCGTGGGGAAGACCGTGGGTCGGTCGTTTACCAGGCTGGATTGCAGGATGTATTGGAACCCGGATCTCTCAGCATCGACGAAGGCGAGGGCAGGATAACCTTTATGCTACGCTCTCATACAAGACGTTTGTCGAATGTAGTTATTTTAGAAATATGACCGTGTGTGGCGTATAGAAATATGACCGTGTGTAGCGTATCCAGGCTCTGCCCGGCAGGGCCATACCTCAGATATTGATAGTACTGGTCTGCGCCTTTTGTTTTAGCAATTTTTAGCCTAGCTTCCCGTAGAAATAAGGGTGAATTGTGGATAGAATGGGGTTCGAAGAAACTCACGATGATGACTAAGCATGTGATTGCCAGATAAGGCCTACAACGCTTGTGATCAAAAAAGGGAATTTTGGAATTCAGCGGGTGTTAACTGAGACGCGCAAGGCGTCGCTGGGTTCTCTTCAACGGCTGAAAGACCAATATGTAGTCTCGCAAGCACAGCACAAGCTAGAAGGCTTTCGGCAAGCCGAAATCCTTCACCCGCAATACAGGAAGGCGGAATGTCCCTGCGCTCTGGCACACGCATCAGATATATTCCCGCAAAGAACTGATTCGTGGGTGCTAGAATCACTAGTTGCGCCGGGCCAGCCAGTGCCGAAACACGAAATACGCGAGGCCCGCAAGCGCGAATGCGAAGACGGTAAGCGTCTTGGACCCAATAACTGATGTTTCATGCTCAACCTAGAGACAAATATAAATGTGTTCAGTGTGATGGAAAAAACATTCCTACCACAGATGTGAACGGCGAGAAGATAGGGATCGTGAAGTGTGCGGGAGCCTTGCGGGTGTGCGGAACCGAGGCGGAAGTCCGAACAAAAGTGAGGAGAGCGAGCACGAGCACAAAGAGCATCGCGAGAAGTGCCAACTGGATGGGTATTGTGAGAAGACGTGAACTGCAAACCGGGTAGGAAACTAACTCACAACAAGCTTCTCGAGTTTTGCGTGCCGCGCATCGTGCATTGTGCGCTCTTTCTGTACAAAATCATAAGCGAAAGTAAAGGAAGTAGGGACGCCCTCACAGCACGCTTGGCCTCCTCTACGAACGACAAACTGCGGAGCTCTCGGTGGTGCTCAAGCCGCGCCGCCAGTAAGGTCTCTGCAGAGAGTGCGCGCGCCGCCCAGTACTGCTCTGCACTGGAGCGCGGTTGTAACGCAGTCTTGTACGTCTCCGAAAGCACCGGGCGATTAACTTGTAGGGGTGGTCGAACGGCTACAGCATTGCCAACAGTACTGAGACTTGGAGTTGTGCCCGTGCTAATCGTGGATTTCTGAGGGAATTGGCCGGTTTTCTTCAGTCGGTTCATAAGGGCGTGCGATTGGACATGGAGCTGAGGCCGAGCAAAAACGTAAAGAGCCTTGCCACAAACCCGGAATGAGAGGGGAAGTCCAACAAACCCTGGAAGGTTTGCGCAACAAAGACAAACACGGAAATGGTGTGGCAAGTGCCAGTGTGGCAGTGTTTGCTCCAACATCGTCTTCTCGAGATCTCTATCCGATTTCCCTCTGGCTCGGTGTCCTCTTTTGTCGTGCGCCGCGGCTCGGATCGTACTGCATATTTCACCTTCTTCTTCCTCACTACATGATAGACTCTGACATGATCGTTTCAGCCTCGACTGTTATCCGCGTTAGGTCCGCGACACCATCTCTGCTGCAAGGTCTCTGCTCCGCATCGAAGAGCCACACGACATCTACAAAGTGCCAGTAGGCTCCCACCCACTGGTTAATATTATTGCATCCGAAACTGCGAACCGGGCATAAAAGTTCATCGATGTTCTCACCGGCGTTACGGGAATTCATTCAGGTTATTGGCATCCCCGTTCGACCTTCTAGACTGGCGTCGGCAATCCTATCTTGCGACCAGACTTGGACCAGACACCAAAATAAACACCTATCGGATACTGGTCTTCCCATCCAGGAGCTTCACTCACTTTTAAGTTCTTTTTCACAATTACCTTCTGCCAGTTGAAGACTCTCCAAGTCGTTGATCCCACATACTTATCTCCAACCCGTCTGGTTTCTCCCACCTGCATTGCACTGTCGGGCGGCTGAAAATCTCTCGCTTGGACATCCTTCTCCCGCCCTAGCCTGCCCTTAACACTCCTTAACCTCTCGCTTAACATTCAACACGATTCAATCTCGCTTGCAATCATCTCCTTAAATCTCCTCCGGAGTTACGAGACAGACCAGGACGGATCCCGACGTGAATCGTTCAGGTATCTTCTTCCCATCTTCTCCCGCTTGATCTACAAATTACGTAGTGCAAAATATCAAGATGGTGAACATTGAACGAACCTTCGACTGGGCCGCGATGCTTCGAACCTCAACAGCACCGAATCAGATTTGGGCCCTTCCTCTGATTTCCGCCTCTTCCCAGCTGGTGTGGGCCTGCGTCCGACATGGAACCGGAAACGGCATCTAGACAATACAACAACATATTAGGCAGTCAGTGCGAACTCCATCTCTATGGGTGTCCCATCTCCGTCGTGCAGATCATGTACAAACCTGGATACTTAGACACTGCTGTTGTGGGTACCCGTATTTCCGCCGGGTAAATTCGCGCAGCTTCCATTTGGACCCTGAGACGGCGAGGCCAAATGTATTCAACAAGATCTCCGCAAAAGATCAACGGACGCTCGTTCAATTGGTAGTTAAGAATATCCTTGTCGGCGGCGGGTCAAATCGATCAACATAAACGGAGAATCACCCTCGTCACCGTTCCTGAAACGACTCGCGGATTTTTTTAGTCCTCCCACTCCCTCCTTTTTCTCGTTGCCAGAATGTGCGTAATAGATCCCGAAGTTGGGTTCGTGTCTCCTTTCTGCACCGAATTGTAGGGATTTTTCACAGCAGAATATCCGCTTCTAGGCATAACAATTCTCCTCTACTCTAGAAGCCATGTAAAAACCAGGGTGAGTTGGTCCCTTCTTGCTTACGCCCACTATTTTCACCTCATGTCTTCGTCGTACACCACATATCCATACCACCATACTTCCAGGTTCGCACACCCAGGACACCCTCTCTCCATGCTGCCCGTACGTTTTGTGTGCTGTGAACGATAGGTCGAGTGTGTTATCTAAAGAATGCCCAGCCGATGGACAGCCTGGAGGACCAGATCCAGGACTTGCTCCTGCTCTCCCAAAACTCTGCGGCGGCTCAACCTAGGCCCGGGATGGTTTCCCGAATCTTTCGCGTCAGTTGTTGGTTCACGTCGCTTGCTCCCCCAAGTTCACAAGACCTTAAATACTTAGCATCTCAAAGACAAGGCTCGTCGCAGCCTCAAAAAAGTTAAAGAGCTTGCCCGCCGCCAGTAGTCTTGTAAGTCGAGTTCATCCTCACTACGCTCTCTCACTGATGGTTGAATTGAGATGGTACAATCGGCATACAGGCTCAGCCCGACAAATGTAGTACAAAATGAGACCCTTCGTAATCCATCTACTTGACTGCAAAAGTTCAGAGCGATTGAATACGGAAGATCCGAGTCATCAATTCGGGTTCAATATCAGCATACGAGCTGTTTGAACGGCACCCCCTTGTTGTTACCGTGATCGCAGCGGCGTCAAGTCGCCCAATTCCCATGGGCCATCAGGCACGGCGCCGTATGTTTTAATTGCAGCGAATTTAACGAGCTGAGAGTTCGCGATCGCGACTGTGTGGAAGAAACTGTGTTTGCTGTCGGTGGACGTGTGTGCTGTGTCAATTGCGTAGTCGGAAAAGGTGATGGAGCGCAGGCTGGTGGAGGGGGGGAGACAAGTGAATGCGTGGGTTGTGGGGAAACGGCCGCATAACGTGCAAATGGCGCAGAGCTACCATTGCTGCGAGGGGTGAGTAAACCGCACCGTCTCCTTCCATCTCGACGAAACGATTAATCATCTTGAGGTGCAGACGCTCGACGGTCGTTCACATTGGACGTGTTGGTGACGACAAATTCACAAGCGCTTTGTCGATGATTTCCTTCCAAATACAGACTTTGGAGCGCACATGGTCTTGTGGCACCGCCAACGCTAGATTGAAGAGGCGCATTTGTAGGTCCCGCTCCCGCAGGGGTGGATATATAACCTCGACCCCCGACCAGTCGAGGGGAACATTCGTATAATGTGGGCCAGGTTCAATGCGGGCGGTACTGCGGCAAATGAGGTGATTTGTAGATCCAAGGATTCCAACGGCTCGATTAATGACTCGTGTATGGAAGAGAACGACGAGCTCTGTAATCCAGGGCGCAGTTGAAGAAACTGAAGTCGCTCCCGAACTGTCTCCGCGTCTAGTTGCGGAGGGTGGCACTCCGAACGAAGCGGCTAAGTTCAAGTCGCTCCCCAAGGGTGTGTAACAGGAGACAAAGGCGCTCTGCCGGCCATATAGGATGTTTCTGGGTGTCAAAGCGCTGCATGCGGCGCGTCCAGCCGATAATATCGGCGTGGATGTCGCGATACAACAACTGGTGGACAGCCATCCGAATGTATCTGGATATTTTCGAGAAGGCATTCGAATAGAAGCGGATAGTGGAGAATCTAATCAGGACTGATGGAAATGGACGACTGGTTGAGAAGTGCAAGAGGTTCGCACCAGCTACGATATTCCTCTAAGAAAGCCACCGTCGCCTCAGATGGAGGACAGATGGCGTAGCGCAAGCATTCTACAATGTTCTCGATGGTTTTTCTCCTGGGAGTTGGCTGACGGACGAGGCATGAGCAGGGATGATATCTCATAAGCCAGTGCTATCGCGTTCCATCCAAAAGTAGATAACTACACCAGGTTGAGAGGTTGGGTTGGTGGATCAAGAGCATTCGCTCCGACGGGTGAGCCAGAGGCAAGCTAGAGTTCATGCTTATTGTGTGCTGGCTGGATGTGAAATGTGTGGGCACAGTCATACCGCCATCAAGCAATGAATAGGACGAGGAATTTTGACATGCGAACTCGTGGATGCATGTCCTAAGCCTGTCCCTTGTCCCAAGAGGTCGACGCCCATTGAAGCTGCATCCAAGTTGGATGGAAGGTGAGAAGCTCAAACGCGGATACTCGGACCGGTTCCGCCGGTGATCAAAGTGGTTTCGCTTCTTTTCTTGAACCGCCATGGTCCAGCATGCGCCAGGCCCTCCGTGTCGCGTTCCCTCGAGTCTTCTCCCTGGAATCTCTGGAATTCATCTGTCGAAAAAACAAGCAAACGAAGGTTCCAAGACACTCGCCGGTCACTGGCCTCAACATCGATGGGGCATTTCTCGCTGTTGGTCCGAGTCAGTCCGATTGATGATCTCACTCGTTCTGTCCAATCCCTAAATTGATTGAAATTAATATTCAGCGCATGAGAATGTCCGGTAATTAGCCAATGAATTAGCGAAACTCGATCACTCTGTGCAAGTGTGTACTATCGAGCCCGGGCAGATATTTGCGGAGGGGAGCTTTCCTTGGATTGAGAACCTCGTGTCGTCATTTCATTGAACTAACTTTGATAGGCGGCCTGCAAGTTCAAAAGCTTATTTTGTTTCCACAACTCCATCTCCTCGAGCTCGTCCTCCACTCCTCAAGCCAATGAACAATAATGCGACTCCTCGGACTGGCCCCGGCAAACCCAAGCGTGTTCTGCGTTTTAGCCCTTCGAAAGTTGTTCTTAAGATCTAATCTTAAAGAAGCGACCTGCCGTAAACCTCAATAAAATCGGCCCGATAAATTCAAATTCCGCATTGTGTGTCTTTGATTTTAAGAAACCCTCATCCTTCTCCTGTTGGCGACGCCCCCATCCCTGCGCTGCTTGCCACTGCGATGGCGATGACAATGGTGTGCCCCGTTAGACTTGCGCCGTCCGTAACACAATACACAAGATGGATCGTCTTCAGGCTCGCAAGCCAAATGCCACCACATCTGCGAGCCGTCCCTATCTACTGTTAGCCGCACAAGCTTTCTTAGACATTCCATGATGGCCATACTAGCAATCCACACATTAAACGCCAAGCGCACTGGATGGTCTTCAAGTTGTCCTTCAAGATTTGGATCCCCAGTTGCGGTCCATCGTGATATCTCTCGATTTCAGTGACTACCCTGAAATTTCAGGTGAGTTGCTTGTTTCCTTTCTTTTCTCTGCTATTCTGATTCGCCGTTCACCTTATTTCGGCCGAAACTCCGAAAGCAAGACCTCCGGGCCGCAAGCCGCGCTGGCAAACCAAACACCTGCCAAATCCAGTAATTTTCAACTACGGATTTTCTGCTACACCCTGGTCTCCTTGGAATGGTCTAAAAAAACCATAGCACTTCTTTGACGGCTTTTAGTTTCATTCATATTTTTTCCTTTAATCCCCTGAGAGGTTGGTATTTTCTTTATTTCGCGAGAAGTAGGTGGGACCAATCCACCAATCCACTTTCAATTACCAAACTTGGATTCGGCTGGTTTTCAGAGACTACACCTTAACTTCCACGACCATCCTCAAGCTTGCTCTTTCCTCTGTCCCTGCTACGAGATATCCACAACGCATTCCACCTATTACGAACACCCGCCAAATGGTTCTCCAAGTAAAACGATTCAACGAGAATGCGCCCCCTACCAGGACCTCTGTAAAGTCTATGGGCACGCGCCTTCGTTCCAGTATTGCGGACCCGAACCGTAAACGACGTGCTCGTACCGCCCATGGCGCGAAACATGCCACGAAGAACAAGGGAAAGTCTCCCGCAACGCTTCAATTTGAGGTCACGTCCATGTCCGCGCCGACACCTCCTGCAGCGGACGTCGAGATGCAGGACGTAGAATCGCAGCCGTCTCGCACTACGAAGACGTATCGGCTTCCTAAAGAACTCCTACGCCCAGCGTTCCAGGAGATATCCACTGAGACTCTCCTCAGCGTTGAGCCAGAGTTGGGTGAAGATCTCCCTGACATCGAATATATCCGCGACGCCATGGAAGAACTCGGACCAGGGTTCGTTAATCCATTCGACTTATGCACCTCTATCTCATTTATTTCCCAGGCTTCTTCGTGCCACATCCACCGTCCGCGCAACGCCACTCAAAGATGCGCTTCCGTCAGAAATAGCCATCACCATTAACGACCATTCAGACTACCCGCCACCCACTCACATGCTCGCTGTATATCAAAAAGACGTGCCGGGTAACGCCCGCCGTCCAGTGACACTCGTCCCGACGCACAGCGTCGTCCTCGCCCTACACTGCGCGCGCTTACCCAAGCTAAAAGCATCCCCTCCTGTCCCCTCATATACTACGGAGGATCGTACCGAACTGGTCGTCCCGGTCCAGCCGCTTTGCCTCCCATCCCCCGCCGCATTCAGTCACCTCTTGGTCTTCCTATACACAAAACGCGCCGACCACCTACTTAAAACTCTCCTCCCTTGCCCACCACCACCCACGCTCGACGAGGACCGCACACAGCTCCCGGCTTTTGCCGCGCGCCTCGCGGACACATACACCCCGCAGGCGCTCCTCCTGCATGTGAACAGTGTTCATGGGCTTTGGCAGAACGCCTGCGTGCTTGGCGTGCATCTCGATGAGCTGTGGGACCAGATCGATCTCGCGTGGGAGGTCCTGCTGACCGCCATGGCCATCTCAGCGGGTACCGCCCATCTGATGCTCAAGCGTCCGAGCTCGCCGCCTCCCGCTGCAGAGACGGCGTCTCCAGCTCCTGACCTTGACTCGGCCGCGTCGACGCCATTTGCTTGATTTGGTTCTGATATACTATTTACATTTATGTTCTATGGTTATGGTCTTCGCTTTCCCCGCACACTTAGTATACCCTAATCGCACTCTCGCTCGTACGCAATCGAAATGTATCCCTTGTATCTTGGTGTTATATATGTACCTCATACAGTAAATCTGCGTTCGTTATTCAATGGTCCTATTCATCTTGGCTTCGCCCTGCCAGGCGAGCCCGGAGTTCGAAGATGCGATCTCATTCAAATTACTCAGATCCTCCTCAGCCTAGTCACTCATCTTCGATTACCGTGCGACTACTGTTTACGGGGAGTCTCTCCTCAGGAAGGATTCTCTTCACTAGTCCCCTAAGGTACTCTGCCAACTCCTCGCGCACAAGTTTTAACCGCCAGCGGGCCTTAGCTTGCTCAGAGTCAGACAGTGGCATGGAAGTCGTGAAATGATCGATGTCGGGAAACCGCCAATGGGGATGTATCCGTCCATGAGTCTCGCAGATAAAAAGCTGGACGGGTGGACCTGTCGATTCGGGTGAATATCTGACGTCCACAAGAGTAGATTTTTGGATTGCTCTGCAATAATGGGAATCAGTTTTGAATAGAAGAAAGAAGGGCCGACAGACCTGAGGACAAAATCACATAGCCCGCAAGAAGGGTGGGAAAGACCGACATAATCACTGAGGGGCAATAATTCTGGGTTCATGACGTAGAATACGGCGAGCTGCATTTCTGCATGGTCGGACAGCGTGTGGTCGTCCCGAGCGGCGGACCACTTATCCTTAACAACACCGACTCTCTCCGCGGTAAGGGATTTGGAAAAAATATTCAACTGCGGCGTGAGATACGAATCCAGGTCCTCAGGTTCCATGTCCTCGCTTGGCGATGCATTCGGCGGAGGAGTCAGAACCTCCACTCGAAAGCTCGATGCGACAGGAGCGCCGTGCATCTTTCTCGAGAGGTTGGCAAAGCACGCGATGATACTTTTGGCCGCCTGGAAGTAGCGTTCCAGCTCGTTGATGTACTGGACGGCCGCATTGGGGATCAAGGGAAAGTCGTCCTCCTCTGGCTCGGGGGATGAGTCGCCGGCGTCTGAGTGCATTGGATTGTGGAGTTTGTACTTTTGGAAAACAGGCACAAGGCCAGCGACCAATATGAGAAACGAGCACAAGGCGTCTGGCGGCATGGAAGGAATGGGACGCGACACCATGTCAAGGTCTGTGAAGATGTTTTCGCGGCGTTCGACGGGCACTCGGGTTAAGACGTCCGAGGTTTGATTGGATATCCAATATTCGAGACTGCGTCGACCCCATGAGTCTTGGGACAAGTCGACGATATTTGTGCAGCAATGGCCCGCGACGTCGACCAAGAAGGAGCGGGTCACCTCCAGCATCTTTCTACGGGCCGACCGAGAATCGACATTCCAATTGACTTCATCCACCCCTCTTGCTGCAGACCCGAGCAGTTGCCGGATCCCTGCAAACTGCTCCGGTAGAAATCCGCCGTCGCGTGCAAGGCGAATCGTGTATTGCGCATCCTGTACGGAGTATTCCAATGCGCAGGCCGTGGTTGATTTTAGGGTCGCGCAAATGAGCGCAATGCCGTCGGCCGTCCGTCGAAAAGGATTGTAGGGCTGCGCCCGAGGCCGATCGGGGTCCTGCAGGGTTGACGGTTTGTGATTGAGGGTAGTTGGGATTTCCCCCTGACCCGCCCACTTCTCCAGGACATACAGATGCGCCCATATTGGGGGTGGTGGATTCGCAGCTGATACACTCTTTCTGGTGGAATCGTCCGCCATTTACAGAGCAGGAAATGACTCGTGAAGGCTAAGAGACGGAACTCGACAGTCAGGAGTCCGGCAACTTCCAGCGCTCTCCTCTTTCTCGTGGTATTTGGTTAAAAGTGTCTCTTTCAGCCTCATTGAATCTCGCCGTCCAAATCGGTTGCTGTGTAAGTTGATTGCAAGGTCGTGGTTAGAGTTAAGAGGCGGAACGGTACCGTGACCTCGACAAGGTTTGATGGGCGCATTGTACTTACGCGTTTACTTATGACCGAAGACGCGAGAAACATGTTTATTGCTATAAGAAACTGGGACTAGGTTGAAACGAGAGAGATAAAAGTCTAAGTAGTGGGATTCAATAGGGATATCACTCCCATTGCGACGAGCCTTGGGCTACTCTACTAACCCGTGGAGGTGAGGGCCCTTCTGAAGAGCATGAACGTTCTAGGGGTTGCTGAAATTTCCTGCGACAATACGTCCGACGCGTACATCTTTCTCAAGCGCACCGAGCTTCAAGTGAAAGTTGATCAGAAATATTGCAGTGGAACACTGGAGGATGACACTTACCCACCGACCTGCGACATCAAACAGTTAGGCTTCTGCCCGAATTCTTTCACGAACACCGCGGTAGCGTCATCATAAAAGTCGCCGCGTGGGTAGGCCTCCTCGATCTTCGATGGAAAAAGTTCACCCCGTGTCCCATGCCGTTGAAACCTCCGACGTCTAAGAATGTGGTGGGCATGCCAGTGGTGATGATCTGAGGGGCGGAAGAATTTCCGGACGACCACTGCAAGGAGTGGAGGACGGTGGTTTCCACAATATCGCCGTTGAACTTGATAGGCGTCAAGGTTGGGGGACACGGCGTGCAAATGTTCGTACACAATGAAGGCGCCGTAGAGTTCAAAAGTCATCGCATGTGCCGGGTGGTCCACTACCTTGACCTTGCCACTACCTCCGTGGCGTTCGACTAACCCAGATCATGGAGAGCGTGGTGTGATACAACCGCATCGAAAGTTCTTCGAACCCAATCTGCGCAACCAGGTGTCCTCGAGGGGAAGCCGGTGTAGAGCAAGGCGAGCGCGAAGTAGAAGCATCGCATGACGTGCGCAAGTACGGCAGGGGATGAGAGCCTCTTGGCGTAGGCAAAGGTCGCTGCCTGCGCAGCGGGGTCGATTGCAACGGCCTGGAAAGTTTTAAACGGCGCGTAAGTCGGTGCGAAGTTGGATGCCGCAAGGAGGTCGGGGCCATTGCTGGGAACGTAGGCGTCAAATAGCTGAGGGAAAGACATTCTGCTTGTGTTTAGAGTTTTCAACGCGGCAGTTTATAAATTCGTGCCCTGGGAGAGTGAAAGCTCCGGATGTTTACGATCCGTGGCTTGACGTTCGCGAGCGAGTATGTCTCAGTTTCGTGGCAGCATTTTTTGTTGGCGTCCTCGCCATACTCGCTGTGGTCGTGCGTTCGAAGTGAACATTCCTCCCTGCATCGCGTTCTACATCTACATCGCCGGAGGCGACGTATTTTTTTAAATCCCTCCGTCAGCATCGCAATTACCTCAGCCAGGTGACGGTCAATCCCGCGTTGCAAAGATTTATCGTGTCACCCACCTATGACTTATGAAAGCTGGTTTGTCCATGCAGCGCGTAAGTCTTTGCCGCCTTCCACTGCCTTGCCGAGGAGACGCCTCCTCACCGAATTACTCGGGCGCTACTAGTAAACCCAGTACATCCTCATTCATGTTCTTTCCTCTCCTTCCCACCGCTTGTTGCGCGATTACACAGAACAAACAGAGTCCCAGAGGTATCGTTGTCGTCGGACAGGTAATGCGCTGTCGATAGTTCGCGCGTCGAAAGGAGCTCAACTTGAGAACCTTGCTGGCGCGTACATTTTGCGATTCTGTGCCCCCCTTGCTGCGCTCCAAGTGAAGTCAGGCCCATGAAGAAATCGGGCAAATGGTTCAGAATTTCTGGGGGAACAATCCCCAGTCGGAAACGGACAAATCGGGAACAAATAGCGACACACAAACTTGGGGGTATGGGCCGTGGCGGTGCCTGGCAGTCCTCGTATTTTTGGGTTTTTTCCCATGAGTTCTTCCGGCACGAGTCACGTGACTTTTGTTCTGACGAGAGAAAAAAAAAAAAGCTAGCCACATTGCAACTAGAGAAATGTGACAGATAAGGAACTGTATTAGGGTTGTATCATATATTTATTGCATTAGTACGTACAGACATGGGTTTATACTAAAGGGAAATTTGTACACTAAGGAAAGAGCACCCACATGGAAGTTGACACCGTTTAAAGTACACCGAATCGAAGGCGGGCACTTCAGTCTGGTGGGAAATAAGGTAAGCAATTGAAGGCGAAAAGAAGAACCCCACTCCAGCGCGCACCCCCACTGCGTTCAAAAGGACTCGCGCGGAAATAGAGTCGGACAGCGAGGACAACGAACTTCCGACCGCTAGGCAGAAAATGGGTAATCTCACCATCAAGGATGTTATCGTGGTCGAAAGAAAGACAGACCAGTAGTGGCATGCTCCGATAGTAGACAATATTGGCTATATCATAAATTGGTTGTATCGCTGAAAGGCATACCTAGAGTGCTAGTCTCATCGTGTTAATTAAGACGTGAAAGACCCAGATTTTAGCGCGAGAGGTCATTCGACTCCACCTAGGACCGATTTATTTCAGTTCTCAAATATTTTACTATCGTTAACCTTGCGAATGCAACCAGAATTCTCGATAGCGTGTTAAACATATAATGCATTCTTTTGAAGTAGCTCTGCACCTGCTTGAACACTAATGCAATGTGACTGCGACGTGGTCGTGCTGCGCTCCGCGAGAGATAAATAATATGAGGTATGTTGCTTAGTCGGCCGAGGTCTCAACAGTGTTTGTTGACCACATGTTATATCCATGCAACCACACCCCTGGACATTGGTCTTCGTCACCCAAGACCACTCCGGTCCTCTACGGGCATTCCGGTCCACTCCGGTGTTTCCGGAGTCAACCGGAAACCCGGAGCCAACCGGAAACCCGGAGCCAACCGGAAACTGGGTATTAGTATTGGAATGACTTCTCGCGGTCTGTCGTGGCAGGTATCAAGTGGTAACAACCTCTCCACATGTTCCCTCTTGCCTTCCATCGCCTCATGGCAGATTTCATCACCTCATGTTTCATTTCCCAAGATCAATATTGATACAGGTCGAACTTCTCTTACCGCTTATGGACTTCCTATTCTTTCAACCATATGCTCGTTCCACATGTTACTCCTTATCTCCTTTACACTAAATTAGGATCCTACACTATTTAATCAGCTAGCATACTCCCTGTTCTTCAGTAGTTTAATAAACGTCGCTTCCCCCCTTCCGGAGTGGTGCCAGTCGCTCCTCTCTTCCCCCACAACCCTTCCTCTTCCTCTAGACGATACCTGGCAGTACACGCTCACCCTGCACCTCAGTGGTGTTGTGTCAAGCAGCTCCGCCGATCCTCTCTGTCGACTCCGGTTACTCCGGCCTACTCTCCGGCACCCCGGTTATTCCGGAGTACCTTGTACGACTCCGGCCGACTGTTCCACTATCCCGTACCCCGCGGCTCAGCACGTAACAGTATTAAACTACTCACCTGTTCAGGTCTCGTAGTTCTGCATCAGCATGTCAACAAATTACCTCTTGCGCTCTTGGCCATCCCCTCGTTCTGCTAGTCGGGGAAGTCTTGCCTCATACGTCGTTATGTTGCACGATTCTTCTACTCCACCGACACCCCAGCACGAGGCTGCGACTAAAACTTCCCTATCCGGTGAAGCTTCGGTAACGCATCGTGGGTTGTTTCCCATGGCGGCGGCATCAATTCCCATGGGGACCTTCCATGTGGGACCGCCTCAGGACGACATCGCGGTGTATCCCGGCACACCTTCTCCACCGGTATCCGCGACGCCTCCCAGTTCGGGGTCGTCTCCGGATTATTTGTTCATGGACGCTGTTGAAGAAGCTGTCGAGATTGACGATCAACATCTCCAGCAATCCCTTCAGCAGTTGGAGGAACTCGATCAAGATCTTATTCTCGAGTATCCGCCTTCTCCGGTCGTAGCGCCGGCTCCCGCCGTGCTCCCGGAGGAGTACGTCCCTGACATTGACGAGTCGCACATGCCTCCTCACGAACTTCCTTATCCATCCAACTATCCCACATCTGCCCAGAATTCTCCCGCCAATCTTCCATCTCCTGCGCTATCTCCTGCTCCGATTCCGGACTCCGAAAACTCGGAGCTCCAATATCCGATGTTGTTTGACGGCAAGAAAGAGGACGTCATGCTCTTTCTTTCCCAGTGCTACGCACATCTGGCTGCTCATCCCCGCGAGCACCGGACGGATGACGATAAGATCAGTTTTATACTGACTCGTTTCCGGGGAATTGCCGCGACTATCTACGGGCGTCCAGTTTCTGCCAGCCTCACTTGGCATGGGAACTTTTCCGCCTTCATCTCGGAGTTCTTGGAGATCTTTGATGGACCGGACTCGTACGGCAATGCGGAAGATCAACTCCGCTTGCTCCGGATGAGTTCCACGGAGGAGATTGGTCCGTTCCTTCGCGAATTCGAAGACTTGCTCAACCATCTCGGTTGGAGCGAGTCCGCGAAGTGCCATGCTCTTCACCACGCGCTTCCGCTGCGTTTGAGTATGGAGTTGGATGAATGTGTCTGCTACCCTAGCACCTATCCTGGGCTCCGGGCAATGTTAACACGCCTGGATACCAAGTATTGGGCCACACAGCCTGCTGCAGCTCTCGCCGAAGCTCGGAGGAACGCACGCGAATTCTGGGGCGATCATGGCCCTGGACGCGGGTCTCCGGGTTTCGAGGACAACCACGGAACGCCTTCCGGAAACGATCTTCTTGATCGCGGTGGTTCCGGTCCTCGCGAAGCATCTCCTGCTCTCTCGGACATCTCTCCGGGTATGCCTTCCCTAACCTCCATCCCTGTTTACAACATTTCCTCGAGCTCCGAAACACCTGTTCGTCCTACGACGGGTGCATCGGGCTCTGGAGATGCCGGTCCTTCCTCTGGCTATGCCAGGAAGGCGGTCGATCCCTCGCGCAAACGATCTGCCGAGGCGGCCGGTTTGCTGAACAACAAAGGCAAACTCCGGAAGGAGGAAGCGGAACGCCGGAGACGTCTAGGCTTGTGCATGTATTGTGGCAGTGGTGGACATCACATCGGAACGTGTCAGCACATTACGCGCGTTGTTCACGACAAGCGCCAGCGCACCGGAGAATCACGCTCCACGGGTAATGATAGCTAAAAGACCATGCAGAGCTCGAAAACTCCACCCGGAACGTCTGCGTCGTTCCCGGGGAGTTATACCACAATCCATCACGTTTACATTCGCTCAAAATTTACGACCGCTCGCTCTCCGGAGTCGAGTTTTACGATTTCAACAATCATATCTCTCCGAGATTGCCTCGGGATTCAACTCCCGCATACGAACATTTCCTCGACATCCTATATCGCTGTAACTATATAAATATTGGAATTCACTCGGTTTTGGCTTCGCATGCGAGATTTCCGGCAAAATCCCACCGGACAAGCTTTCCCTTGGCAACTCTTTCCATTAATCGACAGTCCATCTGTCTCCTCTTTTGGTGTTGTTCGTACTCCGAAATCGCGTCAACGTTCTTGATTTCCTTCTTCGTTCTGGATAACGGAACCGGAAAACCTCTCAACCGCATTCCGTTGAATGCAAGATGATGGTTTCCACCAATCTGAATCCTTAATCCTTGGGGTTATTAGTGTGCACACGACCGGCAATTATGCCGGATATTGTTTCGGTTGCTCCCATGAGGGACCGGCGTTTATCGCCGACACCGACAGTTCTGACGCCTTCACCATATCTGAAACCTCCGGGCTCCGCACCTACGGTTTCATTGGCTACTCGCCATTCCCGTTCTTTCGAACATTTCTGGATCGGGACTCGACCCTCCGGAAATTTCCGGAGCCTCGACGTCTGGTCAGGTGTCCAAATGGCCACCAAATGGTTTTCGTAAATGGGTCATGGCTTCGAGCCTTTCCCTTCGATCACCTTTCCGGTATAGCTACGCGCACGCAAAATGCTCCGCTCCGCTACCGGGATCCTTTGTGAAGCTTGTATGCTTCCGATCCCTTGGCAAATTCGACACCTTGTTCCTATACGCCTTGGATCGCTTCTTAGAGATGCTTGACTCAGTTCAGCATACTCATTCCTTTTATTCTTTTCTCCCTTCGTTCATTCAGCCTTGGTATTGTGGGGCTGAGACAATAGTTGGGTTTCAAACCTTGGACAAAAGCGGAAAACACTCATCTGGGACGTCTAATAAACGTACTCAACCGAGCCCGCTTAGTAATCTGGCATGGAACTCTCTTTTTCCGCACTCCGGCCAGACTCGCGGATCCGGAACCTATGCTCCGTCGAGATATCGGGTAAGAGCTCACCGGAGGACACTTCGCAGTGTTTCCTCCAACGTGCCTCCGACCTCGACTTACGCTTGCACCTCCGGAATCACGTCTCGTCTTGTCCGGTCGCCGGAAAAGCCTCAAAATCAATACTTCGGCTTCACCCTGAGGAAACCTCTGTATCCGCTTGCAGCGCCCTGTTGCAGCTACGTCAGGGGCCTCATCACTCCTTCTCCAGTAAAACGGAGCTGGACTCTGTGGTCGTGTTCCGTTCTCCGGTCGCTCGGACCTCCGGAACTCCACTACTGCAGGTGTTTTAATATCGAGAAAGGCCAGCCGAGCATCACCTCGGTGACCTCACTCGTCAGCTTGGTAACCTCGCACGCCGCAGTACGACCACTAGACTTGGAAAAAATCTGGAAGAAGCGCTCTTCGACCGGAATAAATTCCTTGTCTCCGAGCATTCCCTGCCTTCAGGGCAAAATCCCTGGCTTCTCGCCAAATTTCGACTCTATCCCAAAACGATTCGCGGTAGCCTGTGGGAAGTCTACCCTAAGAGGGGGATACGCCCATGAAACTCCGCATATGGATCAAAAATTCCTCGCACAATTCGATCACTGTCTGGAAATTCAGCGTTGAAGCAGGAATTACTGGAGTCGTTCCCGTCTTTCCGGAACTTGCTGTCTTACGCTCGTGACAAGCAGGCTTCGAACTGACACCCGCATAGGGATCGTTCACCAAAAGTCAAGACTAGTGTTGACTGATTCAAGGATTCACTCAAGTATAACTCAGGAAGATCATAATCCTGATTCCGAATGCCGGAATGTGTTAAGTCCACTCACAGTTCTACTCCAGCAACCTCCGGTCGTACTCCGGAATATCGGAGACCTCTCGTTGAGGCCAGCGAGTAGCCGGAGTTGGCGCATTCAACATTCGGAGAATCCTCTGTCTCATCAGCATATCGGTGTTCAAGTTCCAATTGCAGTTCCCACAAGGTCTTGGCAGATTTCCCTCCATGAATCACCAATCGACCTAATCCAAATGCCACGCACTCTCTACTTCTATTCTTGGCATACTTCCCTCTACTTGGCTGACGTTGGGATCGTAATCCTGTTCGATCTCCGAACACCGGATACCATTACTGGGACCGGAACTCTGGACGGTCGTCTAGGAAAACCTTTTCCGAAGTCACCATCTTCGAAACCCTTACTTCACTTCTATCCATTACTTTCACCTTCAATTCCGGGATCACTACGCTCATTCATGGTCACCTATGGGCATTCTGGTAGTGTCCGGAATCCGGAGTATTCACCGGAGTCATTAACTCTGGTTGGTCTTGTCCGGACCTCACTCCTCATCACTCTGGTTTGTTTCAAACGAATCATTGTGTATTTACAATTTTTATAGCCAATGGGCTCCAAGAAAATCAGCAGAAAATACAAGTACAAAAAATTTACATATTCAATCGCTGTCGCTCAGCACAATTATTTCCGCATACCTCTTCACCACATCACCTTCACCTTCCTCCCCTGCCCTTCGCTTCCGCCTAACCTCCAAGCGCTCGACGCGGTATTGTCGGGATGGGCCCGGAACCGGAACTGGATGTTCTGGTTGCTCGACCTTAACCTGGGTCGTCGGGCCTCCACTCCCACTCGCTCCGCTCCCGCTTCCCGATGCCTCCATGATTCCCGGTACGTCGACATCCATCGCGGAGTCGAGGATGGTTCTGAGATCCGACGGGATCTCGTCCTCGACCGCGCTGTCGACACCGCCAACCAATTCCCGCTCCTCTGCTGCATCCCGCTCCATCAACTCCCGTTCCTCCGTCGACCATCTCCCCTCGTTCTCCGTCGCTTCCACTCCGGGAGTCGCCGGAGTATCCGGAATAAACGGCTCGACAGGTTCTACCTTCGGGAGAACCTCGAGAGCTGGTAGACGGTGCGGGTGGTCGAATTCTTCGACACTCTCGAAGAAGATGGGGGTTCCGGGGACCGGGGTGGGGGAGCCAGAGCTCCGGTTGGTCGCGATCTGACCCAGAGCCGGGGTAATCTCTCGACCCAAGCGCGGCGTCCCGCGCTGGGCCAGAGAACCACCACCCCAATCAGCATCTTCCAGCTGAGGTGGCATCGTGGCGTCCTCCGATACCGACGACTCGCGCGTTCGCCCTCCGGTGCCGATTTCCATTACCGGACCGGAGTCGATGGGCGAGCCGAGATCCATGTCGACGTCTTCGTCGACGGGGCGGTCGTCGTTAGGAGGGGGCGATGGGGAATTGGACTCCTGCGTTCGGGGAGCCAGCGAACCGAGGTCGAACTCCGGTTCCGGAGTCAGCAAAACGTTGCGGAATGAATGCAACGGAAGATTTACCTGCTTCTGGTAAATCTCCAACTCACTCCGGAGTTGGGCGATCACATCCATGCTATCCCGCAGCTCCTTCTCCACGTTCTGCTCCGCGTCCTGAGCCTCTTCCATGAGCCTCTTCGCCTTCTCATACCCCGCATGGAGCCTCGAGACTTTCGTCTGCTCAACAGCGAGCTCGCTGTTGAGGGACTCATTCTCCTCCTCCAAACCCTCGATCTGCTCCACCAGTCCATCCACGTAATCGTAAAACTGGCGGATCAGGCCGTCGAAGGGTTGATTGGAGGTGGAGGGAGTTGGGACACGCGAGGAGGTCCGGGGTTTCTTGGCCGGACGGGATTTGGTGCCGGAGTACCATTTGGACTCCGGGTCGGTGAAGCCTTCGCCCCGGAATGTCGATTTGAAAAAAGGTTTCCGGTCTCCGTCGCTGGAATTGGCGACGGAGTGGCGGCGCTTCGTTCCCCGCTGCGAACGCGAGCTTCCGGGACGTTTGGAACGCCCGGAGTCACCGGAAGCTCGGTGAGAGGGGCCGGCTTGGCGTGAAACGGATCTCTTGTTGATCCTGGTGGTGGGTGGATTGAACGAACATTTTGTTCGTTTGCGGCGGCACGACGCGCACGTCTTCTTGCGGGTTTCGCGCAACCGGAGACACGCGTGGTCTTTGTTTTGGCAATTGCCACACCCTAAAATTCATAACTTTCAGCAAACAGAAAAAATCAAAATAAAACAAAAAATAGAAGGCGTACGTTCATCATCCTCGAAACGAATGTAGTCAGGATTGGGCCATTCAACCTCCGTGTCGTTGGCCTCCATCCCGTCGTCGGGGTCGGACTCCGCACCCCGGTCGTCACCGGAATCCGGGGCCTCACCCTCGTCCTCCTTCTCCTTCTCATCCTCCTCCCTCTCCGTCTCTCCCTCGTCCTCGTCGTCTGCGTCGTCCTCTGCATCCGTAGCACTACCGGGAGCGACCTTGGAGTCGTCCGGCTGCGCCACGGGTCCCGGAGTGTCACGACGGGGTTTGGTGAGCGACTTCACCAAATCCACGACGCTGACGTGAGGACCGAGCGCATCAAGCTCTTCTCGTATAACAAGAAGACGTAGTGCGCTCGCGTCCGCCTCCGACCGCGATTCCGCCCTCGGCGCCCGGAGCAGAGCTCTGAGCTGACGCTGCAGCTCAGACCTCCGCTCGTTCAACCGCTGCTGCTCCATAGCTGCCTCCTGCGCCTCGTCGTCTTGGATCTGGTGCGCGGTTGCCTTTCCCTTCCCCTTGCCTCCTCCGACGTTTTCGCCACCGTTTCGCCCCGCTCCCTGCCCAGCACCATCTCCTGCACTCCCTGCACCTCCGTTCGTGTTGCTGTTGGTTGCGGACATATTGCTGGTGTTGCGGTAGGGTTCCGGGTGGTGGAGGAAAGCAAAAGAGTTGTTGACGTGTCAACTTACGGCACCGAAAACGTGACTCGGCGCACGGGCCGGGCACGTGATCAGCTTAGACTTTTCCGTCCTCAACAAAAAACCTCAGAATCTTCATCAAAATTCGTTGACGAATTTCCCCAACTTTCAAATCATTCGGCCTTGGTTATTAACCCATACCGGTATCCCTTTGGATTTCTCTTGCTAACCATTTCCGACTCCGGTTGGAATGTTTGGCATGGGAGCCAAACCCAAGAGGGGGATACTGTTATATCCATGCAACCACACCCCTGGACATTGGTCTTCGTCACCCAAGACCACTCCGGTCCTCTACGGGCATTCCGGTCCACTCCGGTGTTTCCGGAGTCAACCGGAAACCCGGAGCCAACCGGAAACCCGGAGCCAACCGGAAACTGGGTATTAGTATTGGAATGACTTCTCGCGGTCTGTCGTGGCAGGTATCAAGTGGTAACAACCTCTCCACATGTTCCCTCTTGCCTTCCATCGCCTCATGGCAGATTTCATCACCTCATGTTTCATTTCCCAAGATCAATATTGATACAGGTCGAACTTCTCTTACCGCTTATGGACTTCCTATTCTTTCAACCATATGCTCGTTCCACATGTTACTCCTTATCTCCTTTACACTAAATTAGGATCCTACACTATTTAATCAGCTAGCATACTCCCTGTTCTTCAGTAGTTTAATAAACGTCGCTTCCCCCCTTCCGGAGTGGTGCCAGTCGCTCCTCTCTTCCCCCACAACCCTTCCTCTTCCTCTAGACGATACCTGGCAGTACACGCTCACCCTGCACCTCAGTGGTGTTGTGTCAAGCAGCTCCGCCGATCCTCTCTGTCGACTCCGGTTACTCCGGCCTACTCTCCGGCACCCCGGTTATTCCGGAGTACCTTGTACGACTCCGGCCGACTGTTCCACTATCCCGTACCCCGCGGCTCAGCACGTAACACCACAGAGACATACCTTTAACGCTTCATCCAACTTGGAGTTTTAATGTAATGGGTAGCAAACACACATATTCGGCCCGGGAAAATTGTACGGATACCGCGTGCATGGAGCAAGAAACCGTTGTGACAATGCGGCGTAGAGTATGTACGAAAACGCGTTGGAAATTGCTGCGGTGGTGGCGCGTCTTGCAGATGAGGGCAAAGACATTGTACTAGCCGAATTTGTACAAAGTGATGCCGACGTGCAAGGCCGCCAAGGGGCTACCAGGGAGTGCAAAGCAGGAAATATCGAGCGGTGACTGTTTGAGTGGGCGGTTGTACGAAAATAAAGGGAGAGGATTCAGGACGTCTGTTGGGAGCTAGCACCCAACCATATTGGAAGTGAGATTTGTCCAGACATTACACTCCGAGTGGCTGATGGCAGGACTTGAAGGCGTTGGAGGTGAGACCGACGATGGAACCGTCCTGGAAGAGCGCAGTATACATGGTGATAGACCTGGAGCCTGCAAAAACATGCCGGGCGTAGATGTTAACCGCAAGGGCTGGGGAATAAGAGTACATCTGAATCAAATCGTTTCCAAGAATATTGGTTCGTTGACAGATAAAGGTTGAGAGAATTATGAGGAAGACGACACCTTCGCCAGCTTCTTTGACCTAATTTATTGAGTTGGTTTTCATTTGCGGAAGATTTGGTTTTAAGCCAGTTAGTTACGTCACGCTCGCTGTGCCAGTAGTGCATGCCCAACTCTGTGGCCTTCATCACCAGCGCCGCCGCTCCTACTCCACCCTTGAACCCGGACCAGTCCGTGAAGACGCGAAATCCGCCTTGCAGCGTAGCCGTGTATCCAGCTCCCGTTATCGCAAAGCTTTTGCTAGGAACTGTGTAACTCCGAAATATATATATATATATATATATATTCAAAGGCTAGCTAAAAGACGACATAGTGGTTAGGGAAGAAGAGGGAGTTCGATCAAAGCTCGCAGGCTGATGATGCACATCAACGGGAAATACCGAGGTTGGCCGAAGAGATGCCGGAGCGCAAGCCAAAGCACACTGGAACAAACGAAAACCAAAGCTCGGGCACTCGGGTAGCGCTTTCCCGGCAATGTAAACAAAAGGGACAGCCACTAATGGGTCAGTAATGATGAAACCTGCTTAAGCACTGCCACTAAATGTCATTCAACACAGCCACTATTTTTCGTTCCCTGTTTTCGTGAGACAATGGAAAAAACTTTGCATTCTGACCCCCCTTTTGTTTGGTAAAAGAACGAGATTTTTGATTGCATCAAAAATACTCGTAATTCGGGTCCAATTTCGCGATGGTGCAACATTTTGTTTCCCTTTCGCAGAAGATCGAATCGGCTGGGGCAGAGAATCTCTGAGAGAACTCGGGTAGAATTGATCTCGGGTAGCTCTCCCCGTTCCATCCCGAACTCGGGTAGAATATTTAGCGGGCCGAAAGATAGTAGGGGGTTTCACACAAGGTTATTTGAGGCCAATTTGACCCCAACTTGATCCCCAATTCGGCCCCAGCTCCGTCCCCAACTTGAGACTTTTTTCTCTCGGGAAGCCTAATGGTACGACCAAATCGAAAAATTGAAGTTGGGGCATGAAAGTTGGGGTCGAAGTTGGATGTCAGATCGTGGTCCGGAGCCCGATTCCACATCCAACTTCGAAATCGGCCCAATTTAAATCTCAACTTCGAGCAAAGTTGAGTATTGAGTTGGGCCCAAGTTGGGCTTCAGATATCCTTGTGTGAAACCCCCTAGTGTTATCACTGAGAGAACTTGTTGCCCGCGAGTGCCGGGTATCTCGGCATAGCGGCATCCCTCTGAACACTCGTCTTTGCTCAATCGTCTGATAATTGAACCCGGGGGTACCGACAGATTCTTCTGTTTTTAAACAGTGATGAGGTTCATAACTTCCCTCTGCACTCAACAGCTTTCCTCACTTGCTTCAGTGTTGTCCGGGCCGGGCCACAATGGGCGGAGATCATTCTCAAATCAACCTCATTGGCCTGAGTTCTTGTGACCATTCAAACAAGAAACCGAAATCAGACAGTTTATAGAGGCATATGAGGAATGGTGTGCAATTATTCCTTGACTATGTACTGGAAAACAAGCTACTTGCTTCAACAACTGAGTTAGAAGCCGGCTGTGCCGAGATTATCCGCGTGTGATCGCTTCTCAACTTTTCTACCCGGCCGTCGCTTTGCACCGCAAAATTCTACCCGCCCGTCCATCTTCATCATCTGTTGATTGACGTCTCTAGAGATTCTCTGGAGAGAATTGATCCCAGCGGATTCGACGTCCTCCCCTTTCGGTACGTGTTGAATGGCATTTTCGTACAGTCGGTCGCCGAGCATCGTCGGAAGCCTCCCAACCTGTTGGGCGGCGTACCACGATGTCAAACGGCGACCCGGCGGTTCCTTGATAGTGGGACGGAAGGGTTGCAGCAGCAAGAACTGACAAGAACTGACAGCAAGGCGGAACACGGTGTTCAACGCAGGGTCTGAACACGAATCAGTCGATAGTCCACTCGTAAGTCGGTTATATCAGCCCCGAGAAGCACAGAATTTTAATGATCGACAGATGCTTGACCTCGAAGCTCAGAAGGAGGCCTAGAAGATGCGGATTGTTCCAGTGTGAGAAAAGGTAAGGTCGGCAAACGTGCCATCCCATCCTCCAAAATATTCGTAGCAGATGCTCCAGCGAAGCTCAATGGACAAAACTTGGCACCGCAGGCTTCAAAGGAATGATTTGAATCCATGCAAACCGATGGTAAACGAGTCCTCTCTAGAAAGAAAGAGCGAAAAGCTTCGATTTGGGAGGAAAGGGCAACGTTTAGTTCTGCCGCGGATTTCAATTCGCGCTTGGAAACTTTCCGGGTGACCGTTATAGGCCAGGGGCTCGGAGGGTTTCCGAAGTGTTTCCGATGCGGAGATCGACCTATTTTGGACGTTCACCCTTCAAACAAACATTTTTTTCCCGTATATATGTAGCGCCGCGCTCCGCTGCCCATCATGGCCCTTTGGCTGCCAACCCCCATCATGGATCCCTCGAATTGAACGGTCCAACTTGGTAGCCCTTGCAGCTCGTTTATACATATTGTACGCCTTTCTCGGATCCAACTTTCACAAAAACTAACTTGTATACCAGACGTTTACCCCGCAGCGTTCTCCACTCCTTCGAAAACTGTACTTCCCACTCCGACACGACCCCAGTAATTTTACCATGCAACACACATCCTTTCTGGCCAAAGAGGAACCCCTCGAGTGAGCTCTTTATGACCGTTGCTTGAGGATATCAATTTACAACCTTCCGTCTAGCGCACTTTGTCACCACTTTTCCTTAGCGAAGGCCGTGTTCCCAGCCAGCACCCCTCTTCAGCCCACATTCGATATGCAAATGATAGGCCCCATATCGCGAATGCCCACTCACGTCCTTGCCGTGCTTCCTGCGGACAATAATCCCAACATTCCGCCGTTGATGGTACCAGTCGATGCTGCTCTGTACCACCAGTCTTTCGGTAACGTGGGTATACTACCCCAGGTAGCCCCCGGTACCGCGCCGCCCGCCCCACATCTCGGCCCTGGGGCCCAACTCCCCACCGTCACCCTCGCAGTCGTTCCTGTTAACGCACCGCATACACTCTCCCTCGCGCTCCTCTTGCTCTTCGGTCTTGGCCTCGAGACTGACCGCAACCTCCTCGCGGCGCGCGTTCTTCCCTCCGTTGTCATTGAAGAATTTCCCAACGCTGTGGAAATGGCACGGGTTATGAGTCGGCTCGCGGAGCCGCAATTTGACTGGTACCTCCGCTACAACCAAGGCCTGTGGAAAAACATCCTTGCATTTGCGCCGCACGACACCGCGCTAGTGGAACTCGTCCGGACGACTTACAAAGTCGTGGCAGACGCCCGACGAATGCGTGTCCGGCGCTGGTGATTCCTTGATATTGGACTGATAATGAACCGAACGATCCTCATCGCAAATTCGAATCGCAAACGAACAACATTGAACTAATGAGCCACTCCTTCTGTATCTACTTTGCTAACCGCTGTCCTGCAATGCTCTTCTTACTTACCTTACCTCGCTTTCGCTTTTAGTATCCAAGATCGGAACTGTATCCTTCGAATAATCTGCTCCGCTGCGTAGGCAGCTGATGCTAATATCATTTCTTGGTGCGCACTTGAAACGTTCCATGCTTGTCGAAAGATCGTGTAAAATTCCTACCACGTCTGAGATATGTGTATACAATGAGCGACAAGATGAGTACATTATTATCCAAGTTAATCAGGCCCTGGTGAAGGCGTCTTCGTCGACGCCAACATGCTAGAAACGATAGATCAGTAAACACAACCTTAGACTGACTCAAGTACACTCACTTGGCGATGGCCGCATCGTCTTCGGGTGGGTTAGCGCCAGACCCGATCATGACCTGTTGCGCCACGGAGGGCACCCCATCAGCGAGAACCATGATCCAGCCCGGACCTGGCGAGTAAACTGGGAAGGAGGTTAATTTTCGGCCATCTCGGAGATAATGTATGTATGATAAGTAGACGCACTGGGTGCATTGGGAGGGCCAGTTACCGTCAGCCGGTTCCCCTGCTGCACACTGACGAGCTTGATGAGCTTCTGGTCCATGTGCACCGAGTGCGACACGAAGCTGAAGTAAGAGCGTTAGCGCCACTGTAGGTAGAGGGAGAAGAAAACGTACCCAAAGTCCATAAGGATAGCATAGACATTCTTCGCACCGGCAGGAACGGTGATACTCAAGGTAAATTGAGCACCGTACGCGATCTTGGCGGGAAGACTATTAAATGTCGGTCTCGTCTTGGTCATGTACGGCTGGCGGAACGAGTTAGGACCGGATAGCAGCCTCGTAAATGGGGGTGACATACAGGATAGAGATATTCAACGCTGTGAAGAAAGAACAGTCAACTCTCCGATGAAGATATGGAGAACCGGCGGACAACCTACCGCAACTCCGATTGGTAGCGCACGGTCGAAAAGTCGTCGTTGG